>JAAXCT010000361.1:0-587883 GCA_012490785.1 Eragrostis nindensis | reverse complement strand
AACTCTCCTGTCCCCAGACACCTCTCTCCCGACGATTCCAGCGTACCCCGCCTTCCTCGCACCACCGTTTGGCACGCACAGAACTAGTCTCCACTACGTAATACGCCAGGCCACGCCCATACTTGGACTCGTGGCTGTACGGTATTCATGGGTGGTTGCTCCACGAACCGGTCGTTAGATTTAGGTGATCAACAAACTAAGGGACTGCCGATAACCCAAACAATCCCCGAGCTGCCGGTAACCCCAGCACAGCTCCCATACCAGTCACCTAAATCCCTAAGCTCCATTCATGTTGCTAAATATTACCATTAATCCTCATGTGATGGAAGTTCAATTAATCTAAACAATCTACCCAAACCGACTCATAGCAAGGCTAAGCAAATATCTACCCATAAACAAGTAAAGGTAAACTAAGGTGACAAGAAAAATATGACAATAATCTAGTAATAAACCCTACACATAGGTGCGCATTCATTTGACTCAAGCATGCATCTTTACGCACAAAACATTTATAAATTGGGATACAAAATGCATCAAGGACACTTGCCTTGAAGATGTTATTGCTCATGCTCAGTGATCTTCTTTCTGGGTCTTTATGATATTTGTGAGATTTCCCGAGCGTTACTCCTATTCGCGAAAACATGAAAAACAAGCATATAATAAATACATAATGCAGAGGAGAAAACAAGATGAAATGGGTAAACAAAGACATGGTTGCATAGGTTACGTTGTTGCTACGAAAATTTAGGCGCAAGAATTACTTGATTTGGAGTTACGGATCAAAAGATCAAAAGATATGGTTAAACAATGGTTCTGGGCTAAACTGAGATAAAAACTGAATTTCAGGGGCTTATGCGCAATATATAAAGGGCTGAAAGAACTGCGGGTTGATAAGATGAAACCACAGGGGCTAAATTGTAAACGACGCATTTTCTGGATTTCATGAGAATTATTTTTGAATGGGAAAATCCGTGGACCTAGTCCACGCATCTCGTGGACCGGAGGCGGGGCGCGGTCCACTGGTCCATGGTGGACCGGGTGGCCGGATCAGGGCGGCGCCACCGCTCGGGCACGGCGGAGCTCGCCGGAGCGAGGCCGTGGCGGGGCTACCGAGCTCGGAAGCTCGCCGCGAGAGGCGCGAGAGGGAGAGGGGACCAAGGCGCGCTCACCAAGTGGGTCGCATGGCGCAAGAAAAGGCCGGAAGGCGGTCGGCGACGGCGAGTGGTGGCAGAGGCCGATGGAGCTCGGTGAGGAGGGTGTTTCGGAGGCCGGTTCTCATCGGAGATGGTCCGGGAGCAATCCTCGTGCACCTGCGCACGATATAGAGAAGTCAAATGGGAGATATAGAGCAGGACACGGCAAAGTGGTGTGCGGCGGCGCTCGGCGGCGCATCTGACCGGACGTGGGGAAGAAGACGGCGGCGACGGCGCTAGGACGTGGTTTCGGGGGTGGCGAGTTGTGGGAGAGTGAAAGGGGTCCGAGAGGGGCGCAGGGTCTCCTTTTATAGGGCCGGGGTGAGGGAAGATGGTCGGGCGCGGAGCTCGCCGGCGAGTTATAGCCATTGATGGCCGGGGCGTTTCGATCCGGAAATTAAGTGAGGGCGAAGTGGGGGAAACGGAAGGGGAGTGAAGGAGGAAGGTGTTGGAGGCGTTCCTATGCCCGGGAGGGCGGCATCGAGGCGGCGGCGGCGGTTCCCCGCGGGGCGGTGGCGGCGGCGGCGGCGGCTGGAGGTAGGGGAAGAGATGGAGGCGGCTGGGCTGGGTCGGGTGGGCCGGTTTGGTGGGCTGCGTATGCGGAGAAGAGAGTAGAAAGAAAGGTGGGCTTGGCCCATGAGAAGGAGAGGGGCAGGCCGAAAACGGCCGAGGGTTTGAGGCTTCGGATTTTAATTAGGTGGGATCTTGCTGAAACACCATGGTTTTGGCCTGTTTTGGCCTGAAATCATGACTTCGTGTAAACGGCCTCCCGGGACCCCGACCCGAAAATTTCCCGTTTTCACCCGCAGCCACAGGTCATGCTCCGTGGCCACGTTTCTTGCTGAAACACCATGGTTTTGGCCTGTTTTGGCCTGAAATCATGACTTCGTGTAAACGGCCTCCCGGGACCCCGACCCGAAAATTTTTCGTTTCCACCCGCAGCCACGGGTCATGCTCCGTGGCCACGTTTCTTGAGTCCATTTAAGAGAGTGGTTTTTCCTATTTTATTTTAAATTCAAAACTTTACTTTCAGAAATTAGGTAAAATCAAATAAACTCAAATGGAAGTTTAAAAAGGTTTTAAAATTATTATTATTATTATTAATTGTTTACAAATTTAAATTCAAAATGCTACTATGGTTCTTTAGTTTAAAAGTTTGCAACTCAAATCAAATCTTTTGATATTACATTAAACTTCAAAGTTATTTCATGAAATCAAAGTTTTTCTAAAAGCAAATCAATTAAGACAATTATGAAAACAAAAAATAAATTCCTTTTAAATATAAAATATTCAAAAATAAAAGAAACCCTTTAAATTATGAGAAAATTGCTCTTCAAAGTTGAAAAACGGTTCACATCCCAAAACTGAAATTTTGGGGTGTGACAAAGAGTGCGACCAGGCCGGGCGTGGGCCTTAGCCTTGGCGAGCGCGCCTGCAGGTTCATCGGCGGGATTTGCGTGGCTTCGGAAGAGGGCCTGTCCATGGACTTCCATATGTCATATTCTTGATAACTGCTTCAATAATCTTCGACGGCAGCGAATCATTGATTTTGTCAGCCCCTGGATCATTGCACAGCTCCTTCTCCGCCGCCAACAGCTGATCGACAGAGAAACCTGCCCTAGCTGCATGATGCATGATTTCCGGTGTACAAATCAATCCTTCGTCATCGTCGCTGCTCGACTCGTCTTCGCCGCTGAGGGCCCAAAATCTTGAGCCACGGCGATCATCGACGCCATGGACATGGGGACCTGGCCTGGAAGTCTTGGCGATGAGGATCTCGGTCTCCCTCGTCATTGGTTCGTAGGCCAAGATACGCTCTGCCTCCAGGATAATTCTTGATCCGTATCTCTTGGAACCTCCACTCGAACTCCGGGCGCCATCGTAAGCCGCCGCACCCGAAGTCGCCTCCCCATTACATCGTCGGAGGAGCGAACTACATGGAGAAGAAAGGTCCCCGGCAGCTATCGCCGGCACAGTCGCCAGATCGCCTCTCTCCGCTTTTTCCGCTCGCTCACTCACCAAAAATCTAGATCTAATCTAGCGTGGAAAATCTGACCGGAGGAAACTAGAAATTCCATTCAATCGGTGAATAGAAAGACCCTTCAATAAATAGGTAAGAGCTCATCATTAGATAAGGGTGGATTGGTATTTTGCTGACCTGTTTGGTTTGCGGCTGCTAATTAAGCCGGTTAAACTTCCCCCCCCCCCCCCCCCCCCCCCCCCCCCCCCCCCCCCAAAAAAAAAGCCGGTTAGCTTTGCTCCAAAGTAACGTATATCATGAACTAGATTTCAGTGTGGCAGAAACAAAATGGACACAATAGAGTGTGGTAAAATAAAAAAAAATCCCTGAAAAATTGGAGTAAACGGTTTATCAGCGTAATGAAATGCAACGTGGAAAGATAAGAAGTTTTTTGACGGGTAAAGATAAGAAGTTTAAGCCCTAACATAAGAGAAACCAAACTAATAAAAAAGCAACGTTGCATTTCATGTTAGGGCCAGGAGTAGAGGTGGTTTGCACACGACGT
Source organism: Eragrostis nindensis (assembly GCA_012490785.1). Classification (NCBI taxonomy): domain Eukaryota; kingdom Viridiplantae; phylum Streptophyta; class Magnoliopsida; order Poales; family Poaceae; genus Eragrostis; species Eragrostis nindensis. The sequence goes on along the minus strand of JAAXCT010000361.1, from coordinate 584,165 downwards.
TGCATCTCAAAGGATGAGTTAAAATCATGTGATCTTGATTAGAGTTTCTTTGAAAATTAATTTGGTGTGCAAACAATGAGAACTTCAATCAGAACTTCAATCAAGATCACAGGATCCTCATCCGATAGCCCGAGACAGAGATGGATTATTTTAGCACTTAAACCCTCACTCATCCCACCTAATCACAAAATTTTGCAAATACCCCCCTCACCCTGGCCATCGGATGAGTATCCTGTGATCTTAATGAGAGTTCTCATAGTTTGCACACGAAGTTGTATCTAATCACAAGATTTTGCAAATACCCCCACCCTTTCCGCACACACCCTGATCATCGGACGAGCCTGTGATCTTGATGAGAGTTCTTATAATTTGCACAGGTGGTTCTCGTAGGATATGTTCTCAATAAAAAATGTTGGGAAGGCGAAGTTTACCTCTTCTCGTCGGTGTACAGACTACAGAGCAAGACATGTGTTCGACTCAATTCCTCCCTTACCTAACTGATCCCCACCCACTCCCCATCTCTGGAACGGGGAAAGAAGCGCCATGGCGGCACAGCCCCCGATCTGATCGTTGCGGCCGGCGCGATTGCCCTGTTCCTCCGCCAGGTATTCTGCTTCGGCTCGGATTTGGTGGTGTTTGCTATTGCGCTAGAACTGGAACCTTAAGCCAGTGATTTGCTTAGTTTCTCGGTCAGTTTTGATCTGCGCTTTGCCAAGGGGACGTGACATTGGGAGGTAATCTTCGGTTTGCATTAGTAAATTTGGATAAGCAGTTGAGGATGGAAAAAGTATTCTGCCGTGTGCCGTGTATGCCTGATTTAGCTTGTGTTGTGTGAATGGTATTTGCTCTCAAACTAGCAACTTTTAGCTTTACATGGATAGAGATGCCATATACGTATCATATATGTAACCTCTAGTTTGGTTTGTGCTAGAATCTTGGAGATGATAAATGTAATTTTTTGTGCTCTTAATTGGTACCAAAGGGGAAACTTGTGCTGTATATGGAATTTTCCTATGTTTTAAATTGGGATTGTTGTGTCATCGTGTGTTTATCAGAAAACTAGAAAACAATAATATTGTAGAAGTATTTCATGAAATTCTTCTTGGAATTATTCTTATGTTGTCAATCTAGAATAGTGGCTGTTCAAGTAAATATAACTATGTATTCCATGAAGTCAGGCATTTGAAGGTTATTTTTAGTTTGCACGTACAACCTGTTCTAACACTAGCATACTTGTTTCAAACCAGGTACTTGATTGTGATTGATGATGTGTGGACAATAGCAGCGTGGGATGCTATCCGATCCATGTTGCCAGACAACAACCTGGACAGCAGAATCATGGTGACCACTCGGATAGAGACGGTGGCCGTAGGATGCAGTGATGCTAGCGAAACTTGTGGAGATAACATCTATCAGATCCAGCCCCTCAATTCAGAAGACTCCAAGAAGTTGTTCCTCAGCAGGGCATTTGGCTCTAAGGATGCCACTTGCCCCGACGAGCTCAAAGATGAAATGGACAAAATTTTGAAGAAATGTGGTGGACTGCCATTGGCCATTGTCAGCATTAGCAGCCTTTTGGCAAGCTATAAATCACCGGAGCACAAGGATATGTGGGATAGAGTTTGCAAATCAATAAGTTATCATATGGAGAACAATCCTACACTCGAAGGGATGAAGCAGATACTCACTCTAAGCTACGACCACCTGCCTTATCACCTCAAGGGCTGTATGATGTATCTTAGCATTTTCCCAGAGGATTTTCTGATCAACAAGGATCGGCTCTTATACAGATGGATTGCCGAAGGTTTGGTTGAGGAGAAGCGAGGGATGACCCTGATGGAGGTTGCAGAAGCTTACTATGACGAACTGGTGAGTAGAAGCATGATTACTCCGGCTGGAGAAATAATCAGCCATGTCTATGGAGCTGTGGAGACGTGCCGGGTGCACGATATGATGCTTGAGATCATGGTGTCCAAGTCTCTAGAGGCCAACTTTGTTAGCCTGATAGGTGGGCAGTACCAAGGGATGTCATATGACACGATACGCCGCCTCTCCGTCCATAGTGGAGGGCAGAGGCCCAAGGAGTTTCCATTCAAGAAGGAGGACTCTGCATCTAAGAAACCTAATAAGGACTCTTCATCCAAGAAAACAAGCGTGAAGAATGGCTTAGAAGAGATCAATGTTCGGCACGTCAGATCTCTGAGTATGTTTCAGCTGGAAGGGAACAAGCTGCTGGATCGTCTTGATGAGTTCACCCTCCTGAGGGTGCTAGACCTGGAAGACTGCAAGGGTGTGAAAAACAAGCATATGGGTGATATCTGTCGGATGTACCTTCTAAGGTATTTGTCTTTGAGGGGTACAGATATCAGTGTCCTGCCTCCAAAAGTCCGTGAGCTGGAGCATTTGCAGACTCTTGATGTGCGTGCGACTAACATTGTTGCACTTCCAGAATCTGTGATAAAACTGGAGAAACTTGAGCGCTTGTTCTTCTCCCAAAAGGATGTTTGGGAAACCATGTGGAAGCCACCCCAGGGTCTCTGGAAAATGAAGGCACTGCGGGAGGTGGGTTGGGTAGTACTGGAAGACGATGCTGTTCAGGTCGCCCAAGAGATAGGTGAGCTAGAACATCTGCAAAGGTTAAGTATCTATGTCAACTGCGATGGATCCAAGTCCAGTGGTGCCAAGGTTCTGAAAGAGCTTGCTCAGTCCCTGAGCAAGACGTACTCCCTCCGGTCGCTTGACATGGGCAACATCGGCTGGGGGAATGAACTCAACTTTCTTCTCGAGCTCCCCTCGCCGCCGCGCCTCCTCCGGCTCCTCAGGATCGCAGGCGCAATTGATTCGTTGCCCAAGTGGGTCGAGTCGCTCACGTACCTTGTTGAGTTCCACATGTCATGGGCACGCTTTGTGGACGACCAGCTGTACGGCGTCCTGTGCAAGCTGCCCAATCTGAAAAGCATCTGGATGCAGCGGCACTGCTACGATGGCAGAGAGTTGGTTGCGCGCACTGCCCATAACTTCCCGGCGCTGAAGAATCTAACAGGAACCTGTGATCAAGAAATGCCCAAAGTTCACCGGTTTGAGGAAGGATCCATGACGAAGCTTGAGAAACTTGAACTGAATTTGAATGGGTGGACTGAGAAGAGCATCGTCGGCATCGAGCACTTGTTGAGCCTTAAAGAGGTGCAGCTCACTGGTAAAAGAGATAACCCTGCCCTGGACCGAGCTCTGAAGCAGCTAAAGTCGGAGAGTGAGACGCACCCCAATCAGTTCACAGTAGGAGTGAAGTACGACTGAGACTGACCCACTTTGCTTCGTTGCTGTGCTTGCTGTAAATTTGTTACCCTCCACTTTGTTTTAGTAGAGCTGTTTCTGTTTTTCGTTATGGTGCTTCTTGTGCTGTACTGGAGTCTCACGCAGGTTAGGCATTGTGCTGTGCAATAAACTCTGGTCAGGCCTGCATGTTGTAATAAGCTGCACTATCAGTTTTTTTTGTCCCATAGGACTCCAGCCATTGAGTTTGTCCTGGCATTTTAGTTTAAATTTCTCGGTTTTGAACAGTGTAAGACTTATTTCTATTGTCCTTGATTGTGAAAATTGTTTCAAGAAGTGGAGATAAAAACTGTCCTTTGTGGGAATAGACCCAGATAGATTGTGGTTTCTTGCAAGAAAAATGGTTAGGAGTCTGGACATATTGAAAATGGTGGAGGTTTTGGACCTCTGAGGTAATTACCTGTAGGTTGAGGTGTTCTAGATTGTCCAATAAGCTGAGACAAGGGGGTATTGTTCCTGAAAGACTATTGTTCCAGATGTTTAGATAATTTAGCATAGCTGAGAGGAGGTATTGTTCCTGAAAGACTATTGTTCCAGATGTTTAGATAATTTAGCAGAGGCTCAGATATGAATTTACATAAGCCTTCACAAGCTGCCTGGGAAATGGTTACTCGCCCTAAAACAGGAGGACTTGGTGTCATTAATCTGAGAGTTAAAAATGAGGCCTTACTTCTGAAGAACTTGCACAAATTTTTTAATAGGGAGGATTTACCATGCATTTACTCTGGGAGAAATATTACTCCAATGGTGAGCTACCAGGAGACAGAAAGAGAGGCTCTTTCTGGTGGAGGGATACAGTCAAATTGTTGACAGTGTTTAAAGGTATGGCTCAAGCAAGCAGTCGGAATGGCAAATCAATTAATTTCTGGAATGATCTGTGGAATGGCAAGATTATGGCTACAAATTATCCTGAATTATATTCTTTCACAGTAAAAAGGAACATCACTGTTTTTCAGGCAATACAAATCAACCCATTGGCTGAAATGTTCATGCTACCATTGTCAGAAGAAGCATATCATCAATATTTGGAAATGCAGCAGGATATTGAACAACTTCACATCTCAGATGACAAAGACATTTGGTCTTATATATGGGGCAGCCAACAATTCAGTGCTCAAAAAGCCTATACACATATGATAGGACATATGCAGATACACCCAGCATTTAGATGGCTTTGGGCTACTTCATGTCAATTAAAACATAAAGTGTTTTTTTGGTTATTATTGAATGACAAGGTTAACACAAGGGGGCTACTAAAGAGGAGATATATGCAACTTGATTCTTATGTCTGTGAGCTTTGTATCATGCAGAAAGAAGAAACACTTCATCATCTGTTTTTGGGATGCGGGTTCGCGAAAAGATGCTGGGAGGTATTAGGAATTACCTATCCCAGGACAATCAATTCTAAGACGGCGATTGTTCGTTTTAAATGGAAGCTGAATGTGAGTTTCGCAATGGAAATTATTATTATCATGACCTGGAGCATTTGGAAGGTCAGAAATGCGTGGATTTTTGATAATGAGGATCCCACAGTGGAAAAATGCAAGAGGCTTTTCTGTCATGAATTTTCTCTGTTGTTACACAGAGCAAAAGGAAAATACTCCCCGCAAATTAGAGACTGGCTCAATGCTTTTATGTAATCTTTTTTCTTTAGCTTTCATGTAAATCAACTATAGATTATTCTTTTTATTTAATACTCCCTCCGTTTTTTATTATATGACGCCATTGACTTTTTTTGTTACTTTGACCATTCGTCTTATATATAAATATTTGGGTAAATAACTACTTGTATAAGTTAATCTTAAAGTGCTTTTGATGATGAATCCAATGATATTCATTTCACATTAGAAAAGTATTTATTTAAATCTATATTTTTGGTCAAAGTTCAACTAAAAAGTCAACGGCGTCATATAATTAAAAACGGAGGGAGTATATTCTGTAGGGCATTTTGCCCTCCAGTTGCTTAAAAAAAAAATCACTGCCCATCATCGCCGATGATTGATCTCCGTGTGAGAGCGGGAGGAAGAAGAGGGAATGGGATCAGGGGCAGACCTGCGGCCTCAATTGGGGCTGCTGCGTGTTCAATTTCAGTGATGCAACCTTGATTTGGGTGGATGTGTGGAGCTTGATTTGGCTGCTGTGCAAGATGAATTTCGGGAAGATCGATCTTGACTTTGACAATCTCCGTCTCACGTCTTTTTGTGGCAACTAATGCACAATAGGCTCCAGACAAAAGACCAACTGAAACACAAAATTGGCAAAGGTAGTGAATATTGTGCTCTGTGCAGGGAAAAGGAAACTGCTGATCATCTGCTCTTCAGATGCCCACTGGCTAACTTTATGTGGTGTTGGTTAAAAGAAACGTTAAGTTGGCAAAATAGACCACGCTCTATGGTGGAGCTGGTAACTCAATGGCTTCTGAAGAAAACTGGGATTAGCTATGACCTTGGTCTCTTTATCTTTGCAGGTTTTGCGTGGGCGATATGGGGAGCCAGGACCAAGATGTGCATGGAGAAATCCTTCCCATCCAGGCCGGGAGGCCTGGGCTCTTCCCGGCCAGGTCGGTTTATAGAATAACACCGATGGGGATTAGGAGAGCACCATATGGTAACTAGACTCGCTAGAATAACTAAAACCGAATACTATTGTCTAACAGCTTTCCTCAGTATGAGCGTCGCTAGTCACAAGGAGGAACGTTCAGACTGAATCGAAAGTCACTGAAGATTGTAGACGGGAGACCCTTGGTGAAGACGTCAGCATACTGCAAATAAGGAGGAACATGCATCACCCTGACATCGCCGGCAGCCACTTCCTCACAAACAAAGTGGAGATCAATCTAGATGTTGCACTGGGTTCGTCGAGAGATACACCGCACTGATATTATCGCAATAAATGACAGTAGCACGCTGAATAGGAATGTGCAGCTCCAGAAGTAGCTGACGAAGCCATGTAGTCTCAGCAACAGCATTAGCGGCGGCGCGATATTCTGCCTCAGCACTGGACCGAGAAACTGTGGGCTTTCGCTCCAATGACCAAGAAACCAAATTATCTCCAAGAAAGACACCATATCCGGAAGTGGAGCGACGAGTGTCGGGGCACCCTGCTGAGTCTACGTCGGAGTAGGCGACCAAGGTGGAGAGAGTAGTGCGACGAAGCTGAAGACCATAATCCAAAGTACCGTGCAGGTAGCGAAGAACACGCTTCACCAAAGCGTAGTGAGGCTCCCTGGGATCATGCATGTGAAGGCACACCTGCTGAACTGCATAAGCAATATCCGGTCTGGTGAAGGTGAGATACTGAAGTGCACCAGCCAAACCACGATAATGGGTCGGATCAGAAATAGGGGGTCCATCAGCAGATATCTTAGCAGCAGTGTCAACCGGGATGGTGCATGGCTTGCAAACAGACATACCTGCACGCTCAAGAACCTCAAGAACATACTGCTGTTGTGAGAAAAAATCCACCATCCTGCCGAGTGACTGAGAGACCCAGAAAATGATGCAAAGGTCCAAGGTCTTTCATGGAGAATTCCTTCTGGAGAGCTGTGATATCTCGCCGAAGAAGAGACTCCGATGATGCCGTGAGCATAATATCATCCACATATAGAAGCAAATACACTGTCTCATCCCCCGACGATAAATAAAAAGAGAGGTGTCGGACTTAGCACCCACAAATCAAAGAGACAAAATATGAGAAAGCGATTGTACCAGGCACGAGAAGCTTGCTTCAAACCATACAGAGATTTGTTGAGGTAGCAGGTGAAATCCAGATGAGAACCATCAACAAATCCAGAAGGTTGCACATGTACAATAAACAGTCTCATCCAGAGTGCAATTATGAATGAGGTGTTGAGCAGTAATATAGGTTGTCTGCAATTATACATGGTGGCCAAACCGTTGAGGATGCGAGTCAGAAACTTTATTCCATCTTTCGCAGCCCAGATGTGATTATTGTAAATAAAATCCTTGCAGCTTCAGAATTGGTGTGTAGGTGATAGTTCCTGCATCCAGGATCGTGTGTTTTCTGAATCTTGACCAATATGGTGTCAATAAAACCATTGATCTGTGGTTTTATTTTGAATTAGCATATAATATGTTGTTTCCATTTACAGATCGCCAGCTCATTGTTGATTCATTAATTTCAAAAATGTGAAATGACTATTATTTATTATTGTTTTTATTATGATTGTTCCAGGTGAGCAGGTCTCTGTGAAAATTATGGGCCAGGCATGGACGCATGGAAGCCACTTGAGTTGGAGAACTGGTCATCGAGCTGCTACTGAACTAAGAAGATGCGTACTGATGGCCTTGAGGCCAAGCATATAAACATAATCATGCCTCATTTGAATTGTTAATCTGAAATCGTCTTCTCATTGTTGAAAAATTGTTACTATATTAATTTTATGGTTGGCCTAACGGATTTTTGGTCAGACAAAATGCGTAGGGCACATTGCTAACGGACCATTTCCTTTTTATTTGCTGGATCATTTTATTTTTATTTGATGGACAATGTGCAATTTATTCCATATGAGAGAGCCATGAAATATGTTAGATTTTGATGGTTTCGATATTTGATATGATTTGTGCAGGGTGATAACGTGCGTCCACTAACAGGTATGGCATAGATAATCTGTGATCCATAAAAGAAATTCAGTAAACTGGTTTACATGTTGCTCTGCTCCAAGTGACTCATGTAGGAGATGTACTGGAATGAAGTAACCCAGGCTATGTACGAATAGAATCAGATACGACGAAACTGTTTGTGTCATTCTCGTCCGTGGGAACAACGAGACAGGTGGGAGCATAGAAACAAGGATAGCATTTATTTTAATTTTTCTTGGCGGGGAAACAAGGTTAGCATTCAGTGCTCTGCAGTAGAAGTAGGATGGCGAGGTTCGGTCCTCAGAGTACTGCCAGGACACAGTCCAGGAGCAACGGTCGCCTGTCGCCGATCCCACAGTTGGCCATGGCGCTGTGGCAGGACAGCGAAAGCTTTGTCGGAGACATCGTCGCCGAGGGCCATGCATGCGACCCACGCCCAGAACATAAGAGAGGGACAGGGCGTGCTCTCTATCTCAAACCTACAGAAGGAAAGTACTCCCTCCGTTCCACTGTCTAAGCATTCCAGGCTCCATCGATTTTTCCCACAATATAAGCATTCGAGCGTGGGTCCCGCCACGATCCCTGCACCCTGTCCCTCATCTCACCCTCCACGCAAAAGTCTCTGTCGATTCCTCCACCAAACACGTCTCTCTCTCTCTCTCTCTCTCTCTCTCTTCTCTTCCACACCCGACGCCCACCTCCTCTCCCAATCTCACCATACCTCTCTCAGATCCGGCCGCAAGGAAGCTGCGCAGCTAATCCACGCGCGGCAGGCGAGATGCGGCGGAGCAGGCAACCGTTTGGAGGCGAGATGGGGGGCCGCGGCGTCTCTGCCCGGGGCGGCGGCGACTTGGGAAGTGGCGGCAAATCGGGCGTCGAGATGGGGGTGGGGGACTGTGATGTCCCTGCCCGGCGCGGCGGCGACTTGCGAGGCAGCTGCGACACTGGAGGCGGTGGAGATGCAAGACGCGCCGGAGATTTGGGAGCTCCTGTCCATGGCGGCGGCGGTTCGGGAGAGGGCGGAGGCTGCCATGGCGGCGGCGGTTCGGGAGAGGGCGGAGGCTGCCGAGGCCGCCGTGCCAGGCGGCGTGGAGCTTGGTGGAAGCACGGTGGCGGGCGGGCCCTTGATAGAGAGCGTCGATTTCGTCCCTGATTCGGAGGAAGGAGGCGGTGATGACTGGATCTACGCCGCCAGCTATAGCGACGCTCGGTGCGGGCTGCTCCGACGTCGTCCTCGCCGACGCACAGGCCGAGATTTCCTCCTGCTCGTGCGACTGCGCTGCCCCGCGACGCCATCTTCTTCCCTTTGACTCGGGCATGGCGCTGCTCGATGGAGGAGATGGCAATGACTGGCTCGACGGAGGAGACGCCCGCGGGTGGGCTCAGCACCTCGCTCAACTCATCGCCGGCCAATTCGAGGAGCCACCATGGATCTGCAGCGGCGCCGGCGAGCTCCCAGGCGAGGATGGCGAGGCGGGTGGGAGAGGGCCTTGTTTTTTTATCAATAACTACACGCGTTTTGGAGCTTTGATGAGGGGTAGAATGGTCTTTTCCTCTTCCTGCTATTTTGCAGTTTGAACTCTTGGAATGCTTAGATAGTGGGACGGAGGGAGTAGCGCGTAATATATACATTCCCAATGTCTCTCAAACCTACCACTACTTAGGTAGATGTTTGTTTGCAACATTTGGTTGGGTAACTAGCACCAAGTGATCGTACTAGTCGTAGCAAGGAGGAGCTAGGCTAAGCTATAGAATGGATGGATGTAGTTTCTATGCGATGGTAGTCGATCTAGAAGCCACACTATTGCTATGCGATTCTTTAGAAAATGTTTACCTATATAAGAGACTCAGCGAAACAAAAAAGGACGAGGATGCTTGGTAGGAAAGGTACAAGTGATATAATTGTCTCATTGTAGAACTAAGTGTGTGCATTTTCATCTCTACTTGAGTTCAATGTTTTAGTGCCCTTTAATTCATATGAAGCATACAAAAAGAGATGTGCTCATTAAGAAATCATTTCCTCATGCACTCGTACAATCGAAGCCTTTAGTGAACAAACCTGGAATACAGTGGCGGACGGTCACGCCCACCACTGCGTCAAACACCCTAGAAATGGTCGATTTCCAGCGACAGACGTCACGCCCGCCAAATTGAAAAGATGGAAAGACAAGCCGCCACCCCGCCACACACTCATCCCTGCCGGCCTTGCCCGGAGCCACCTCTCTCAGAGTCAAGCGGCCGCGCCTGGAGCTGCCTCGCCTTGCACGCGTCGCGTCCTAACGTGGGAGGCCTCGCGCTCGCCTTGGATGTGCTAATCTAATCTGGCGTATGTCCTGTTAGTTGGGCTATGTGCTATGGGCGGGCCTCTGCTGCTACTGCTTGCACGACAGGTCGACAGCTAGGACGAAAGTTCAAGTCAAGATCAAGATCTTCTGATGCCCTCAAAAAAGAAAAAAGATCAAGATCTTCTGAATTTACAAGCTACTCTTGTCAAATCCTGACGATGGTGAAGGCATTGGTTAACTACTCTAGGTATGCCATTCCCAGTGGCAGTGTCTTAGAAATTAACTACACGTCCCTCGCAAAAAAAAAAAAGAAGAAATAACTACACGTCCACTTAAGACAACAGATCATATGGCAGGTAGTTAAATGAAGAAAGCGAGTATGTTAGTCTCTAAATTATGGGGGTGCTTTTATTGTTCACACAGTATGAATGTTTCTGCAAAGTTTTTAAATTGTAATTACTCCGTGCATTGAGATAAAAAAAAGTTGAGCTTAGCCTTCTCCCTAGTCCCTACAGTGTGTTGAAGGTGAGAAAAAAAATGAAGTGTCCTACAGCTAAATTTGCCATTTTGCAATTTTGTAGAGACGATGCCTCATTTTTGTAGTGTTTTATAGAAAATTTTGTTAATTTAATTATCTCTCACTCAATTCAATGTGTGCACCAATTTCTCATCTGTACATGTCAAAAGTTTAGCGGTCCATCTAAACCATGAATGAATATGAAGATACAATGAAAAGACACCAAAACGCATTTCAGCCATTATTATCACTCGCACAAGCCAACAAAGCAGTAGGGGCAGCGTGGTGCCTTCAGCATAATCATATATACGTAGGTCTCGTCCGAACCTCCCTATGCCAATTCTTCTCGTGAAACGAGATGATTCACACTCAGGCAGTAATACAATCACATTGACTCCTCGCAAAAAAAAAATCACATAGACTCAGATAAAAACATAGGATTAGAAGGCACTAGGAATCATCCTTCGACCGCATCAACGTTCTCATGATATTTGGAAAGCCAGGGCAGTGAAGTACGTAGTGTAGGATGATCCAAATATTCATCCTTCACTGGTAAAGTCATGGATGTACAGTCAGCTCTCAATCCCCCGTCCGCTAGCATGTGAAGTCATGGGCGGAGCCATCGTTCATGGGTGTTCACTTGAACACCCATGATTTTTGGTGCAAAACAATAATTCTTGAGCTGTGTCACATATTCATGCACAAAGTGAAGAGAAATTCTAGATATCTGATGTAAAATTCGTTTTCTATCCTGAAAATTTTTAGTTTAGAAGTTCAACCAAGTATTTTCTTAACTATATCTCATGCTTGTTTGTCTAATTGATAACTTTGAACACCCATCATAAAAATTCTAGCTCTGCCACTGTGTGAAGTGAGAGATGCATGACTGGGCACCCAAATGTGACAACAATATGGAGAAAGATTAGATGTTTTCGTCGAGGTAATTCCATTTGAGAACAGAAAAAACAGCAAATGGGTGAACGTTGCCCGATCACCGATCACTACACCACAGCACACAATAAGCAACTCACGGTGAGTCGCTAAAACGGCCTTTACCGACTTATCATAAGTCGGCAAAGATATTTAGCGACTTTCCTGGTGAGTCGTTATAAGTGGCGTCGGTAAAACTTTTACCGACGCAAAGACATCGATGTATAAGTACGGGCAAGATAAAGCATACTCCAGTCCAGGCATAAAGATCAACTCAAAATACAGGTACGGCGTGATTTTATAGGCTGAGATACAAAAGTTCCTTAGCCTATTTATGCCAAACCACCACAAGAGAAATAATCTTTCCCGACAATTTATTTGCATGTGGCCAACAGTTTTTAATACATATGGTTAGCTAGCTTTAATTACCGTGGATAATGGCCTTGTTGTGGATGACACTGTTGGTAATTAATAAAAACTATTGAAATTATGTTCTCCCTATATTTAACCATTAATCTGGCCAAACGATCGGTACAATTAACTCCAAGCACCATAGAATTTCTCATGCATTTGTACTTGGAGAACTGTGGGCCACTCACTTATAAACAATAAAGAAAAACAAAATTGTTGGCTACTCTATGGCTAAATATGGAATATCTTGTAGTGGGGAGGCTCGTGCATTTGAGCGGCTAATATCAATCTAGTATTGTATAGTAATTATCTTAGATGACCGATTGATTTATTCATAATACATAAGAAAAAATAATGAACAATTAATTATTTAATTAACATAAGAAATGGTATCGTCAAATATCATGCAAGAGAAACAAAAAAGACAAATTATATAAGGGGATAGATTGCATCAACTTGAACAATTTGAGGGAGTAATTGAGCCAACATTCTGTTTAGGGAGTTAGAAGAAGAAAAAGAATGTTTTTGTTAATGTAATATTGGCCTATTATATAGTAAGGATGTACATCTGGCCATATTATTTTCTCTATCAATCAAATTCAGAATGATAGGACAAATAGTGGTTATCCTTTTTTTTTACGACGAAAATAGTGGTTGTCCATAACAAACACATTCATATATAGTTTGAATACCCATTTGTGCATAATGTTAACGCCTATTTGAGGTGTACGGTTGCATTATTGTTACAATAATTCTACTAAAAAAAGTTCAAATCCTAATTTTTGTTGGGATAATTAGGCTTTTTTATTTGTCAGTGTTTATTATCAACTTTCGATTCTGGAGTTTAATTATTTTAGACTACTCCAAAACCCTACTAGTATGATGTTTTAGGGCCTGTTTGTTTGGGTTGGAGCTTTTGAGCTTTTAGAAAAGCTGGCTGTTTGAGTAGCTGAAAAGCTGGTTGTTAGATTTTTAATGCTAGCTTTTGTAATATATATTAATCTTCTCGGCATGCCAAAAGTCAGAAAAGCGGCTCTCAGCTAGCTTTTCAGTTTTTAGTTCATTTCATCATAAGTCAGCATTTCAACACTCCAAAAGCCAGATCAGAAGTTTGCTGTTTGTTTCAACTTTTCAGCTAGAAAAACAATGTGAAAAGCTATAAAAAAATAGGCCTTTAGTGTTTTCTAAAGGGGCATTTGCAAAACCGGTCCTGTTTTGGATGCCAATTATGATATCAGTCTCTTTTTTTTTCTAGACTTTGCAAAAACGGTCCTGTTGTTTGAACTAGAAGCTAGAAGGAGGTCATATTCCGTTAACAACAGCTAAAAGTGTTAAATGGCTTGCGAAAAGACAAATATACCCTTTGCAAAATCTGTCCTGTCTTGACCAAAAAAAATTGCAAATCTGGTCCTGTTTTCTCTATTATCATTATGGAACTAAAAGTGATTAATTACGGCTTGAATATTGTGTCGTTTATTGGGGTCAAATAATAATAAAATAAGAGTTAAATGTACCGGCGGTCTTTAAACTATTTAATGTGTGTCATTCAGGTTCACGAACTTTCAAAATGCACATTCAGGTCCTAAAACTATCAAAACCGTTCGCCCAAGGTCCGTTGGCCGGTTTTAGTTTTAAAAAAATGCAAAGAGGCCCTAAGTTTCCCATTCTTCTTGCACACAACCCCTACTCTCCACCCTAGTCATGCTGCTGCTTGTCGGCAAGTGCAGCGCCCATTCCGGTGCCGGTGTTCGTCAAACGACAGGAACTCCACTGACGTGGTGGAACATTGAATAAAAAAATAGTCTTAGAATGACATTGCGTTGCTCGCGAGGGTCGCCGAGAACTAGTTGGTGCGTATGCCATCCTGGGCCCTGCTGGAGATGCTCTTATATATGCACTCGCCTAACTCGAGTGTGGCATCAAGTTTGAAATTAATGTTCCTAAAAAAAATCAAGTTTGAAATTAATGAGAGGACTTGCTCCCAAATGCACTTAAACTGGAGCCATAGACAGCCAGCCACATCGCTTAAGGTAATACAAGGTGGCGATGAATGACTAAACATTACGTTCTTGTGACTAGTGGCAATTTTTAAAACTATGGATATAAATTATACTCACATAGAATTAATCAGCTTCACACTTCATTTAAATGGTTCATTGGCCTATGGTTAGAAGGCATCGGGACCATTTATTCCATTAGAGTAGCGTTGTGAAAGCCAGGGCTTGCTTCATTTCACGGTGTGTAGCTGATGTTAGACATCTCTATGTTATCCGAAAGCAATCAAATGGGCTCAATAGGGTACTTCCTGGGGAAGTAGTTTAAGGTCTTTCATCTATTCAATCCAGAGGCAGCTATCGTGCAGGCTACAAACCAAAACTGATGCAGATATCGTCCTGCGCAAGTACTTCCTGGCGTTGCTATTGTGCAGGCTACAGACCAAAACTGATGCAGATTGCACACCCCTGTTAAGATTTTGTAAAACGATAGCACACATCCTAAGCATATGAATTTGTACTGTGAGATGACAACCAATGATCAGTTCGGCGACTAGCATGGACGGGGCACATTGGTAGCTTGTGAGGGAAAATGTTGTCGTCTTTATGCAACACTACACAATTAATACGAACACCAATCTAACCATCTCACGTGATCAACTAATAAATGAGAAAGAAGATGAGAAACTTGAAGATGATCATTACGCACCTCGCTAACCTCTCGGCGTAATGCATGCTAGTATTCCATAGTTACCACCTGGACCCCTGGTTCCCTCTGGCCCCTAGTGGAACAATTTCAGTTAATCAATGCTCGGTAAAATTTTCCCCTAAAAAAAATGCTCGGTAAAATTTGCTGGAAATGAAGCCCTACACAGGCTGATATAAGTCAAGGCAGAGTGATGGAGTGTTTCCCGATCCACATTGTCCACCGCATGCAAGCCTCCGCTTTCTGTGCCAATTCTTCTGTAGATCGAACGCAGATAGATGGATAATAAAGTGGTAGAGAGAACAAGTTCTTCACATGAAACCGAAATGGCCTTATTGTATAGGACTGGAAGGTGCTGGGAGGTAAACTTGGCCGCACCTTTGTCTTCGATGTGCCCTACACAGCACTCGAACGGTACATGGATTGCTTTACTGGGGAACCTTTAGTGGCTCCAAGCCAAGTCTCGAGGCACATGGATTGCTTGGCCTGCCTTTGCCAGGAGTTAGCGGACTTTGACCATACGTGCAGATTAACAGCGACGAAACGTGCCTTCCTCTTCTTCCCTGCAACCATCCTTCATCCCTGTGTACTTCGGTTTCCTCTTTTCTTGTTTGTGCAGAGTTTGAGTTTCCCACTGTAAAAGAGATAACGTGGCCAAGAAAGAACGAGTCGCTCACTCTCTCTCAGATGTAATTTTCGTTTTCCATATCGGTTTGCTATAAGGAAATGACAATATTTAACCGTACTTGTATGGTGATTTTTATAAAACATCAACATGATTTGCCGCCTCCTCGATCGAAATTGCCGATTGCAAATTAAGCAAGCATCCCTGCGGCATAACGAAACAAACTACTATACTGTAGTCAAGTTGCCCTGCATCAACTCGCACAATATGCACTCGATCGCTCAACATTGGCATTGCGGCCATCAGGTCCAAGAGAGAATCTCAGCAGCATCAAAGCCATCCTGGCTACTTCTCCCAGTAAAATTGAGAAGTCCATTGCAGGACAGGGTTCTGCCTCCTCAAACCAATTGTGTTGTCGCTTAATTAATTGATCTCCCACTGCTCGATCGAGTTCGTCTTGGCGGGTTCGGCTCCTCGCCAAGTCGAGTTTACCACCGCCGGATTGTACTCCTCTCTGCCGGACATGGTGTGCGGGAAACATCAAAGTACTAGACATTTCGCTGACAAGCTAAGGGACACTCGTAAGTCACTGCATTTTGTCACGTACACATTTCGCCATCACAGCTAATGTTACATATTGAACGGACTGAAGAGTACAAGTATATTGAAATAGTGGGCAGGACTGTAGGTGCCATCACGTTCTTTTTTAGAGTTTAAGAGCAATTTTATTACCCCAGTCTCACCCAGATGGATGGACCATAGAATTCAGTTTACAGCACTGGTGCTATCAGCACATTACATCACCCGTGCAGGGGGAGTAAAAAAGAGACACCAACCGTAATGTTCTCAACCCAGAACTACACACACGCAACCATCAGATTAGTATAGCTTATATTCTTTCCGGTCTTCTGATGATGATCGTAACGGCCTCCTGGTACTGTTGCAACTCCTCCTTCGCGTTTGCGGGGCACAGGATGCTCCAGTTCTTGATATGTCCTAACATCAGTCCCCCAGACTTGTTACAGACTCTTCCACTGTCCAGAGTCCCCACAGGACGGCAGCATTTATTATATTTGATTGCAGCAAATTTTTTTCTTGTCTAACCACAGAGCTGCAACCTGTTCAAAATTTCGCCACTATTTCACTAACCTGCCTCCATCTTGTCTAACTACAGGCCTGCCCACTATTTCACTAACCTGCCTCCAGCAAGCTTTGCTGACCACACATTCAAACACCAAATAACCTGACTCCATCTTGTCTAACTACAGGCCTGCCCACTATTTCACTAACCTGCCTCCAGCAAGCTTTGCTGACCACACATTCAAACACCAAATGAGCTACTGATTCACTCTCATTGCAAAAGAGACATGAAGGATCATCTACTTTCTGTCTCTTCATAAGATTGTCTCTAGTTAAAATTTTGTTTTGGGAGAACAGCCATAGGAAAATATGTACTTCAGACAGCCGGTAAGAAAACAGGTTTAACTCCCCGAAAGTTAACAATATTGTACATAGATTGAAAACTGTAAATACCATTTGATGAATATCGTCAGATCAAGCTGTCCTTCTCTTCAGAAAAACAGATTGTGTGGGCTATTTCAACGACTTCTAGCCACAGTTCCATAAGACGTCTAAAAGTGCACATGCACGTTCTTTTCTTGCTCTGTCGTCGCACACACCATGTTTAATTTGACAGGTCCCTCGATCACTCTCGGCGACGTACGCGGCATGTTTCATGTCATCGAACCAGACGTCTGGCCAAGGCCTCCAAGAGGTAGAAGGAGCGCGCGAGCTACTTGACATGGCGCCGTGCTGGATATGCCATCACAGCCTCACGCACTGGTGAGGTGCAGCTGCTTGACCGCGAAAGCTAGGTCAGGACGAGCGCGTGAGCACCTCGGCGTCCGGTCCGAGCACGCCGTCGAGGTGCACCGGCGCCGGCACCCGTGCCACCTCTTGTAACGCGGGAAGGGGATCATGTACAGTCAGAACGTCTGATATATCATGCACAGCTGACAGCTGAAAAGTTGGAGGTGACCAAAATCTGTCAAGCGATTCAACTGATGATGCGGCGGGGAAGAGGAGAGTCCGATGGCAGACTGCTGCTACGTACGTCAGGTCAATGCGATCGATGGTTCACGCTCCGAGTACCAAGCGCCGGCGGTGGCTCCAGCATGCAGTGCCCGACGAGAGGGACTCAATGCGTCTATGCGTCTTGTCCTTAGCTTAATTCCCTTGACGCACGTAGCTCCACTCAGTTGCTGCACCCCAGGGAACACGGAAAAAAATTTCTATGGAGGAGTTCTGTAAACCAAAAGTTTACAGCCCTGCCCGGATTCCTGCCACCTGCCCCGTTTCACCATCTCATAGCAGTATTTACAGGTTGTCGCAGCAGGAGATGGTATTGCTAGCTGGTCTGCAGTTTGTCTGGCCCACTCATTAGAAGGATTCACCTCAAGGCTCAACTATCAGCAAGTCACAATAACTAGGGAAAGATTCTCATGGAACCTGTATATACTAGTTGCACACTGAAATGGAATCTTATATATAGGTTATGAAATGTCTGATTGTAAATTACCAAACATTGCAAATGGAATATTATAGTTCCGTGTTCCTTTATCAAAAAACTGTCTAATACTTAAATGATGTGTGATCTGCTTCATCAAAGTAATTTTCGAGCAGCCGATGCATCTTGATCAACTCCGAGTCTAATGCTTGTATATCCTCCTGGCACCAATGGAGCAACCATGGCTGAATTATCTGCGTACACAAAATTGGTGGCATCGTTTGGTACTGTGCTCCTAGCACCAATGCTTGCATGAAAAGGGATAGAGCGTGCCATCTATCTGGAACCTACAGAAAGAGGGTAGCACGTAAAATATACTTTCCCAATGTCTCGCAAGCCTAAAACCAGTAAGGTAGATGTTTTTTTTTTTCGAAAGATCAGTAAGGTAGATGTTTGTTTGCAATATATATTTGGTTGTGTAACTAGCACCAAGTGATCATACAAGTCGTAACAAGGAGGAGCTAGGCTAAACTATAGAATGGATGGATGTAGTTTCTATGCGATGGTAGTCGAGCTAGAAGCCACACTATTGCTATGGCATTGTTTAGAAAATGTTTACCTATATAAGAGATTCAGCATAACGAAAAGGACATGCAAGGACGGTTGGTAGGAAAGGTACAAATGATATAATTGTCTTATTTGTTGAAGTGAGTGTGTACATTTTTCATCTCTACTTGAGCTCAATCTTTTAGTGCCCTCATCTGAAGTGTACAAAAAGAGATGTGCTCATTAAGAAATCATTTCCTCGTGCACTGGTATAATCGCAGCATTTAGTGATGGGCAAAACTAGACTGTAGTCACGCCCGCCACCACATCAACGCCACTGAAAATGTCCAGTGACGAATGTCGGACGTCATGCCCGCCACTGCTAGCATGCACCGCAGGGAACACTATCTCCAACTTTACCGGAAGCTAGTACAAAAAATTAAATTAACAGAGTGCATTAGTCACGACTCAGCCCAGGAGACGATACATATATACTTGAGCCTGTCGAATATCAACTAGTTCCGATTTCGAACTAATCAGACGGCACTTATGAACTGAAGTCACTGACGATGAGGCAGAGGATTAAAAGCCTGTAGACAGGTGTGTGAGGCGGCAGAGGATGTAGAAGGCACCGCCCTGGTGTAACCAAGCGGGCCGGAGGACAGAACAAGAAGCTAAAGTAAGCCAATCACAGTGAAGCTCATTGATCCGATCGAAAACCCGGCCGATTCATCTCTGATGTAACCAAGTAATAATGCCGAAACTGCGTCGATGGTGTCATTCTCGTCCCAGGGAACAACCAGACAGGTGGGAGCATCCAAACAAGGTTAGCATTTATTTTAATTTTTCTTGGCGGGGAAACAAGGTTAGCATTCAGTGCTCTGCAGCCTAAATATTCTAGCAAGACTTGTTTCATCTTCAATATTCGGAAGGTAGAAGTAGGATGACAAGGTTCGGTCCTCAGAGTACTGCCCGTGCTGAGGCAGCCAGAACACAGTCCAGGAGCACCGGTCGCCTGTAGACGGTCTCACAGAGAGCATGATGCCCTGGCCATGGAGCAGTGGCAGGACAGCGAAAGCTTGGTCGGAGACATCGTCGCCAAGGGCCAGGCATGCGACCCACGCCCAGAACACAACAGAGGTCCGGCGAGCCAACACGGCAGTGTCGTGGCGAGGGATGGGGTGTGCTCTCTATCTCAAACCTACATAAGGAAACCAGCGCGTAAAATATACATTCCCAATGTCTCTCAAACCTAAAACCAGTAAGGTAGATGCTTGTTTGCAATATTTGGTTGGGTAACTAGCTTGCACCAAGTGATCATACAAGTCGTAGCAAGGAGGAGCTAGGCTAAACTATAGAATGGATGGATGTAGTTTCTATGCGATGGTAGTCGACCTATAAGCAACGCTATTGCTATAACATTGTTTAGAAAATGTTTACCTAAATATATAAGAGACTCAGCATAACGAAAAAGGACAAGGATGGTTGGTAGGAAAGCTACAAATGATATACTCCTGGACTGAGTGCGTACATTTTCATCTCTACTTTGAGTTCAATCTTTTAGTACCCTTTAATTCATATGAAGCGTACAAAAAGAGATGTGCTCATTAAGAAATCATTTCCTCATGCACTTGTACAATCGAAGCAAGAAAACTGGACTACAATGACAGACGGTCACGCCCACCACTACGTAAAACATCATATGGCAGGTAGTTAAATGAAGAAAGAGAGTATATTAGTTTCTGAATTATGGGGGTATTTTTATTGTTCACAGAGTATGGGTGTTTCTGCAAAAGTTTTAAGTTGTAATTACCCCGTGCATTGAGATAAAAACAAAAAATGAGCTTAGCCTTTTCCCTACAGTGTGTTGAAGGTGAGCGGAAAACAAATGAAGTGTCCTACAGCTAAATTTGCATTTTGCAATTTTCTAGAGACGATGCCTCATTTTTGTAGTGTTTTATTTATAGAAAAAATTGTGTATTTTAATTATCTCACTCAATTCAATGTGTGCACACCAATTTCTCATCTGTGTATGTCAAAAGTTTAGCGGTCCATCTAAACCATAAACAAATATGAAGATACAATGTAAAGAAACCAAAATGTGTTGGCATTTCAGCCATTATTACTAACAAAAAAGAAGGGGGGGGGGGGGGGGGGGGGGGGGGCATTCAGCATAATCATATATAGGTACCTCCCTATGCCAATTCTTCTCGTGAGACGAGATGATTGACAGCAGTAATAAAATCACATACTCAGATAAAAACGTAGGATTAGAAGGCACTGGGAATCATCCTTCGACCGCATCAACATTCTGATGATATTTGAAAAGCCTGGGCGGTGAAGTACGTGGGGCTAGTTTGGTTGTTGCCTTTACCGAATTTGCCTGGCCTGAGCTTATGCCTGAGACCAACGAAGATGTGTTTGGTTGCTATCCTAATATTCTGCTTGCTCAGGCAAGTTCGTCAGGCAAGTTGATCAGCTCAGGCGTCCGAAATCGAGCACCTAAGCGAACGCGTCTCGCTCCCTCCATGCCGGAGCTGTCCCTCTTCTCCTACGCTCCTTCGCGTTGCCGCGTTCTGAAGGGCAAACTCAAGCTGCAGCAGGCAGCAGCTACCACCCGCATCCACCACCGAGGAACCGTTGCACGAGTCCTCCCCAAGCTGTTGTAACCGCTTGCCCGCTTCCTTCCAGAGGAAGCTGTTGTAACCGCTTGCTTCTCCATGTCAAGAAAAGGCAAGCCAAAGCGGCGGCGCCATTGATGATAAATTTGTCATCTCCAAAGATTTTCGGATCGATTCCCTCGGCCTGTGTCTTCCTCGCAGACGAGCGCATCTTCTTGAGATCTTGCCCCATCTTATATCTGGAGATGACCTCGCCGGATTTGAGGTTTTTCCCGCCGACTATTGCAAGGCGCCAAGGCCAACATCGAATCTTAATCGCGCAGCTGTGAAATTCGTCCGCTCCGGCGAACAGCTGCTCGATTCCTACGGCTCACGTATTCCTCGCTCACCGGCGCATCTCCAAGATCTCACCTCGTCGTGGATCCGTAGGCTAGCACGCCGGATTTGACGTTGCCGTCGGCAAGAAGAGCTCCGCCGTTACTCTGCTCTCCCCGTCGACTATAGTATAGCAATTCTGAAGGCACAAATCCTACCTCGGATGACTCCTCGTTGCACAAAGGTTCCATTTTACTGGTCATGGGCACAAGATAACTGGAGCCTCGCCGCCGGCGACCTCTACACATTGCTGGTTCTTGCGGGATGGTTGAGCAGCCCTTGCGTTTGTGTTTTTTATACTCATAAAGCGTGTTTTATGAATACGTTTTCACTCGGGCATGAGTACGCAATCAAACAGCAAACTCTCTCGATGCCTCACCAGGCAAAGGTGCGGTCTCGTCAGGCAACTTACTTACTCAGGGTGACATTTTTTTTTCTAATTACACAGTACAACTTACATTTATAATGCACACTCACTCATATTAACGTAGACACACAAATTCTATCCCTATGAGCATCTTCAAAGTACCAGCTTCCTCCGCTCGTGGGAACGAGTTAAGGTTCTGGCCGTTAAACCAGAGAAGGTTAATCCCTTAGAATATTGGCTCCGCAGGGGGACTGGAAGCCGTGATCAAACTACTACTCATTTCTAGATATAGGCAAATATAGGTATTATCAAATCCTAGAGGCATATGACCAGCTGCATGCTTGCTATCCCGACTAGGGATGGACGTAAACTCGTAAGCTACCGAGGGTAGGGATAATCGTCCAGGTCTTATTGTTAAAAAAACGCCGCCAGGTTAGTTCCTCTGTTGTTGCCCAGCAAATCCTCGAGATTGACGAAGTCACAACTGGTGCCCCGCTGTTGACAGTCACGTCGCCTATCACTGAAATCACAACGCCGACTCAAGGTGGCATCCAGATATTCATCCTTCACAGGTGAAGTCATGGATGTATCAATCCCCCGTTCGCTAGCATGTGAAGTGAGAGATGCGTGACTGGGCACCCAAATGTGACAACAATATGGAGAAAGATTAGATGTTTTCGTCGAGGTAATTCCATGTTGAGAACAGAAACAACAGCAGATGGGTGAACGTTGCCCCATCGCCGATGTACAGGCAAGATAAATTAAAGCATACTCCAGTCCAGGCATAAAGATGAACTCAAAATACAGGTACGGCGTGATTTTATAGGCTGATATACAAAAGCTCCTTAGCGTATTTATGCCAAACCACAACAAGATAAATAATCTTTTCTGACAATTTATTTGCATGTGGCCAACAGTTTTTAGTACATCTGGTTAGCTAGCTTTAATTACCGTGGGTAATGGCTTTGTTGTGGATGACATTGTTGGTAACGGTTTAATTTCTTGTAGTGAACTGGCAAAAATTCTCAAGCCGAAGCTCCGACAAGTCAACTTTGTTGTCGGACAAAACTAGTGGGGTGGCTCGCACATTTGAACGGCTAATATGTATCTAGTAATGTATTGTAATTATCTTAGATGACTGATTGATTTATTCATAATACATAAGAAAAAAATCACGAACAATTAATTATTTTATTAACATAAGAAGTGGTATAGTCAAGTATCATACAAAAAAAAAGACAAATTATATAAGGGGATAGTAGATGGCATCAACTTGAATAATTTGAGGGAGTAATTAATTGAGCCAACATTCTGGCATATTTTATAGTAAGGATGTTACATCTGGCCATATTTTCTCTATCAATAAAATTCAAAATCATAGGATAAAAAGTGGCTAATCAAAACAAACACATTCATATATGGTTTTAATCACCCATTTGTGTACAATGTTAAGGCCTATTTGAGTACAATAATTCTACTGGAAACAGTTAGTACATTTTAAACTTTGTTGGGCCTCTTTTATTTGACAAGTGTTTATTACTGTCAAGTTTCGATCTGGCGTTTAGTTATTTTAGACTACTCCAGAACCCTACTAGTATAAGGTAGTATAAGGTTTTAGTGTTTATTATGTGGACTCGTGGAATTATTTCCGTAGGGTAGGCAGGCGCGCCAACATGCCAAGTGGGAGGATTAGCGGGACGGCACGAGCCGCAGCCGGCCGATGGGTTTTTTTTTTTTTTTTTTTTTGCGAGGCCGATGGCTGGAAAACAAGCAAACAATACCACCGTCCACGGTTACAGTTTTACCACCATACCGTGGGCCTGTCGCTCGTAACGGATAAGACCGACCATCCGGCGTGCCGGAAAGATCCCGGCCGGCCACTATTAAATCATCATATCCGTTCAAGGCACCGTACCGTCCCTATCCACTCCGATCCGTCCACACCTGCACTCAGCTCACTCCGATCCCATATTCCCACTCCAAGGAGGAGGAAGAAGAAGAACCTGATGGCGGTGGTGAGCGGCAACGGCGGCGGGAGGCTGAACCCCTGGGCGGAGCCGTTCGTGCCGTCCGGGGTCCGGTACCGCGGCCTGCAGACGGCGCCGGAGTCGGCGGAGCAGCAGGAGGAGGTGGAGGACTTCTCCACCGAGTGGTGGCACCTCGTCGCCGCCTCCCCGGCCTTCCGCGACCGCTGGCTCCGCGACTACGGCGCGCTCGGCCTCCTCGACGGCGACGACCTGGACGGCGGCGGCGACGCGGAGGGCGTCGACAGCTTCCTCCCCGACGACCTCGTCTCCCCTCCGCCGCCGCGCCAAGGTAAGCGCTTAATCTCTTGGTTCCGGCTTGGCATGCTCACTCGTGAGGCGTGGAGGAAGTACTTACTTATGGCCTGGGTGTTTGTTTGCGAGGAACAGAGGACGGCGGCGCCGGCAAGACAAGAGGCGGTGGCGGCGGCATCGCCCTTGAGGTGGCGGCGTGGGGCATCGACAAGTGGTGGCGGGTGCACGGCTCGCCGCCGGAGATCCCGCGGTACGCGGAGAAGGCCCCGAGGAAGCTCGCCGGCGGCGCCAGGGTGAACCCCCGGCCCATCCAGCAGCCCCGCTGAACGGCCGGCGTCCGGCACGTCCGTATCCACCGATCCGTCATCCGGCACTGACACACCAGTAGTCGTCCAAGAATGCCAGATCTTGGCAGAAGCAGAAAAACTAGCAAAAAAAAAAAATGTTGTTCAATTTCCCCTCTCTATTTGGTGTTAGTGCGTCGTTTTGGTTCAGCTCGAGGTTGCTTGGTCGATGCACTGCGTTGTACATTCCTGTAAGACTGACTTCAACAATGAGTTGCAAATGCATATATGCACCATGAGTTGGCACTGTAGCAGACCCAAACTCATCCAACAGATGATGCAAACAGGGTAGGAAAACTTCCTACGAGGAGAGAGGCGACGCAAAGATGCGATCCCTCTCTCCTCGAAGGCAAACGGCGCAACGGGAGTGGAAGTGGGCCCGACGCGGCGGAGGCGGGGTGCGAGCGCGGTGCCGGGGTTGGGCGCGGACGGGGTGAGGCGCGGAGGCGCGGATAGGACGGGACGCTCGCCACCGACGAGGTGTCCGATTCGTGACCAGGCCGGACCCTTCGCCGCCGGTAGCGAAGCGACCGTCGGAGCAGCGTCGCCGTGAGGCCGTCCGCACGGCGGCGGGCACGAGGAGGAGGAGAATGGGGGGCGCGGGGCGAGCGGCGCGGTGCGGAGCTGGCGCGGGCGGAGCGGGGCGGAGTACCGGGCGGCGCGCGGCGAGCTGGTCGGCGGCGAGCGGGGCTAGCTAGTCGTCAGCGCGCGGCGAGCGAGCCGAGCAGGGCGGCGCGCGGCGAGCTGGTCGGCAACGCGTGGCGAGCGGAGCGAGCTGGTCGGCAGCGCGTGCCGAGCGGACGAGCTTGGTCCGGCGACAGCGGCGGGGAAACGCAGCGTTCCGGCGACCTTGGTTGTGGGATCGAGTCAAGAAGACGTCAGGGAGATGCGGGAGCGAGTAAGGGAGCTGCGTGCGCGTGGAATCGACGAGATATTCACCGTAGAAGACAAATTTGATGGCTTTGCTCGAGTTCAATCCATGGCCGGCCTTCAATCAATCCGTCACCGCATTCTCCACCATGTCTGCCGCCGCGGCTTGTGCGGGCGACCTGCAGCAGCGCGCGGCGAGCAGCGGAGGGGCGCGGGCGAGCCGTGGCGTGCGGGCGGGGCGAGCCCCGGCGAACTGCGGCGGCGTGCAGGCGCGGCGAATTGCGACGGCGCGCGGCCTGGGCGAGCTGCGGCGCGCGGGCGGGGCGAGCCCCGGCGAAGCGCGGCGCGGCGAACTGCGGCGGCACGCGGCGTGGGCGAGCTGCGGCGCGCGGCGGGGCGAGCCCCGGCGAAGCGCAGCGCGGCGAACTGCGGCTGCTCGCGGCATGGGCGAGCGGCGCGGCGATGCAGGCGTGGCAGGGGCGCGCACGTCTCGGTCGTCGCGGGCGCGCGCGGGCAACAGGCTGTTCGGCGCGGAGGAGGGCAGCGCAGAGGCGGGCGCCGCAGAGGTGAGCTGAGCCTGCCCCGACGCGTGCGTCTCTGGCGAGTTGGCTATCCTCGTTGCAGAGCTGCTGTTGGAGACGCACGGATGAGAAGGAAATGCAATCCACTGTGTACGCGATGCAAAGGCCCTTTTGCCTGTCCAATTTGCGTTGTGTTGTTGGAGTCAGTCTAAGAATGATGTGTAAAAATAACGAGCAGTCCGACATTTGCTTTCAGTTTTTCAGGATGACACAGTGCCATTTCTTTGCTCTTCGTTAAATTTCCGTTTCCTGATGGTGAGCAGAGTCTGGAGAAAGAAGAGAGACACAGAGGCCGTGCATTCCGATCTGAATTTACTGGTTGCAATATTGGATGATGCTTAGATACATTTGCTCACATTTGTTTCCGCAAAATGCTGGCTTCCGGCACAAAATCTCCATCAAATGGCCGGTAGGAATTCAGAAGAATTTGAGCTTCCAAAAAGCGTGCCTATATAGTCTGGCTTCTACATTCAGCGAGGATTTGTCAAGCTATGCGGTCAATTTTACACCATTGCGCATCTCTGAGTCGTCCTGCCCAGCTTCCAGTTCTGTCCTGGATCTTCTTAGATGTTCTTTTTTTTTTTTTGAACCTCTCACATCTGAATATAAATGTAGTATCTGTTCATGTACATTCAAAGAGAAACGACTCACTCAAACACACACGAACTCCCCTACATCTATACCCAGAGAAATAAACGCGTCTATCGAGAGATTATCGGAAACAACCGAAGCGCGACTGTCACCACGCGACGTGAGAGATATCTGTTCTTAGATGTTCTTTTGTTAGGCCCATTAGACATGGCCGGGGATTCGCTTGTGTTTTGGGCTTGCAAAGATGACCTGACCTGATGGGCTGTGCAAATTCATGACAGTGTCCACCAGATGACCTGATGGGCTGGAATCTGTAACACCAGACGACAGTGTTCAATTATAATAAACAGCCCAACCAAGGAACTTTTTGCATCCAAAAAAATTTCTGGTATTGCTAGCCATGCATGTGTGCT
The DNA here is from genome assembly GCA_012490785.1 of Eragrostis nindensis. NCBI lineage: Eukaryota > Viridiplantae > Streptophyta > Magnoliopsida > Poales > Poaceae > Eragrostis > Eragrostis nindensis. The sequence continues at coordinate 557,270 of JAAXCT010000361.1, read as the reverse complement.
GTTCGACCCGGCGGCCAATTTCCACCATGGACTTTGATATTTCCCTTTGCCATCGATTTTTATTTGTCAATAATCACATGAAGTGAAGAGCAAGATTCAGAAAAACTAAAGATTTATTATGTGTAGGGCCGGTCCTGAGATTTAGGGGGCCCGAGGCGAAAAAAAGGCCAGGAGCCCTTTATATGAAAATTAAAATTTTACACAAAAAAAACTTCTATTGCCAGTAAAACAAGGTTTTGTATTCAAAAAATGTTTATAAAATGGTTTGCACATATTATCTTGAAAGTTTTCTTCCCACATTTGCTTTCAGTTTTTCAGGATGACATAGTGCCATTTCTTTGCTCTTCGTTAGATTTCCGTTTCCTCATGGTGAGCAGTCTCTCTCGAAAGAAGAGAGACAGAGAGGCCGTGCATCCGATCTGAATTTACTGGTTGCAATATTGGATGATGTTAGGATACATTTGCTCACATTTGTTTCCGCAAAATGCTGGCTTCCGGCACAAAATATCCATCAAATGGCCGGTAGTAATTCAGAAGAATTTTGAGCTTCCAAAAAGCATGCCTATAGTCTGGCTGCACGAGCAGGCGTTTGCGGCATGGGTGCAGAGAATTTTCTTCCGTTCTAGACATTCAGCGAGGAGTTTGTCAGGATATGCGGTCAACTATACTATACACCATTGCGCATCTCTGAGTCGTCCGGCCCAGCTTCCAGTTCTTTTTTTTTTAAGAAAGCCCAGCTAGCTTCCAGTTCTGTCCTGGATCTTCTTAGATGTCCTGGATGACCTGATGGGCTGTGCAAATTCGTGACAACAGAGTGTTCACAAGTTTTTTTTTTTTGAGCGACAACAGTGTTTCACCAGATGACCTGTGCTGGGCTGGAATATGTGACACTGAAAACAAAATTCAAGTATAATAAACAGCCCAAGGAAGGAACTTTTGCATTCAAAAAGGAACTTTGAGATTATCTATAAAAAAAGGAACTTTGAGATGAATTTGTATCCAAAAAAATTTCTGGTATTGCTAGCCAGCCATGAGCCATGCATGTGCTGTTCGACCAGGCGGCCGATTTCCGCCATGGACTTTGAGATTTCTATTTTGTCATCGATTTCTATTTGCTGATCATCACATGAAGTGAAGAGCACGATTCAGAAAGCTGAAGATTTATTATTTGTTGATTCATTGGTGATGCTACGCTATGCTCTCAAAATGCTTAACTTGACTGAGTGAAAATGAGCTTGTGTTGTCACATCTCGTGGGAGCACCGACTCGCTTCGGTTCCATCTTCTAGAAAGGCTGGCTTACTAACGAACTGCCACCGGTCGTCTTTTTGACCGCTTTTTGGAAGGAAGGAAATCGGAACTTTCTATATTGCGTTAAGAAGTTGATAGAAAAAAAAAACCATAACTAGCGTCATCGCAAAAAAAAAAAACCATATTAGCGGAGAAAAATAATAAAGAATGACGTATTAACCGGATGCGAGTCTTGAAGCAGAAGCCACGGCAGCTCGGTGGTGGAGCCTTACTGACCACCAACTGTCCTGTCGGTTTATATATACTGGTCGAGATTGATCATCCGTGACGTCAGGGGCAAGGTCTTGATTGATCGATCGGCGAATCTGGGCGAACTGGTTGATAGAATAAACATAGAATAGAATTAACTAATGGAAGAGCTAGGCACTATCTGTAGGTATCATATATCTCGCCGTGGTTTTCATAAGAGCACTCGATCGGCTCCCCTTACTTTTTTTCGTGACCTAGCTTATTAAGATCACAATAACATATACTCCTTCCGATTTTAAATTATTGACATTGACTATTTTTTAGTTACGTTTGAGCATTCGTCTTATTCAAATATTAGTTCAAACATGCAAAGTTATAAGGTATATTTCAACTTTGTTTAATAATAAAACAAATCATAACAAAATTTATGTTAATTTTTAAAATATTTTGAATAAAGCGAATGGTCAAACGTAACTAAAAAATAGTCGAACGTTAACAATTTAAAACATGAGGGAGTATACTCTAACACCTTGTAAAAGCGTCCTCTTAATCCAAAAGCATTTCGGAAGATGGTGCTCGAATCGAACATGTGTGAGAACTCAACGATGCTAATTGTAGAGGGAGATTGCGATATGCTTGTCTTTTGTACGGTGGACAGCTAAGAAGCGCGCGAGGTCGGCAAGTTAGCTCTGGGCCAGCACCGGCTAAGCTCCAATCATCGCATATATCTAGGCTCTCTTTATTCCAAATCCATGGTCCCGCAACAGGCGTCTAAACAATCAATCACGTGTTCCCACTTGAACCTAGTAACCTACCACACGCGTCCACTCCACATGTGGTTAATTAACAAATCTGCTTGATAGAGTTTTAGGTACTCTAGCTCTAAGCTATACTACCTAGTGGCCATCAGGCAACAGATTAGTGTAGGAGCAAATCAGTTATCGGAATCAGCGTGATCATCGCTTCTGGACTGGACGCATGGCGCAAACGAGAGAAGAAGGCGCGCTGGGCACGTCGCTTCGATGGCTAGTGGAAGCACGTGCGGCCAAGTGCAACGAATGTGCGTGCTCGATGCGATAAGGATAAGCGGCAACTACCCGGAAAACGAGTAGCGCTCGATCGAGGGACCCATTCACCCGTCACACTGCTCGTAAATGCGATAGCGGAAAATGTCACCGGAACACCGACAAAATTTTTCTAAAACTGAATAGGAGTATACAGATATGAAAGAACCAACCTTTTTTTAAATGTACAAACCTGTATTATGAGAAATACTAGCAGTAGAGAAAGACACATATTGTAAAGAAGTTCAGTAGTCTTATTGACATTGTTTCACTATATATATGGGACCCTTCACTTGGCTAGCTACAAAACCGTATGTGTAGACACCTCTACGTGATCGCGTACACGTAGTTGTACCATTTGGCCCTGCCTTTTTTTCCCCGTCGGTGCATTTAACGAATCAACAAATCTAATTCCTCCTAATAGTAACAAGCTAAAACCACTACTACCTGTGTACACATGGTGATGGTGTTTGCGTGTGTGTGTGTATGAAACAGAAGCCGCCCGTACGTACGTGTCGGGCACGGCATACGTACACGCCGCGGCCGTATACGTACAACGGCCGACGGATGGATGAGCTCGGGCTTGGCGCGGTGGGTGGGTGGCTAGCAGAGGAGGAGCGAGTCGACGAACAGGTCGTCCCGCGGCTCGTCCTTGGTCACCCGCTGCTGCTGCTGCTGGAACGCGCCGCCGCCATAGCCGCCGCCGGAGTTGTTGGAGAGCATCTCGAGGGTGTACGGGTGGTGGTGGCCCCCCTGGGCCGCCGTCGCCGCTGGCGCCGGCAGAGCGACGGGCGCTCGGCTTGCGGCGCCGCGGCCGACGGGGACGTCGTGGTTGTGCTTGCCTTCGTAGGTGGTGATGACGGCGCGCGGGTCGTGTCCGGCGCGCTCGACGTGCTTCCGGACGGGGCACCCCACGGTGGTGCACTTGTAGTAGCTCCGTGGGTTGGGGTTCCCCTTCACCACCTTCTGCCCGTACTTCCTCCACCGGAAGCCGTCGTCGAGGATGTCGATGTCGCTCAGCGTCTGCACCACCAGCCGGGGCTCCCGCACCGGCTTGCCGCCGTTCGCGCCGCCCGAGCCGGAGCTGCCTTCGTTGTCGCCGTCGACCTCCTGCTTCCAGCGCTTGGGGTCGGGCTCGTCGCCGTCGTCGCCGCTCCGGTGCGACGCGCCGTCGTCGTCGCCGAACGTCACGGAGGAGTTCTCAGGCGTCGCGCCGCCGGCCGAGTGCTCCGCCGCCCCGGAGAGGCCGCTGTGCTCCTCCGCTACCGCAGCCGCTGCTCCGGAGGAGTTGTTGCGGCGCGTGGAGATGGGCTTGGGGTGGTTGTGCGCGCCCTTGTAGACGATCTGCGTGACGCGGCCGTCGGCGAGGGAGCGCTCCACTTTCTTCTTCATGGAGCAGCTGGGGTGCGTGCACTTGTAGTAGCTCCGCGGGTTCTCGCTCCCCTTCACCTGCTTCTGCCCGTACTTGCGCCAGTTGTACCCGTCCTCCAGCTTGTTGCTGCTGCCGTTCTTGCTGCTCACCACGGCCTTGTTGCTCGCCGCCTCAGCTTGCTGCTGTTGCGGGTGCTCCTCCTCCTCCTTGGGGGCGAAGGAAGGGAAGGGAGCCACGGCGTTCACGGCGGAGTTGTTGCTGTGGAAGGAGAAGTCGGAGAACGACCCGGCGGCCTTCGTGTCCTGCTGCTGCTTCCAGTCGCCGGCGGCGATCATGTCGGCGGCGTGCTTCCAGTCGAACCGCGCGGCCGCGGGGATGGCGCCGGTGGTGGGGGACGCCAGCACGTTGTGCGCGGAGGTGAGGAGCACGGGCGAGTCGAGCAGCTCGGCGGGGCTGAGCCCGGCCGGGATGGCGAAGTAGGACGACGGCGACATCGGCGGCGGCGACGAGATGGGCAGGCTCGGCGGCTGCGCCGACTTGAACTTGGGCACGCCGCCGTTGCCGCCCGCCCGCGGGAACAGGCCCCGCGGCGACCGCTCGTCTCCCGCCCCGGCGAACATGTCACCGGCGCTCGAGAGCAGGTCCGTGAACGAGGTGATGAAGGACGGCGGCGTGAACGAGAACCCGCCGTGGTGGTCCAGGCTCCCCGTCGACGACGCCATCGCGAAAGAGCGCAGAGCAAGAGAGCAAGCGGCACGGCAGTCGCAGAGCAAGAGAGCAGAGGAAACTGAGGTGAGGCGAGCGAGAGAGAATTGGAAGAGGAGAGGAGGAGGAGGACAGGAGTGGTTGCCGGGCTGCCTTGCGCCGCTTTAAGTAGCGGCCGGTAGTGGCGCGGTAAAGCGCCGGCAGCGAGGCGGGCCGGGCGATTATTAAATTTCTGAATCACTGCCGTGTGGGGTCAGAGTTGCAATAGGCCCTACACGTCAGTCGTGGTGGAGACTCAATGTGAACGTGGGGGAGCTGGGCTGCTTCGACGAAGGGGAGGTGCTTGACGCATGGGCCGCGGTCAAAGCTCGTGCGGTTTGACCGGTCAGCCGAGGCGGCGAGGTCGGGGGCCTTTCCGCGAAGGCGAGGCCGTGTGGGGCCAGGGAGTAGAGAGTCGCAATGGCGTGTCTCCACGGCTGGGCCTGGGGTGCTCTCGCTTCTATAGCGAAAATGGACGGACGGACGGACGGGACCCAGCGCGCACCATGTTGTGTGGGATGCGGACAAAACTGTGCTTTCTTTTCCCTTCACATTTCCAAGTTTTGACATACTCCGTTCTCCACTGCAGAATCAGATCGGTTAGTTAGCGGTACTTTTAATTTTTTTAATGTATCAGATTCATTTGATGATATTTCCTTAATTATAACGACGGGTTGTTTTAAAGGAGCAAAATACATAAGCGACCACTGCACTGAGATGATTGTGCCAAAACTGTCATAAAATTGCAAAAGTCATGCATTTAGATTTAAAACGGGTGATGGGGCTTCTTATTAGTCACACTTTATCATCACTATATTTGTTTGTTTCATATTCATTCTGTGTTTGGTGTGGCTGGTGAAGATGTTGGTATTGTGGCAACAAAAACACATGAACGAATTATCTAGAATTTAACGGCGTTGTGCGTTCAGCGGGAGGCGACGTGGCCGTCGACAGCGAGACGCCAGTGGTGACTTCGTCAATTTCAAGGATTTGTCGGCTCAGTCTTCGAAGATGCTCATAGAGGTATGTTTGCGTATGTGCGTTCATAGGAGTGAGTGTGCGTACATTGTGAGTATCTGAGTTGTAATGTGTAATTGCAAAAAAAAAAAAACAACACATGAACGAAGCATGCATGTGGGGGGGGGGGGGGGGGGGTATCTGTGGACCCAAATGGGAAGTTTAGCAAACTATTTAAATATTTAATATACACTTTGGGAGCTCCAATATCTGGATAAAATAGTCCCACGACACGTTTGAGGATCGTTAATGTACTTGACTAATAATAACCCTTTTTTTACCACATAACTCTCGATTCCATCGTGGCTATCTATCTTGTTATTAGCATCATTTTTCCAACAGGGTTCTCCTTCCATATCGTCCACATAGTAATTTTAGTGAAATCTAGCAAGTGGACACTTTTGCAAAGATTCTTTTGTGTCATTCTCTCACTTCAAATTCATGAGTTTTTTTCTGCATTCCATCCAAACACCATGTGGAAAATATTCATGCATTATGAATTCACAAAAGATTGCAACAATTATTAAGCACGAATCCTACAATGATATTTTGTTCCTACAGTTTGAAAATCTTGTGTTACAAAAGAGTCTTATTTTCTTTGTTTCATGGTATTATATGTTTGTACATTTGGTGTGTCGTTGATGAGCAAAGTCAACTAACTAGCGAGTTCAACTACCTTCTCATAGAGTTCTTTTTTCCTCTCTAGTGGAGATGCCACTAACAGGCCTAACTGGACAAAAGGCGGTCTCTTTTGTCTCTTTTCAACGGATTAATTTGTAGATCCACGTAACAGATTCTCTCTTCTTCTTTTTTTTTTGCGTAATTAACTCTTGTAGCGGTATGCATCGCCCTATAATAAAAAACATTTTTATATAATATGGTTTTTGCAAATGCCTCAATCAAAGACGGGCTAGCGGCAAAAGCTCCGTCCTCAGCATCACTGATCCAGTGGCATTATCAATGGGACAACTAGGAAGTTGAAAACAATGCATGAAGGATTGGACACAGAATAAAAACATGATCAAGAAATACCTTAGATGTCTACATTATTATTTATCCTAATGATACGATTCTCTACGATCATTTGGCACTGTTTGAGCTACTCAAGAAATCACTAGATTTTCTCTGGTTTTGCCTTTGTCCTGTTCCATAACCATGACAGGTTTTCCCTTTTGTCCTGTTCAGTAACTATAAACTGTTTTCCCCTATCAAGGACGTACACACACACGTGATGTGTTTTTGATGCATAACCATCAAAGATCTATTATGACATAATGTGTTTTTAATCCAGAATGCGGCGCAGCCCATGTGGTTTTGTCCTCATCTAGCCTCCCTGCATGCATGTGGCCTCGATTAATTTTGATTGCAATATATAATTAATAAGGACGTTAATTAATTTAACAACCGAGCGTTCTAATTAAGTACTGTGATGGCTGCTACCTGCCAGGCTGCTAAGGAGCATAGCTCAACACTCTGGCCTCTGTGGCCTACTATGCATCTTGACGGGATAATAATCCTATGAAAACGAGAATTTAATTCTTTGTCATCGTTGAGAACGACCACTCTTCAAATGCCCTTGTGACCAATATGGCCCTACAATATTGCCACTTGTGACTTGTGAGAGTGTTTTTCTTGGCACTGCCTTTCCTGCTTGTCGATCTTGCTCCTGCCCAACCAATTCCACTCAGTATTGTAATTGGTTTCCTCTAGTCCCCCGCAGTAGGGTCATCTTCTTGTCACCTTCTTAATGTATTAAACACTACGTTTGGGTTGTCGTCCTCATATATAGGTGAAGGGCTTGGAATTGATGGATTCGTTCAATCCGATAGCAAGGTGACAATGCAAGTCCCTGTACTAACTTCGTTTTCCTTCTCTTTGGTAAACTCTATCTTACAAACGAGCTAATTGAACTTTGAACTATAGAAGAAACATGTCCTAACGACATGAAATAAAAAATCCGGAAGGGGTACTTGTGTTTAGAGTCCCTTGTATACGTACGATTATGTAAAAATTTTGTTATAACTCAGTATACTAATTGACCTAGCTCGCTCTCTCTCTCTCTCTCTCTCTCTCTCTCTCTCTCTCTCTCTCTCTCTCTCTCTCAACTTAAAAAGAAATGGATTATAAACTTGTTTGGTCCCTTGTACTACATCCTAATCCTAGCTTGGTCCCTGCTGTAAAAGTGTAAAGTGTGTGCGATCACGATCCTGGAATCACATCATGATTCGATTTAACAAGAGGATAGTATAAGACAACGCATCCTTCTAGACAAAGCAGCCGATGGAGCATGATGTAATTCCAGGATCGAAAAGATCTTCCTACATGCTGCGTTCACAGTGTTATCCGGACAGCATCAAGCTGCCCTAGTTAATTAGCAGAGGCGGCTGGTGTCACCGGTGACGCCGACGTGCGCCTTCGCCCCCACGGCAAGGCGCAGCTGCGATCCGATCCGAACCAATCCCGCTCCCGCACGACAGGAGGTCCCAATGCAAGTTGCCTGCAAAAAGCCAACCAGCCGCATGCGCGGAAGCTTCCGAGGGTATTTCGGTCATTCGGGTTAAAGCCCGAAACGACGACCCTCTTGTAGCCGTGCCTACAGGCTAGTGGGGCCCGACGCCATCATCGATAAGGCGTCTGGCAGCCGAATCGGAAAAAAAATGGAGCGAGCCTTCGATTATATTGGTGGTCAGCCGCCGGCTATCCACGCCCACCAGAGGCACGGACTAATAACGTGTCACAAAATCTTAACTGCCGAGATGAGAAGGAGAGAGAGAGTAAGAGCTGAGCGGGCGATTGAGCACCGCTTGGCTGAAGCAGCCAGCTCAAGAAAAAGTTCCAAAGTTAAGTATGCACATGCATTTATTTAATACACTTAAATATTACTCCCTCCGGTTTTAAATTGTTGACGTTTGACTATTTTTGAGTTACGTTTGACCATTCGTCTTATTCAAAATATTTTAAACATTATCATAAATTTTATTATGATTAGTTACATCACCAAAAAAATTAAAATATAATTTATAATTTTGCATATTTAAGCTAATATTTTGAATAAGACGAACGGTCAAACATAACTCAAAAATAATCAAACGTCAACAATTTAAAACCGGAGGGAGTAGAGGCTAACTTATACGAGTGTTTACTGATGATGATGACATTAGGTGACATGGTCTCGCTATAGTATACAGATGGCTGCTTTATTAATCTTGCTCTAAGAGGTAGGACGCCCTTCTTATATTTTTTTAATGTTTTTTCAAAGCTTGCAAAACCTTTAAATCGCGGGTGAATGGCAACAGAATACTGTCTGCATTATTTGTTCGCTAGTTATAGTTGTTGATCTGGTTTTCCAATACGAAACAACATTTATATCTTTTTTATTTATCTGCGGGGGCGGGGGTACCCTCGACAAGGAAAAGATTTCTATCTTTTTTCTGTAAAAAAAAGGACATTTCAGGGCGCATGATTTTGTCAAACAAGTGGCCCCCGCCATGAGCTGGTTTACAAGAGGGAAAGGCACCGTTCCAGATTGAGACTGATACATCAGGTACCGAATTGTTACTTTTTTTCAAGTGGTGCTATCCGACGCCTGTTCATCTGTGTACAGAATTTAAGCCACTCCTGTTCGAAAACGATTTGTTTAATTCATTAATTAGGGCACATATTTGTGCCAGCAGTTTAGCTTTTTAACCCTTTGGCCAAAAAAAAAAAAAGAAAAAGCTTTTTAACCCAGCAGATTACTCTCTGCTAAGTGAAGCTTAGCTTTTAGCAGCAAAATGATGTGTATTGGGAACTCTGCACCTCCGACCAGCTACTTGCTACGCGGCTGCGCCTCAACACCTGAAGTCTTGTATGTAGCTGGCACACAGGCAACTCCTGTCAATTGGATTTCATTTTTATTCGATGAGGCTTCGGTTGAATAAGAAGCCACTGTTTTGAATTTGCACGAGTAGTCACGAGAAAGAAATAGTAACTTGAAACAATCACGAAGAAAGTCTTCTTGTTGTTGACAGGATAAGACCAGATGTCATATGTGGTGCTTCTGTTGATTTCAGTAGTTATTTGAAAACACATTTGAAGTCCATGAGACCAAATCAAGCTCACGTGGATGCATGACCACATCAGGACTCCTATGCTTTACTTATCCATGTCCTCCAGATGATGATGACGACGACAGTCCAAGAGTTAAGTAAGATTCCCTCGTTCTTTTTTATTTGAGATATAAAGTAAGACCTTTTCATGTTCCAATTCAACGTCGCGCATCAAAGCTTACCACTCAATCATATACTCTGTATATTTGTTTGACCCCTCCAATAAAACTAGATCATCGTGATCAGAACAAAAAAGATCGGGAAATGTTTATTGAGATAAAGGCAGATACGTGCTTTCACAATAGTGCACTGCAAGGAGGTAGGATCAGTGGAAAATATTCAAGGTCCACCATAGTAGAAAAATAAAACTTTTCCCACTCAAGTCACACATAAGGCTACTCCCAATGGGAGTTTCATTTTCAATAAATGAGGTGCCACATAAGCAAAGATGATGAGGTGGCATGAGATTTATGAAGAAAGAGAAAAAAGTGGTTTCATCTAGATGAAACTAGTGTTGCACTATTTCCAAAACTTTGAAACCCATTGAAACCACCATTAGGCCAGTCTCAGTGCATACTTTCATTTCACACTTTTCAAGAGTGCCATGTCAGATTTAGAGTTTTCATATGATAAATGAAATTACCTCTCTCAATGCATGATTTCATCTCACGTTTCATAGACAAAGCATAACATTAAATTGCTGTATTGAGATTGGTCAAGACATATTGGGATGAAAGTTTTTGTTCTCAATGGGTATTTCAATGAACTTTCATGTATATGAAACCGTGCCACATTCCTTTCATGGGGATGAAAGGAGTTTCTTCTCTTTCATCTTAATTGATGTGCCATGTCATCCATTTTGTTGATGTGGCACCTTATTTAATTTTGATGAAAGGCCCATTGAGATTGGCCTTAGAGCCATTGAGTTTCATTTCATGAGCTCTCCACCCAATCACAATGCAAGAATTAAATACCATGACTTGCCTATGAAACAACAAAAATGAAATTTACCATTGAAGAGAGTTGTTTCTTTGATGGTTTCAAATCATTTTAGATGATGTGGCATGTTGGAAACAACAAAATGAAATTGATCATTGGGACTAGCCTAATGGGTTTACTTGACGATCGTCAATGGTTCAGCTATTTATTTGCTTTTCTATGTCGATGATATGTTGATTGCTGCAAAACATATGTCAGAAATAGCCAAATTAAAATCTCAAAAAAGGAGGCAAATCTTATAGGTCGAAGGTAGGAATTATGAATCCGTCGCCAACTCTTATAAAAAGCAAGTTATTCTTTGTTGAGAAAATAAATCCAACAGTCATTCATGTAATGTTGTTCATTTTATCGTCATTTTAGCTTGCTCTTCGGAATAACTCATTCCTGAAACTTTCCCAGCTCTCCGTTACAGTTGTTATTGAGGGCTTTTGCGCTTGTGGAACAAGTTTGTACACAATGTCACAATTAAAATAACCTTCCTTTCAACAATATAAAAAATCTTCCTACTTGGTTTTGCTTTTCTAAATGCTTCAAACTCTATGCAAGTCACTAGTGAATTGTAATGGTTAATAAATCCTTATTATCAGTACTTGAACCCTGCTAGAGTGCTAGCTACGTTCCTTGTTGTGGAACCTACCCACCCAGGTTCGAAGCTCAAACTCAGCATGTGTGTTCTCATTTAAAGTTACTTGTTTCTCTTGATAATAGGCCATGTGCCCATCTATAGCGACACACATATATAGTGACTTCGTCAATTTCGAGATGTGCCGACCTAGTCTCTCAAAGGCGCTCATAGCGGTAGGATGTGCGTGCATGCGGTTTATCTATGTATGTATTGTGTTCCTGGAAAAATCCTTATGAATTTGAGCCAAGTGGTAATACAGACAAATGAAGCTAATATATACTTTTCCACCCGAAGGAAGTACTTCTAACACATTGAATTCAGCATAAATATCTTCCAAAGTCACCCTTTCTTCCATGATGTAAACGTGCAAGACTTTGACGACATCAGAACCAACGTGAGTCACTTGACCATTTTTTTTCCAACAAGCAACTTGACTATATTTTGGATCCATATGCACATTGGCACATTGTATGCCAAATAATTGGATGGCTAGGGGTAGTTTCTCCAGGAACTCTAGAACGTGTTAATTGACTTGACGAACCTAATTGCTAACTACACCGACAGATAGATTGCCACACTGCTGCATAATATACAACGTCGTTCCCGACATTTGCACTTCAATCCATTTTGCAATGCAATGCTCTTTCGCTGCCTGAGCTACTTCAATCGGTGAAGCAATTAAAATCGAAGATGATAAGGGTGAGCTGTGGGTACAGCTAAATCTCCTCTGCTACACAAAGATATTCTTTTATAGTTTATTGCTTTCAATATGAGATTGACAGAGTTCTAGTTTATTCGCAAAAAAAAAGACAGAGTTCTAATTGATCTGTAGACAGACTTCTGTTGCTAGTCAAGCCGCTGTAAAGCCTAACTAACCGAGATGCTCTTTGACCGCTCCCTACCTCTGAATACATTGTCCCAGTTCTAGAACCGAACTAATTTCCTCTTCTCAACACTCTTATATATAGTATAGCTTGGTAGGATCTCCATATATGCTGCTATCGTTGACACGCCAACAACATCTTCTGGATCTAGCTGTTGGTGGGAAGAAACGAGATATCTGACCGAGAAAACCTTCTAGATCAAGAGAGTTATTAATATTTCGAGCCGTATGTTATTTTCAAACAAATAGTGGCCAGCGCCATGAGTTGGATGGAAACAGGGATAAGCATGTCTCCTTTTTCTCTTCATTCCAGATTTAGACAGACAGATACATCATCATGCATCGGGTTATCTTTTTCAGGTGGCATTTTCCGGTTCCTTTTCATATTTATTAGAGATTAAAACATGCAAATCCCTTCAATTCAACAAAAAGAAAAAAAAATACATTGCAGGTACTTGCTAGTGTTTGATTACTATAGATCTCCCATATATATAAAGATCTATACATGAATCTGATGAGCTAAATTGCACCTTCTAGTTCAAAACAAAATTCAACAATCTGTTGTGATCACTAGTCAGGAAATGATAAAATCAGCAAGAAAATTATAAGGAGTTATAGCACATAACAAGATTTTTAGACGAAAGGAGTGCCTGGACCCTTGAACACACCAGACCTTTCTACCTCAAGAGCTTAAAATACTCAAAACACCCAAAAATAGAATTCAACTTGTACTCTAGATATCAGTTCAGTCAGTAAAATCCTTGCTGTTCACAACAGAGGACGAAAGGTCTATTTCTTTGGTGTTTCTACTGAACGCAGTGGTCCTTTCAAACACAGTTGACGTACACAAGACCAAATCAAGCTTAATTACGTTCATGCATGAGGACATCAAGACTACAGTTCTTAAATAGGCACATGTCCAAGGGAGCTCAAGACAGTCCTACAGTCAACATGAAAGTGAAAATATATTGGACAATCGAATGTATCTTTAATTGAGACTCTTCATTCGGATGTTTGAATTCAAAACTCCAAAGTATTAGTTGTAGTGTCTGTCAAGTCTTTCTTTAAACCAAAAGTATCTGTTAAGTCCTAAGGCAGTACAGTCACTACCAAAAGTATTAGTTGCCCTTGCTGCCTATGAGTATGTCATACTACGACTGGTGAAAAGAAAAAATGTTTGTGTAAGATCAATGAACCTAGAGCATGGTTCATAGGTTTTGGTGATTGATGTCAACATGGTCAATGGGACTAACAAGGTTTGCTAGTGTGCAAGATGTTTAGTCTCATGGATGTAGTGATATACTATTGGAGTGCCAACACCTCAAAGGTTGCAAGGAAGTTGATAAAGAGAAGAAGTGAACATGAGGACTACCCTACGAGGTAACTACTACGCACATGAGGTGAGAGACAAGGTGAGTATGTCATGTGTTCCTCTATGTATCTTATACCTTGACATACTCTTGATCATCATGTTGGTCTTACTTTATATCATATGTCATGATGATCTTGTCTATTATGTGATGATGTTTCGATCGGGTTGTCCTTTGTGACAACTAGATCATTGTGACTAACATCTTTGGATGTAGGAAAGGTGTTCATGCATATTCTTTAGGTCACATGAAGAAGCTTCGTTGATGGATCACGACAATAATCAAGGACTTGATGGAGGTCACGGTTTGAGAAGATGGATCAAGGCTAAGGACATGCTAGATCCAAACAAGTGTTGGCTTGGTGTAGATGTAGGCTTGAGTCCATAGGAACAACCGGACTATCAAGGGGGATCGAGTCATTTCTCTTAGGTCACACTAGTGGTAGAGGTGAGTGGATGCTCAAAGAGTCTCTCAGGCACTAGGGTGGCAGCAGAGGAGAAGAGGAGCTAAGTGGATGAAGTTTGGAAGCAAGAATCGAAGAAATAATCAAGATCAGCTTCAGCAGAGTAGACAGGACGGTACGGTCAAGGAGACCGTATGGTACGGTCCCTATTGAGAGAAGAGACAGAGAAGACAAGGTTCTGGAAGCTCAGGAAATGAAGATCGTACCATAGACCGTATGGTACGGTCATAGGACCGTATGGTACGGTCCTTACAGGCAGAGGCAACAGAGAAGACGAAGTTTCTATTGGAAATGAGAAGTGGAGATCGGACGGTACGGTCCTAGAGACCGGACGGTACGGTCCCTAAAAGATAAAGAAGAACAGAGAAGCAGATTCTGTGGAAGAAATAGAGACCGGACCGTCCTGTCATGAGGACCGGACTGTCCGGTGGTCTTTTGACCATGAAGTTGTCCGAATCAGGAGATCTGCCCAAAAGGAAAGTTGTAGAGAATTTCTAGAGCTTTCTATTGATATGTGGTACACCTTCATCGGAGTTCGGAGCAAGGAGTTATCGCCGAAATACCGCAAGCTGTTTCCTGATGACCGTACGGTACGGTCCTCAAAGGACCCGACGGTCAGGTCCTCACTGTGACTGGACACTTTTGGGGCAACGGCTAGTTTTTGAGTGGAGGGCTATAAATAGCCGGTTGCTTGGCCCTTTGGGGTGCCTTTGGCCATTGTTATCAGTGGGGAAACATAGTGGAAGCCAAGAGGAAGAAAGAGAGGCACTTGGGGAAGATTTGGAGAGGAATCTTGGTGCTTGAAGATTGAGAAGAAGAAGAAGCTTAGTGCTTGAGAGGGTTGAGAGCATCCATCCACCTCTAGGACTAGTGTGGTCATAGGGAGGCGGTCTTGGTTTGTTACCCTTGGTCTATGGCAAGGCCTAAACCGGTTAGGCGTCGGTGTTGAGCTTGCCAAAGAGAGTGTGGAAGCCGACACAAGTTTGTACACGGTCTTGGAGCTTCCCGTGCGAAAGAAGCATCACTAGTGGAGCGCCCTTTGGCACGCATCAAGTGCGGAGCCTTACCTTCGGAGGAGTACCCGGGAGAAGCCCGGCGGGACGTGCCCGCGACTTCACTCAAGAGCGGTCGATGATCCCAAGAGGAGAGCATTGTCGATGTGCGGCGGGGTGAAGCCCGTGACTTCACTCGAGGAGTGAAGCGTGCTCTTAGGGGACATCACCGGCTTAAAGGGTGGAGTGTGCTCTAGAGAGGATCGCCATCGAGCGGAGGGACGGGGTCGAGACTCCGGCGGGAGTGACCCAACGTGGAGTAGGGGAAGGCGCCATCCTTCCGAGACCACGGGAAAAATCGATGAGCAATCTCTTACTCTTACTCTCTACTACTTGCACTTACTATCTTGTTTATCTTATATGCATGTAGTAGATCTTGTGCTTATCATATGATTGCTTGATGATTGTTTCCGTATGCTAGCTCTTCGTTATCTCTAGTGATATGCGCTTTCCTTATGTGTACCTACTTGCTCATAGCTCATACACTTGCTTGTTATCATCTAGTGATCTTGTTATGCTTTATGTTGTATCTATCTCGTTGTCATGATCACTAGCTTGAGCTTCCCCATGTGTTACTTGTTGCATGCTAGTTTATGTTCTATCTTATCTTATACACTAGCATGCATAGGACTTGCTTGAGCTTCCGTTTGTGTTACCCTTATGCTTGCTAGAATGCTTGAGTGCCTTTACCTTATACACTAGCATGTGTAGGACTTGTTGAGCTTATCTTGTATATCGTCATATGCTAGGTTGTTCTTATATGCTCATGTATACCTTACTCCTAGCATGTACAAGTCCTAGCACATGGTTATCCTTGCTTGATCACTATCACATAGTGCATATGTACTCTCTAGTTATGTTTCTTTTACTTGTGCAAATAGAAAGAGTAGCTAGAAGTGCAAAAAGTTTTAGTTCATGGTGTGCCCGATTCACCCCCTCTCGGTCACACGATCCTTACAGTTTGTTAATCAACCACTAAATAACCTGCTATTTCTGTCAGATCGTTGTATCAGTAGTCGGTCAAAGGGAATAATCACACTAAATTTTTTGGAGGTTTTGAAACACATCCATGTATATATGTCAGTACTAGTTGGATGCCCGTGCGTTGCCACGGACTAAAATTATCTTATCAAATAACAAAGAAAACTACCACTAAGATAATAAAATATACCCTGTTTGATTCTGATTTTGCTTCACCAACACGTTGCACAACAATAAAGATCGGTCCGTACTTTACAGATCCGTTCGGGCAAAATTAAACTGCATCATCACACGTATAAAAGGAGTACATCCAAATAGTCATGTCAGTTACTCAGCGAGAACCTCTTTATAGACTATGTTCTTTGTAAATGTCTCGGTAGACATGGACTTGCGATCATCTTTGTTTTCCGGGATGACAAGAATCTTGATGTTACTCCTTGACGTGGCTCTAGAAAGAGCAACATAGAGCTGTCGATGTGAAAACACGGGATCCGGAAGATACACTCCAACATTCGGAATAGTCTGCCCTTGTGCCTTGTTTATGCTCATAGCAAAGCTAAGTCTAATTGGGAATTGCGTTCTCTTGAACTTGAAAGGGAACATTTCGTCGTCAGACGGGCAAAGAGGAATTCAAGGAATGAAAACCCTCTTACCAGCATGCTGGCCCAGCACAATCTCGGCATCAATTACATTTCTCATGAATCCTCGCACCACTAACCTTGTCCCATTGCATAAACCATTTGCGGGGTCAATGTTTCGCAACAATATTATAGGACAATTAATCTTCAATTTTAGGATATGAGGATGTAGGCCATTTGGTGTTAAAGAATTCAAAAATTCTGCCGGGTAGTAGTTATGTGGATCGTCCACGGCGTGATCAAAACTATGGTATATCATCTCCTCCCCCGGAAATCTCTCGATCATCCTCATATTTATCTTGTCAACGTACTCGTTCCGAGTTGACAGAATGGCCCGAGACGTTATGTAGTTTGGATCCGAGAGATTTTCATCTAGCCTCGGGAAAACACTTTCTATAAGCATGTCGATGTCAGAATCTTTGCCGGTATACGGTACTTAGATCTCATCTGGAAGCCTTACGCAGCCATCGTCCAAAGTATCTTCGGTGCCATTTCCGATGCGCAAAAGATACTCAGCGAACCAAGGATCGCTTTGAGCCCTCATATTACGAACAAGTCTTAGTTGTCGCATGCTCTCCCATAGGTAGGACTTACGGAGTGTTGCATCTGCTATTTGTGCCCTCGTTCCCTTACGGACCACTGGAAGCACTTGTCTAAAATCTTCCCCAAAGACAATTGTTTTTCCACCAAATGGCAAGTCATACCGACCAGTAATGTCCCTCATGCTATTATCAAGTGCCTCAATTGCCTGTCTTTTTGTCATTGAAGCCTCATCCAATATTATGAGAGATGCCATCATTAGCAGCTTAGCATTGCCACTTTGCTTGATGAAGCTACAGACTGCATCATCTTCCATATTCAATGGAATTTTAAATCTCGAGTGTGTGGTCCTACCGCCGGGCAGGATGGAGGCAGCAACTCCTGATGTTGCAGTTGCCACAGCTATTTTACCCTCGCTGCGTACCTTAGCAAGCAATGCTTTGTATAGGTAAGTCTTTCCTGTGCCTCCTGGTCCATCAACAAAGAACACACCTCCATTCCCACTATCGATTGCCGAAATTATCTCATTATATGCATACCTCTGTTCTGGGTTGAGGGAAGATGCCAAACCAATGCCTTCGTGATCGACCTCGACTGAGGACTCCTCAATTATCTCTCTAGCCTCACTTATTGTTATGTCAAATGACCCATCGATTTCTGGAAGTGGAAAAGATGATATGTCCTTCCCCATTGATTGGAGCATATTTCTGATATCTAATAGAGCCATTTGCTCGACTGCGTGGGGGCACTTGTGGGATAGTCGATAGTCCTCTGTCAATGCTTCTAAGTGTCTATCCCATAGGCCACGCACATCGCTAGGCTCACAAAAGACCAATATAGTGGCAAATAGCCTCCGAAGTGAAGACGGCATCTGAAAAACCTCAGCCTCATTAAGGCACTCATCAATAGTATCATCGGACTCAATAAGACCCCTCTTTGCAGCGGCCTCACGAAATGTTGGGCAAATAACACCTTGTACTGTCCTTAGGTCTTCAAAAGAGGTAGCACCTGCGACGTGGTTTAGAAGAATTCTGAGATAGTACCTCTCCTCTTCGGATGGATGAGCAGACACAATCCTCCCAACCTGTGTGCGTTCATCCCTCTCTTTCCAATACTTTTGACCCGGCATCCAAACAAAATATTCAGGGAAATCCTTATATAGGATCCCCCGAGCCCACTCGTATTTCTTGTTTGCCTCAAAATATTCAGTTAACATGGTCTTATGAGCTCCTTCCTCCGAGATGACATCATTTAGATCGGCTTCCGCTTGGTACAACACCAAGTGCATATTTCGGAGATGGAGTTGTAGCTGCCTGACCGATGGAAATGTCTCACTGAGTTCAAAACCGTAGATTCTCCATAGTGCTTCTGGGTGGAGTAACCCACCTAGAATCTCTGTATTGCTTTATCTCATCAGTATTTCCATTACTATCTACCTCATCAATATAAATCGATGCTCGGTCATGGCCTTTGTATATGTACTTAAAGAGGTACTTCACGGCTTTTATGCTCGAGCAAACCTCAACATTGATGTGGCAGTTATATCTTCTCAATAGGTAGGGATTGTACGGAACAACCCACCTGTTGTCTAACTTGTGACCTCGTACCTGTGCAGTACGCCCATTATCTCTCCTCCTGTATACGGGATATGAGTCCTTCCCCTGGAGGGTCTCCACATTAAATGGGCGTGGATAGTAGTTTTTGCAAGTACCGTTCTGCATGCACACATTTTTGGAGTTCAAGGCCCCACATGGGCCATGCATCATGTGCTTCACCACCATTTTGTATAGCTCAGGGTACTTATTTTGGTCTGGCAACTCGGCGGATATGATACAGTCATATTGCTCTGGGCATGTTAGCTTATACCTCCCCTCCATGATTAGGAAGAAGTGAGCATGAGGTAGGCCTCTTTTCTGAAACTCAATGACATATGTGTATGCTGCTACCTTGCCAAGCATATGCCTTTTGAAAAGTTGTATCTTGAGATCTTCCAACTTTGCTCTAAATACCCGTACAATGAGATCGGGGCGGTCTTGCGGGGTTGTCCAGGCTCAAGCTCCCATTATCTCATCCCAATTAGGGTTGCAAGTCATGGTTAGAAATATGTCAGGTTTTTCATACTTTTGCACCAAGGCCATGGCATCATAATATCTACGTTTTTTATCTCGCTTTCCCCCAATAAATGATCCTGGAAGTATGGTTCTTTTGCCCACTGCATTTCCACGATACTCTCCAGCTTGAAGGCAGTCAACAATACCTTGATGTAGATCAGCCCGTATTTCTTTCTGGTGATGTTTGATATAGTCCAACCTCGAGCTTTCAATTTTAATGTACATGTCAACCACATACTGTTGGAATAGGCGCTTTCCATGTAGCATGGTGTTAAATATACCACGACGCATCTAAAACTTGTAGCAATAGTAGTCTCTAACGGAGACACACAATCGACTATTCGTATATGCACCTTCAGAAATGGCGGTCACAAAAAATTTAGGAGAAGTATAATAAAGATAAAGAAATATAATGAATATATGATAAGTTTGTTAGAGGAGTAACCTTTATTTTGTTGGCGATTACGACGGGTTTGCAGTATCTCATCCAAGCTGACGCCGACCTTTGGGATCTCAGGATGCCAGCTTACCTCCCCTCTTGGGAAGAACAGAGGGTAAGATAATGCATCATAGCATCCATAATATGGTTGGATTCTGTATCTCATGTTGTTGTTACCGAATAGAACTATGCTACGTTCAAAGTGCTTACGAAGGTCATTACTCTCGACCCAAACAGCAGCCACCTCAGATGATATAGGCAAGTTATATCTCCGTTGATCCAACCTCATGTCAGTGTTTAGTTCAATGCGATATTCCTCAAGGTCATCGACTCCACCAAGGTTTCTAAATGTTTGAGAATACGGATTATCCTTGAGGATGTCGACAAGCCTATGAATGACATCTCGGTCCAGGTTTGGGGAGCGCCGAAACCTTTGTTGTAGAGTCGGGTCATCATCGTAGAAGTAGAGCTCCAGATGCTTGGGCCCTTCTTCGGTCCGGCCAAATGAAAAGACGTTGTGGTAAATCTGACCGTAGGCTCGGAATGTGTACACACCTGACCTCATGTTAGTGTACCTATTGTCCAAGCTAACTCCGAGTGTGGTGAATGAAAAATGCCCGTTGAAGTACCGGATGTTATCTCTAAAATGCACAGCATTAGGATCTGGACTTGTGTACAATCTCTGAAGTTCCATGGGCGGTTCTGAGTGTGCCAAATTAATTTTTCCAGACCGGCAACAAAACCCGTTTGGCTCATACTGGAATCTCTTGGCTCCACAATGCTTGCAGTTAGGCTTTGGCTCAAGCTTGCTATCTGGTATATTTTGGTAGACACGATCATACGGGTCAAGAACGGTGGTTTCTGGTGCAAAGGAATCCATTTGATCATCACAATCTTCATCATCCCCTGATAAAAAAGAGGTCAATTGTGTTATATAGGTACCGCAATCATGCACTGTACGCAGGAAAATAAGGAGCATCCGTGACATCGACACATTACCTCTCCCGGCAAATATGAAGTACTCCTCATCTTCTTCTTCGGACATGTTAGGATCACCCTCATCATCAGTAACAAAACTTTCTGCTGGGGATTCTGAACAAATGAAGTCATCAATATGTGCTGACGGATTCTCAATTGATGCCGACGTAGGATTTTGTGTTGGTATGACTCTCTTGCTATGGATAGTATCATCATCGCCTAAATATAATATGAGCAACAATTGTTAATACATAGTTCCGAGTTTTTGTTTTGATAAATATAATAATAAAAAATGCGCCCATAGCCTCAGCATACCTGCGCTAGCAAAAGCAATGTGCTCCTCTTCCACCTCTTCACATATGCTCTCTAGGTTTCCTATTATTTTTTGACTATATCAATATTGGTTCAACTCTATATATATAACTTAAAAGGAATGTGTATGATGGAATTACCATGAGTTGTAGCAAATGTCGGTGGCAGAGTACTTATACCGCTACAGGTATGCGAGCTTGACAAGGGATACTCCGAACCAGACGGGCATTGTAGCGCGATGCTTTCCTTGCATGGGGCATCTCGTCTAGCTGCGTAGCTTGCATTACGTTGATCTAGTAGTGTTTGTCGTTCATCCGGTGGCAAGCTTTGCCTACGTGCTCTTCGCCGCGCATTTATCTCTTCCTTTCGCTCCACTGACATATTCCGTCTACGCTCTCGTTGTTTCTCATTTATTCTTTGCCTCTGCTCATGTGTCAAAGAATGTCTCCATGCTCTTCTACGAGCATTTGTCTCTTCCCTCTCCTCAATTGACAAGTTTTGACGGTGTGCCCTTCTGCGAGCATTTCTTACTTCCCGCTCCTCAAGTGACAAATTTTGACGTTGTGCTCTTCTACGAGCATTAATTTGTTCCCTCTCCTCTGGTGTCAAATTGTGGCGATGTGCTCTTCTACGTTCATTAATTTCTTCCTTCTTATCTGGCTGCATATTCTGACGTCGTGCTCTTCTACGTGCGTTGAGTTCTTCCCTCTCTTCAGCTGTCAAACTTTGTCTGCGTGCTCTATCTCGGTCTCGCCTAGAAGTTCTTTGTACAGGTGAACCGGTTGTATTTTTTTCATTTTGTTGATCACGCGTAGCAAAGGTTAGTTCTGTGTTGGTCCCCCCTTGTTGTGTTGCAAAGCTAGCATAACAAGCTCCTCCACGAGAGCGCTTCCTTTCTAAAACAACTGAATATAATTACTTTGATGCTTAGCAAAAAATTACATAATGCTTCTAGAAAGATTATGTCACCTTTTGAGCTTTCTCCTTGTTCAAAAACACCTAATGGTTTGAAGATATTATGATTAGGTAAAGTTGTAGCGAATTGGATTGGGACATCTTCGTCCGAGGATGCATAATTTTCTCCTGTGTTGTTGGACGTCTCACGTATAGTAAGACTTGTTAGAGCACATGGCGTGGAAATGAGCCTGCATCGCTTTGATTGGCTCTGTTCGTCCACCACTGTAAAATCGGTCCAAATATTAGTTATTTATATTTGTGCTTTATATTTATATTGTTCTAATATAATAGTTTCAAGGGCAGAGCGTCTAGACCTTCCTTTCCTTTATCCTGCGGGCTTCGATGCTGTGACATTTTTGCAAATAACCTTCCACGTGGATAAGGAAGCAACAATCAATAAGAAGACATTGACGGTTTAGCAGAAAATAAAAGGTATGCATGAGAGATAAGATGCCGGTTGCGATCCATCACAGAAGTATATTTGAAACAGTTATGTGTTCTATTCTTGTGTGTGAATTGTGGGATAGTGAACTTGCTTGGCCTAAATTTATCAGTCGAACAATTGTTTTGAACTGTAAACAAACCGTTCTTTTTGGAGATATTCCTCAGGTTGGTCGCATCAATCATCCAGTATTAACAAAGCCCAAAGAGTATAAACCGCATCTTACAGGAGGAACAACTTTGCATAGATCAAGCATATAGTAAAAATCTAGCTATCAATCTTAAGGAAAACAGGCCTGTTTTAGCCATCGTCATCAACTGCAACTGCGACAACAAGGCAATCTTACCAAAATGAAATTGATGGACATTAATTAATTAAAGAATGAAAAATGGGAATTTTATTCCAGGCGACAGCAGCAGAGCATGCATAATAGGAGTAAGGAATGAGAAATCATTGGTCACATATCCAAGATCATGTTAGCAAATAAAAATGAGAAATAAAATAATCACAAATTACAGTTCATGTCTGACCAGAAAAATTACACCTGACGGACTCCTCCTAACCATGTAAACAAATCAGAGGTACAATTGAGTAAGAAACAAAGAGTGTGCCTCAGCTTCAAATGACCATGGAGTTGCACAGCAGATAATTCAATGTTACAAACTGGCGTCAGTAGAATAGTAACCCAAACTCTATTCTTTCTAGACATCTGAATGCTGCTACTTGGGAATAGCTCTGGCATGCTAAACATGCAGAGCGCCAGCAATGGGGAGGAACCAATCAAACGGAAATACAGTGTGAATCAGAAAACCGTCCATCTCGAGGAAGCAGCAAGCCAACACTCCACGACCCACGAGACCAATGACACTACACGAATGTACAATTCTACACCCACATACCTTTCGATCTCAGTTAACCACAGCCTGTTTTCAGTCCTCTACTCTGAGCAATTTCTTGAAGGCGTGAAGGCATGTAGTGAATCCCCTGCTGGCCCATTCCTTGATTTATATAGGACAGCGGGTGTGGCTTCCAGAAGGTGCAGGTTGCGCGCCTGGCCAATTCAAAATTTTGCTGTCAGAAATTTGAATTCGGAGAGCGGGTGGGAATTGAGGAAAGGAGGCAGCACCAGAGGTCCAGCGTTATTCATTTACCAGAGGCTGCCTGGTTCTTCTAGTTCTATCCATGGTGGCTCCTCCTCGAACCCTCCATATATTACCGGCGCCCGAAATCTCGTGCGCGGCGACTGCTGCCAGGACCGACGATGCGTGGCGAGACAGCAGATGGGTCCGGCGGAGCAAGCCAAGGACGAGCGCCATGACGGTGTCAGCGACCTCCGCGGCGCAGTTGGTGTTGACGTGCACGAGGCGGAGGCCCCAGCCAGCGGCCTCGGCGCGGTCGGCGGAGCCGAGGCAGAGAGCAGGAGCTGCCAGGGACGGAGGCGACGCTAGGCCGCGTGCGGCTCGAGGCCACGACGGAGAGGGGCTCGGATCTGGAGGCGGACGGCTGGCTCGGACCGTCGGAGCGCTGGGCCGCGCCCGGGAAGAAGGCGAAGGAGGGGAACAGCACGGCGACGGCGCCCTGATGCGACGGCGGAGAGGGGCACGTGCTCCGTCGCCTCCGATTTGGAGAGAGATGGCCGGGTCGGAGCTGAAGGGCTCGAGTTTTTTCTTTTCCCGGAGACGGGAGGTGTGCGGCTGCGGCGTCGGTGGCTGTGGTGATTCGTGGTGTCGAGTGAAAGGTTGGCCCACCTGTCGACGCGGTGAGGAAGAGGCCAGGGCGACGGACCACCACCACCACCATCCGTTTTTTAAGAATGATGAGATAAAAAAAAATGCAAAGAAAAGAGAATGATCGACTGAACTTAAAGAAACAAGAAAAGTAATTTTTCAGGTCATCCTTGATCCCCGCCTTTCTCAGAATAATGTTTTGTCCTAGTTTGAGAAGTCCAACTGAAGATCAACTCTTGCTTCCCAAGTTTCCAGATTCCTTTTTCTCTTGTCCACACTAGATAGCTTACGATGCATCAGCAGATAGATGAGTTCCGTTTGTACAACCAGGGGTTCTGAGTGTCACCAATCTGGGATTTTAAACGTTATCTTGCAGGGTGCCGTTTTATTTTGAAGGCACTAAATAAGTAGCAGCTGCTGGTCAATCAAACAAGTGAGTCATGGATATGATTGTGATTCCTTGAACAATTATTTGAGTCTACCGATTGTTTAATCTATATATCAACAGACCACATGCCGTCTACCCTTCGGCGACAAGTAACTTTTTTTTTTTTTGATTAACGGCGACAAGTAACTTCATGACCTCACATGAAGGAGATCCAGAAAACAATGTGTTGTATATCAGCTGATCTTTGAACTGTTCAAATAATAGGATCAGATGCGGGTTTTGCGAAGCAATGTAATTCGACAAGGTTGACTGATATCTGAAGTCAAGGATCTCTATCCTTGAATGCTGCATATCCTCCGCATCCCGCTGTAATTCAGTAAAAACAGATATTAATTATTTCGAGAACAGTTTCACTTTAAATAGTACTGTTCGGCACTCCTGCCCGTCAGAAAGTATCCACTCTATTAAGTTAAATGCAAAACCCGCATGCGCTTTTTTTCCTCCAAACTACCTATCTGAAAATTTGATATTGCATCCATATGTTTTCTATTTACGATGTTAAATTTAAAAATTAAAAGCCCAAAAAATGATTTTGAGGACAATTAAGAAAAGGAGATTCTAGCTGTTTTCGCGAAAAAAGGAGATTCTAGCTGTGACAAGACATTCTGTCCTATTGACTGAAGGAATCACCCTGTTCGGTTCGCTGGCTGGCTGGCTGGGCTGGCTGAATCCCTCTCACGAGTTACTGTAGCGCTGGGTGTTGCTACAGTAACATGTGAGGAAGATTCCAGCCAGCGCTGGCTGGTACCAGCCATCCGAACAGGCTGAATGCATATGGTCACTAGAAGTCAACACACAAAATCTACCACCTTGCTTGAACAGGTACACTCCAACTTCTGCACTTTGCCCAAATATGGGAGTCAATCCATGATGTGTCATCTGTTAGTAAAATCCATAATGTTTACAATTGACGGTTAAGTCCCATTTTTAGGCGTGTGGGTGGCTGTATACTTGTATTGCTGGACTTGAATTCAGAACATTCGAACATAGTTAACGTCCTCGATATCAAATCAAGGACATGAAGACTACTGTTGTTTATTCGATCACCAAGACAGTCTAGGAGTAGACAAGGAAGTGAAAACTAAAAGAAAATAAGATCAACACATTAAGCGGGACTTTTAGGTTATGAACTATAAGAGGTTATGTACTATGAGTGACTAGGATGGAAGCAAACATGTGGTTCAGAAACTCATAGAATCGCATTTATTCTAAACAAGTTGTGAGGAGTATTTGGCATGCACTTTAGCACATACCCTAGGAACTTATTTCTCGGCTATCTTTGAACGAGAAGGACCAATCATTCAAGTAATTAAACCATGTCTGATTAGTTTACTCTTATTGCTTTTTTTGTTTTGCGAAGAACTCTTAGTGCTTGTTCCTCAAAGAAAAAAGAAATATACTTTGTGTTCCAAAATATACGTTTTTTAGGACATTGATACTGCCTTAGTTTGACACTCCAAATGCCAATTTCTATTAAATATGTTGTTCTAATTTATATGATTTATATATGAAATCGTAGCGATGCCAGTCATGTGTTGTTTAATCAGCGAAATTTTGCCAGGAGTGTCAAGGAGAGTTTGATGGTCAAAACTAAGAAGTTTTCGACAAACCGAAATCGTTGAAAACAAACTTTTTGTATTGGTGGGAGTGACGATGACTTTGCAACCACAACAGAGACGATCTGTAGAATAAATTAATGATTTACTAAGTTTCAATGCCAGTCAAAAAAGATTATCACCATGATATAGATAAAGTGTGAACTGTTTTTTTTTTAGATAATAAGTGTGAACTGTTTTTTTTTTAAAGATTACACAGTACAACTCAGACACTCACAACGCACGCACACTCACCCCTATGAACACACGTACGCAAACCCTACCCTTATGAGCATCTTCGAAGACTGAGCCGGCAAATCCAGAGATACGAAGTCACCACTGGCGTCTGCTGTCGACGGGAGCGTCGCCTACCACTGAAAGCACAAATGCTGTTAAATCCTTGAAAATTCGCTCCCACGGGGAGTCGAACCCAGGATCTGAGAGGTGTTACTCAGATGCTTTAACCACTAGGCCAAGACCCTTTTCACGTGTGAACTGTTTATATGTAACTTCTTTAATTTTTTTGTGAATCAGTCAATGCAATAAAATAAATGAGCACAAATATCTCCACATCAAGTCTAGCCTTCTTGTGAGCACAAACGTGCAAGACTTGACCACCCATTGGCCATTGTGCACATGGTTGTTAAATATAATTGGTTCGCTAGGAGTAGTTGGTACTACCGTACCGGTTTTTTATCTCAGAACTCTACAAAGTGTGGTGTTCACCAAAAGCAACATTGCCAAAACGTATAGAGAGATAGTTGCAGGCCACGTTACATGGATCACTCGCGTCACTGCTGATGTCTTGTTCTCTCTCCATTTCTACTCGCAATGTTCTGAGGTCAAGCTGAATCAATCAGTGACGGAGCAATTATCAAAGGGAACATAGTACTGGACAGCATAGTATATTACGCCATCAAATCTCACTTGTTTCAAAATCTGTAATTTATTATAATTGTTTCCTCAATGAACGAGTTTGACAGACTTCTAGTTTGCCGTGTACGCCAACCACTGACGCATGCCCTGGTGATTGCATATCTTCGAACTATGAATTAGGCCAAAGAGAAGTCACCTTATCTTTACGGCAATTAAAAAAAAGTAAGAGGACAGAGAAAGCGAGTGACGAACTGAACTTAGGTACGAAGGAAGTCAAAAAAACTAGTCCACGTTGAGTTCCAGAAGTGCAGCAGCAGCAGATCATCTCTTGCTTCCCAAGCTTCAAGATTCACTCTTCTCTTGCTCACACTTGTTAATTTATCCGGACGTACGCTGTATTTTTTAAGATTCCCGAAGATAACAAAATCACTTGTGCGCTGGGATTGCTTTTGATTGGGAATCAGCTACGCTATATTTTACGACACCTACCTTACTTTATAGTATCTGCTTGAAAAAACGAGGAACTATTCAATTTGGCAATGTTTCAACATATGGCAAGTGAATTTGGCTTACTTTACAGTATCATTTTGTGGGTTCTTGTCTCGAGGTTATTTGAAGTTTCCAGTCCTATGGAAGGATCCTGTATCAGGATTCAAGTGGTTCGGTATACAAATCAAATAGATAATGGTAGTTAATTCTTCCAAGGAACGACTATCATATCCATTGCGCTAGCTACAAATTCACTTGCTAGCTACCGCAGCTGATTTCCAATCAAAAGCAATCCCAGCTCACCTAAGTCGCTGGGATTAATATTAGTCAGAGCACCAACTTTACAATTACCTGAAACCAAAAATTTGGTCACTGAAACACCTGGGAAGCTTAGTTGAATTGTATTAAAGAATAAAGATCAAGTAACCAATACTGAAGATCATTGTGTAAGAAGGACAAAGCATCCCACTGGCAATACAGAAATGCATATAGAACCATAATGAAACTAAGAAGTCCCACTATATAAGATAAGTATTCTACGGATGCATCAAGGTCAGTGTACCACAAACTGAGCAAGAGGGCAAATCAAACTTTCATACCCTGTAATTCTCTTGGCTTAATTCAGCTCAGTGTTATTGATTTGCATCATCATCAGCCTCATCAGAATTTAGTCACTACCATTATATCAGAAACGGAATCATTATAGCCAAAATTTATATAATAAATGGTACACAAAGCATAAGTGTTAACAGCAGTCACCGGCGTATCGACAAACATCTTATGCATTTCGTGGTCCGAGAGAATGAAAGTGATTCTTTTTTTCTTTCTGTCAGAGCAGTTGGTTGATGATATATATTTTCTCTTATTTGCAAGGAGTTGCAGCTGAAACTACCAGATCATCCATGATATAATGTTTTTAGCGATTCTAAGCTGCGCAAATTACTATGAATTGAATTGGAAGGCGGACAACTGATGATCAGCGACGCTGCATGGAAGTAGACTGACACATATTGTGGATGAGAATTTGTTCAACTTATTTGTACCAAACTCAGTATCCCAGCATACCATGGAGCGTCATGTCATGATCACACCGATTTCGCACAAAAGGAAACAATGCACACCGACTAAAAGCAATCGTCGTGCATTCCTCAGAAACAAAACAACTAAGGTGAAGCGTCATGTCATGTCAAGCGCATATTGTCGAACACCTGGTGTGCTTGCGCCCATGAACGTGTCTTCTGGCTCACTGCCCGCCATCGCTGCCGCAGAGTTCCTTGAGGCGCCCTGCTCCACCCTCGTCGATCGAGTACTGCAAGCCAGTGTGGCCTCTTAGACAAGTGTGCACTCCAAATCTGGTGTGCTTGCGTCCATGAACGTGCACATGGTGCGCTTGACATGACATGGCCCTTCGCCTTAGTTGTTTTGTTGCTTCGCCTATCAAGTATATCGTTATCGAATTTACAAAGAGAAACATACTAGACATATAAATATTATCCATACTTGAATCTCATTCTAGTAGTTACTCTGTCAGTTTGTTCACATAGTTATATGAACCATTCCTAAAACTTAGTAGTTACTCTGTCAGTTTGGACCAATCTTGACCTCGTAGACACTCAAATCTCATTCTATCAGCCGACCCGTAGATAAATGGTCCATGTTGAGGGTCGGTCGATGGCCAACTATGGTGCCGATGACCATTTATGACCCGTCGATGACCAATCAGGATCATACAAGCTACTTAGGAACCAGTGGTACATTTTCCGGGCACCATATATGGTTCGCCGGATTTGGAGTCCTAATAAAGAAGTTATAAGAAGTTATAAACTTCTTCATTAAGACTCCAAATCGGGTGAACCATATGTCCATTTGATCATCTGGATAATGATGTGTTGTGGTCAATTATATGACTTTTCCTCATCTTACTGCTAGTAATTTTCTTCTACCTTGTTTCCATCGCCTGGTGATCATGTTTGGATAAGGTGACCCTTCAAAGTTAGGGCATCCGGGCCTCAGCCACCCTTCTAGGCTCCTTCACTTGGTGTGGATAGTTTTTTCATGCGAGGTTAATGCATATCATATCCCTAACTGTGTAATACAATCTAAGAGATTAATATGTTCAAATGATGGGGTAGATAATGTTTGTGACTTAAAGGTTGAATCAAACGACGAACTATAGGCATGTATCAAGACAAAATGATGAATCAAAATATCTGCATTAGAAGATGAGAACCATGAATAAGAAAATTACTAACTAGAAATGTCCCACTAATATTAATATAGTCATATAGGAAGTAAAACCCAGTTTCCACCTTAATCCTTTTCGTTCTTCTTCTTCGTGCTTAACACATCAATTGAAGAACATTAATCATCAAATTAACAAAAAACAAAGAAAAGCCGATGTGCAAAAGGGAAGTCAAGGTGCCGCACTTCTTTGAAAGCTATGGCCCCTCATCTCCAATTGAAGGTTGTTGCAGCATACTTGGGAGCTCAAAGAATGAATCAATAGCTAGGAGCTCAGCTGCAGCATGATAGGTAAAGTAATATTCCACCTTAGATTCTTCAAAAATAAAGAAAAGTAGCTCATAGACGGCATTAGCCCAGTTGGAAAAACCAATAGTTGCATCAACTTTTGCTTTAGCAGCCTAAATACTCCACAGAAATTGGTTGGGCGGCAAGATTAATAATTTCTATTGGTTTTGTCCAATCTCCGCAGCAAACTTCAACAAGGCAATCTCATTTATGTTCCCTCTGTAATCATGGAAGATTAAAGTTCGCACTTGGTTGCTAAGACACTCGACTGATAGGATAAGGCGTGTAAGGCAACTTAAATCTTTCAGGGTCAGATCATTGGCCAGCGAGCACCATAAGATGACACAGCTGAGGAGCTCTTTCTCCTTAAGCTCAATCCTCTTTGCATTACCAAGGGTACAGAAAATCTAGGACTATGCTAGAACAGAAGGTCAAGGCCATGGTTGTCCTCAGTGACACAACATCAGCTCACTGAGAAAGGTAACATGTGGGGCTTCCCATGAGGGGCACCGACTGGGGAGAGGCATTCCGAAAGCTTGTAGAAGCCAATGCATCAAGTTAGAGAAATAAAAAATTGTTATTGGGAAAAATATGGATGTTTTTTCCAGTAGGGTCAAGTGGTGCGAAAAAAAAAATCAAAGCAAGGCAAACTCAGTCTCACCAAGTAATAAAATGTAACTCGAGAACCAAACAATTTCTAAAAAAATGTTATTCAAAGTCGAAGCAACGTTATTCAGTGGCATGTTATACAAGCACCTAGTGATACCATGGTGATGCAGCTCGTAATTGAAATGCGACCTGTTGGGAATGCCCCCATGTGTTCTTCTAAGCTTACTAGCACTCCGTTCATTGATTGCAGAAACCAATGAAACATTGCAAACAGGACATGCGAATAAAGTGCATAACAAACAATTAATCTGCTACTTAGGAAACAGATTTTCCACTTTCAGATTGAAATCTTACATTAAACTAACTACACAAAATCAATAAAGTATAGGTGATATCAAATTAGTCTCTTTGGAAAACTGGATGGCATTCAGACATGCGGTTGGTTTATTTATTTTCTCGAACACGCAGGAGAGCTGCACATCTTTGCATTAAATAGGAGAGAAAATGGTCCATACAAGTGATGCCACCTCACTCCAGACCGATCTATAAGGGGCATTTTACATGCGATTGTTTTATAATGAAACAATAAAATATTATAATAATATTCGAGCGATAATTTAAGTTCATTTGCAACTGCAGAGAAAGATCAAACAAACAAGAAAATTCCTTCCTTGGCCTAAAAAAATGACCTTTTCTTCCTTGGCCATTTTCAAATCAAACTTCCCTATTAGGACCAAAACCATTTTTTGTTTCCTTCCATGACTCTTCCGTCAATTTTGGGACTTAATGGTGTTAAGTGGAGGGTAAAAAAGCTATTTTACGCCTGATATGAGATAAACTTTAATTCACCTCTTTGTACAATTATGAAATTTGAATGGAAAAATAATGATCAAATTTGATTAATT
Source organism: Eragrostis nindensis (assembly GCA_012490785.1). NCBI lineage: Eukaryota > Viridiplantae > Streptophyta > Magnoliopsida > Poales > Poaceae > Eragrostis > Eragrostis nindensis. Next base: position 525,518 of record JAAXCT010000361.1, on the reverse strand, counting down.
TTAAATTTAAAACAAACTGAGAGACATAACTTTCAAATAAACCCAGTAAAATAATAGCCACATTCCAATAATGTTTCTTTAAAAACTAAAATTTATTTCATATCAGGGGTAAATAGTCTTTTTACCCTCAACTTAACACCGTTAAATGTCAAAATTAACGGAAGAGCCATAGAAGGAAACAAAAAATGGTTTTAGCCCTAATAGAGAAGTTCGATCGGGAAAGGGCCAAGAAAGGAAGTGTCATGTTTTTTTAGGCCAAGGAAGAAATTTTCTCCAAACGATACTTTTTTTTAGTTACATAGTACCAGTCAGACACTCACAACGCACGCATACTCACCTCTATGAACACACGTACGCAAACCCTACCCCTATGAGCAAACAATACTCTTTTACAAGCACGAGGGAGAGGGTGTTTTCTCCCACTTACAAGTTACAAGGCAGCAACTGTGAATTGGATTATTAGTAATTGACGCCGGCTAAATTTTGGGCTGATAATGGTTCATGTCACCATAACTCTAAAAACATAGCATTTCCTTGTTAGCAGAGTAACTTCAAAAGGGAAAGTGAACAAGGATTATACTTCCAAAATATCATTCTGAAGTGCAATAGTTTGAAGGATTTGCTAGTTCTCATGTGGCTGAGATTTCGTATATCTCTGTCATATTTTTGGAACAATGAAACTGAACTGCTGGAACAAAGAAAAGGTGCTGATGGAACAAAGAAACTGTACTGCTGGAACAATTAGCTCTTAGTTGGAACAATTTCGTTTTTTCAAAGAACATTTTTTCGTACAAGTGAATGAATTTTTTGGGTGGTTGGATCAAAATCCAATGGCTGAAAAAAGTGACTGAGAGATTAGCAAAATCTCAGTCACCTGAGAAGGAGACATCTCCATAGTTTAAATACAGCGGACATAAAGATGAAAATACAGCCACAATAGTATCACATTCCAGTAAGAATTCTCTGACTGCCCCATTACTATTCCAAATATTATTAGTTGTCACTTATATGGCTATATCAGTATCAATATGAATTTGTAAATGGCGATCTGACATCAATACAAATCAGAAATAATGATGCTTCACAAATAACAAGCCCTGCTAATCGTCCTGTTCTTCCCTTGTTACAAAGATGACTTGTGTCTTACTGATCTGGTAAGTGTCTATTCCAAACATGAGGTATGCAGCAGAATTCTTTTTTTTTTCCCGCGAAAGATCATGAAGCAGAGTTCGAAAGTATCAGAATAGCATAGAGACATTCAAGCGAACAAAATGCGCCTGGGATTAGATCACTCACCAAGATCTGAGAAACCGTCTGCACCGCCGGCGTTACATTTTCTATGTTTCTGGCCCCTTCAACACCTTTTGGTTGCCCCCACATTGCGACAACTACAAGAAAAATGACTATTAGTCATCAAGGTACTTGTCACTAAACGTGTATTATTGGTTACAATAGCTAGTTTGTGACCAACAACTTTGGTCACATTTTGGTTGCTAAAACCTTGTCACTATACGTGTATAGTGACCAATAATTGTATATGTTGGTCACTAAAACTATATAGCAACCAACACAACCTTGGTAACTATATATAACGTTGGTCACTAAAAGCATATATCCACCAAAATCTCAAAACTTGGTCATTATTAATCAACTTTTAGTGATCAACAAAGAAAAAAATTTCTTGGTCACTAAAACCTTTTGTTTCCTTGTAGTGACATCATGCTCGTGCTTGATGATGCAGCTCCGCGCGACCTCCTCCCGGCTCTACCGCAGAGAAGAGATCAGGTGACGCACACGAGCAGGGGAATTAATGGAGGGGATGAGCAACGGATGCGAATGGAGAAGACGACGGAGGGAACAGGGGCTGGAGAGATCCATGTGGAGGAGCCGGTTGGAGCTAAGCCACAAAATGATATTGTAAACGAGCTAAGCCTTCTTTCATGACCAAATTGGGAAAAAAAAAACGAAATGAGCTACCATATGTTGAAACATTGCCAAATCGAATAGTTCCTCGCTTTTTTCAAGCAGATAAGATACCGAGTAAAGAAGAGTTGCAACTATGAACGGACTCACAAATTCACTTGCTAGCTAATGCAGCTGATTCCCAATCGAAAGCAATCCCGGACCACCATAGTCGGTGGGATTAATATTAGTTAGAGCACCAACTTTACAATTACCTGAAAACAGAACTTTGGTCCCTGAAACACTTGGGAACCTCAGTTGCGTTGTATTAAAGAATAAAGATCAAGTAACCAATACTGAAGATCATTGTGTCAGAAGGACAAAGGTAAGGTAGTCGAATCACTGCATCCCACTGGCAATACAGAAACGCATATAAAACCATAACGAAACTAAGACGTTCCACTATCCAAGATTAATATTCTAGGGATGCATCATCGTCGCTGTACCACAAACTGAGTAAGAGCACAAATCAAACTTTCATACCCTGTAATTCTCCTAGCTTGATTCCGAACTGAGTGTTATTGGTTTGCATCATCATCAGCCTCGTTGGAATTCAGTCACTACCATTATATCAGAAACGGAATCACTATAGCCAAAATACAATAAATGGTACACAAAACATAAGTGTTAACAGCAGTCACCGATGTATCGACAAACATCTTATGCATTGAATGGTCCGAGAGAAGGAAAGTGATTCTCTCTTCTTCTTCTTTTTCAGTTAGAGCAGTTGGTTGATGAGGATATATTTTGTCTTATTTGTAATGAGTTGCAGCCAAAACTACCAGATCATCCAGGATATAATTCTTTTTTTTTAATTCTAAGCTGCGCAAATTACTACCAATTCAATTCAACTGAAAGTTGGGAAGGCAGACAACTGATGATTGCATGGAAACCAGCCTACCACAGATTGTGGATGAGAATTTGCTCAACTTATTGTACCAAAATCAGTATCCCATGGAGCGTCATGTCATGATCACACCGATTCCACGCAAAAGAAAAAAATGCACACCGACTATTAGCAACCGTAGTGCAACCTCTGAAACAAAACAACTAAGCTGAAGCCTTGTGTCATGTAAAGCGCATATCGTCGAACACCTGGTGTGCTTGCGCCCATGAACCCGCAGCGCAGCGTCTTCTGGCTCACTGCCCGCCATGGCTATCGCAGAGCTCCTTGAGGCGCACTGCTTCTCCCTCGTCGATCGAGTACTGCAAGCCAGTGTGGCTTTTAGACTAGAACTTTGAGATCGACTCGGAAGCAAGCAGCCGTGAAAACCAACCTTGGAGAGGACCCAGGCGGAGTGGGCGTGCGCGCGGCGGAGGAGCGCGGCGAGGTCGTCGTCGGCGGAGAGGTCGCGGTAGTTGACGAAGTTCTCGCGGGCGTACTTGGCGTAGTAGGGCCGCGCGTCCGCCGGCAGCCGCCGCACCAGCCGCAGCACCTCGCGGTACGCGCGCAGACCCGCGTTGTTCGCCATCCCTCACCTCCTCCTGCGTTCGCCGGCCTACTGGGTTAATAAGACTTATAAGCGGCGACTTGCTTAGTTGCTTGTTTCTTCTTTCGTAGTACAAAATACAGCATATCACGCAGCGAAGCATGATTATAACCCGTTTGCTGGTTGTGTTTTCCACCCTGAATGAGAGAAATGTGTTCGCTTTTCCTGCCAACCTCGCATTCCACAATCTAATCTGGAGACGTTAAAAACAGCAGCATACTTGAGCATCTCTTTCAGCTGGGCTGGCATGGCTCCATGCCCTTTCTTTGCTTTATTTTCTTATTAGGCAAACTAGGAATTCATATGTATTTCTTTGGTATCTTAGCACAAATCGATTAATCGGTTAGCACAAATCGATTAATCGGTACTAGTACATTTCCTCCAGCAATTTCAGTGAATCCATCACCTGATTGAGGTACTCAAAACGAAAGCGCTGGCATCCGGAATTATAGCACGTCAGGTACAAATTAAAGTCAGCACAATCTATAACACTGACGGCAAATCTGTTGTATCCAGCAGGCAGCTATAAAAGTGGCAAAACCGTTTTAGTTGAACAACATGGGAACTGCAAAACTGAATAATTCCCTTGCATTTCAAGAACATACAGAATATTGTATTATGTTTGAAATATTCAAAGAGTTTGCACAATTAACTTCACAGCTTGCTCAGCTGATTCACAACGGAAAGCCGTCCCAGCTTAACCAAGTTGCTTGATAAGAAGCAACGTCATGCTGAAATGTCATGCTGCATGACACGCTGTTGCTCAAAAGGGAACAACAACGTCCCAAGCAAGTTTCTTGATAGAGAAACAAACAGAAAAACAACAAAGTCATGCTGAAACATTGTTAAACAGAATAGTTCCTTCATTTTTTTCAAGCAGATACTGAGTACATTGTATGTTTGAATTATCCAAACGGTTTAACAAAATTTACTTGATTGCTCACTACCAGGACCGCCAATAGTTAAACCACCACCATTCAATTACCTGAAAACAGAAATTCAGTCATTTAACACCTGAATCTCATTGCACAAGAAAGACAGGTTAAGTATAATCACTGTAAGCACAGTGGCAATTCAAATATGGAGAGAATTGTATATATCACCAAACTGAAACTCAAATGTCCTGTCTCCAATATTAAATAATCTAGGGAGACATCATCAATGTCCCAAACAGAGCGCGAGCCAAACAAAACTTTCTTACCCTGTAATTCTCCTAACTAACTCAATTCAGAACCGAGTGTCATTGGTTGGCACCACCATCATCGTCTTCAGAATCCGAGTCGCTAGCATTATATCCTGAAATTCAACAGGCGGGAAAAAGTTTTTAACATCGAAGATCCACACAACCTAAGTCTAGCAGAAGAACAAGCTTTACTGAATAATACCTGGACGTTTCGTGCCAACCCTCCAAGCTGAAGACCTGAATCTTGATGCCTTTTCCAACCATACTCTTCCCTTTAAAAAGAACAGAAAGAAATAGAGAGAACAATCAGAAGTAAATCTGATACATGAAGTGTAGTCTGAACAAGAACTTTGAGCAAACCATATGCATACTTCAGACAAGCAACAAGGAGAAACAAAGAAAGAGCTACAACAAAATCATATAGCTTGACCAAAAGGCCCAAATCACGAATTCACACAGTATATCCGTATTAGCAGTCTTGGATCGGACTAGCAGTAGTTTGTTGTAAAACTAATGATATATGCTTCAGTCGTGATAATGTATGTGCTCACAGAATAGTTGTTTATAACATTGTGAAATTTCATGGACAAGACTAAACCAAGGGTCAACAAGGAGAATGTCTTTCAGTTATCAGCAAGGCAAAAGTAACACATGGCTCGGTGTGTAATGAAAGCTTCCTGTAGACATCAGATTTATTTAATCACGTGGTTTGATTTGCGTATTGTAATAGTCTGATACAACTGTCGTTTCAGGTTGAAGTGAATTGCCTGTTATCAGTTTGCTTATTTCAGATCTTCTAGGAAAGGTTCGGCTTTAATTTGGCTGTGTGCATATGTTGCCACCTGTGAACCACACTGGGCATTTGGTTTTATTGGTTCGGTTATATCGGGCGACGAAGATTTCAAGTTCATGACATGAACACAGAAAATGGACAGAATCAGTTCGGCTTTTTTGGGTGTGGTTCTCAGTTACACTGTAACTCTAACGCATATCATGGCCACTCTTGTCTTCCCTTGTCCCTGAGCCTTTTATTCTCATGGCAGCAAGTCTCCACTCATATTAGTTTGAATGAGAAGAAAAGTTTAATGGATCAAGATAAAAAGACTAGGAAATCAGGAACCAATGACCTCCTCATGAGTATTGCATGGCGATAGGCAGCGCCACTTCCACAAATTATCGTAAACTAGCAGGCAGGCAATAATCGATGTCATTGCACCTTGGCAGACTCAGATGCAGCGGCATGCTACCCAGCTCTACCCTCACCAAATGCGATGTGCCCCTGGTGGCTAATGTTACAACAATACAAATCACAGGATGATTTCAAGGGGTGCTACATTCATGGACCAGAGAGATTTGCCCAGGAGGGAAAGCAAATGGTCTTGCTAGCTATATCGGTGTGTTTGGTTTCTTGAGATTGACAATTGCACTGAACACCTATAACCAATTAACAAGAAAATGGAAACCAAGGCGATCACTGAAGAAACAAAGATGTCGCGTGTAAACCCGATGTCGCCATGTACTTACAACTACGAGGTTTGGTTTGGTGTTAAGGTGCCCAGCCTGACCTTTGCGACTGCGTCGAGGACGGTAAAGAATTTCAGACTGTACGGCTAATGTGAGTCAAAAGCATGTTCTGAGTTTTTCGTGCAGGATTCAACAGCAATCACTTAAAACAACCACTATACTCCCAACTGTATCACCTAAAAAAATATGGCTGTTCCATTTTAAGAGGCTGATTTAAGGGAAGGATGGCATGGAGCATGTAGTCATGGTGGGAAATGGGATGAGGCAACGGTTCACGATTGTAAGGATCACATGTAGGTGCCGGCAAGAAGAGGAAAAGACGACAGGGCAGAAAGCAGCGACCCGAGAACCTCGAGACAGGAGGGAGGCGTAAGCCTCCTGTCTGGTTAATCATGGCGGATACATCACCTTCTCCCGTGTCATATAGAGAGGTCGACTAGTTTACAAGAAAAGCTAACAGATCAGAATCTTATAGATATGATTCCATCCCTCCTAATACAGCGCCAGGAAAGATGGCATGATACATATAAGATCCAATGTGTTAGATTTCTTGGAAAAAGGATCAACCACCCTACATATTGAGAGATGTTGTTAGGAATTAGTGGAGGTGATTATGTAGGCACATATGTTGAGTGTTTTGGCCGAGTTGTGCGGCTGAAGAAGCAGCATAGCGTGTGAGTGTGTATGATGTGTAAGTGTGTGTAACCAAAGTGTTGATCTGTGGTGAATTAGTGAAAAAGGGTGCTGGTGTGCAGTGCCACAAAAAATTGTGTGTGTGTTCTTCATCTGTGAGTGCGTGGTGTGATCTTGGGAGCTAGAAAGCCTAACAACATATAAGATCCAATGTGTTAGATTTCTTGGAAAAAGGATCAACCACCCTATATATTGAGAGATGTATCAATCATTATTAAGAAAAATAGCTCGGTCTTCGAAACTATCTGTCTCTCCCTATCCAAGCGCGCTGCTGCTTAGCACCCTGCTCCCTTCCAGACTGACATGAATTACACCGCCCCTGCTTCACCCAACTAATGAATCCAATTGAAACTATAAAAAGCTCATTAAACACTAAGACATCAGCTGAGCTAGGGATGCAAGGGGTCCAGCCTGCGAACCTGCATATTAGGTCAAATTATGTGGATTACTCGCATAAATGACCTAACGCATGTTCGCCGGCTGACCCACCTGCCTCCCTAATCAGAGCCGGAAACAAGCGCCATACTAATGGATCCTGATGAAGCACCAGAAGTGAACATGATGATACTATGAAAACAAAACGTTGCATCTAGCGCAAACGAACAACCATGCTCCACAACTCAGTCAAAGAAAAGGAACATAAGGAAACAGGGGGTGACCATGATCTTTTCTCCAATTATTATCCCACCATCCCGCACCCAACGAAGGGAAGAAAAACAAATGTTTCTACAGATCTCAAGTAATTCTGCAACAGTATGCTAATTCAATAAGTTCTGCGCAAGATCTCGAATCTCGATTTCACGCACAATATCCACTGCAGCCCCAAGAGTTCGTAAGTTCATACGAGAAAATTCCACCGGTATCCCCTATGTACCAACGCGTGACCAAGTACATCGTCGAAATCAAATCTACAATCTCACTACGACAAAGCAACGGAGCGAGTACGCAGTAAGCGCGAGGAAGGGCAACCTGGATACCATACCTTCTGCTCGTTCTTGGGTACTCCATAGCCGGAGTGGAACATCTGCGCGACGAGCACCATCATGGCGGGGTCGCCGGCGCGCGCCTGCTTGAACGTGTCCTGGAACCACCGCTGCACGCAGTCGCCCACCACCTCCGACAGCGGCTTCCGCTCGCTCTCCGACACGCTTCCGTTGGGGTCCTCCATGCTGAACCACGAGTCGTTGTCGGCGGCGGCGGCGAGGGTTCGGGTAGAGTCGCAGCCGCCGCGTTGGAGAAGAAAAAGAAGGGAGAGGAGGCGCGGGCGGGGAGAGGAAAAATACAAATAGGCGGCGAGAGAGGGGTGTTTGTGTAAATTGTTGTGGGGGTCTGGGTTTTGCTCTTTTCTGCAAGTTGCCTTGCCTGGATGGTGCGGTGGCAATCTCAGCTGGAGCACACGGTTTTGTAAAGATATGTATGTTGCTCTCCATTGCACACGGAATCGGACACCGTCTGGTTGTCTACAAAACTGGATGTGGTCTTATTACTCCCTCCGTCCCAGTTTACTCAGTATTTTTTTTTTCTGGGAACTCAGCATCCTAATCTCATCTAGTTTTTCTAAAATAATTACCATTCTCACTTTCCGATGCACCTTTCTCTCTTCCCAATACACATCTATCTCTATCTCTCTCCTCCTCGTTTTCTATGCACATACTTTTACCAACTTTCCTTATGTGCCGAGAGCTAAAAGGTCAATTATTTTAGGACGGAGAGAGTACATTTTTATTTGAAAACGAACCGGCAATATGATTGCTCCAATTTCACTAACTATATAATTTTTTTGCGAGATTTTTTTTCAAGGGACACTAACTATATAATTGAAGAGATCAATGACCTTATTTGATAGAGCTGCAGGTATACTGGATTTTTAGTACTGCTTAGTAGCTTAAAAAAGTATGGATCTAGAGCCGATTGCTGATGAATTATGTTATTTTGTTATTTTTTTCAAAAAATAGAAATCTAAAACACCTTATTTGTTTATAAACTTAAAATCCAGTGTGGGTCTCAAATTCAAAGTTTTGCTAACGAAACCCTATGCATAGAAAGATTGGACCCCTTCCTTCTCATTTATGAATACAAATTCAAATATATTTAATACATATGAAACTTTATACAAATATAATTATTATGTAATTGAGTCAGTCACAACGTGCCCTTAACTTCTAAATAATTGTGTGATGTAATGAATGATTTTTTTTGGCTTAGTCATTCAGCAAAACAAGCGCGATTTTATATATTAGAATACATTAATTCCTACTTTGCACTTTTGCAGTAGCTCATTATATTCATGGCTTTCTACTAACAAAGCGAACAGTTCGATAGGGTTATAGAGAAAAGAAAGTGCACACTATATCAGCATCTGTATTCTATTTACCTACACAATTTCATATCCGAATGCGAATATGGAGAAGTGACCTTGTTTCGCAAAAAGAAAAAAAGGGATTTCAAACCAGAATGCAAATATGGAGACGTGACCTTGTTTCGCCAAAAAAAAAAGGAAAAAAAGAGAGTCTGATTTTCAGATAAGGTAGAGGAGAGCAGTGGCATAGCCTGCGACATGCCGTTCCCCGAGCATGGAGACAATCGTTAGGCAATGGATCGCCTTCTAACGTCCACAAGGTCGTCGACAGATGGGACCCCAACTCCGAGGGACCGCATGTCAGCCTTGCATGGTTGTGTGGTTTCGGTGGATGCAGAAAAGAGCTGCGGCCACGTTGGAAAGGGAGATCTGCACGAGTGGATAAAGATTGGAATTTGGAAGTGGCGTACATGCCAGGACAGTCTGCCAATGATCTGGCCTAATTTTCTTCAGGGGGCAATCTAGGGCTAAATTGTGCGATCTGTCAAAAAGAGAGATCACATAACGCTGATCCTTTTCCCCTTTTTTTGACAGAAAACCAAGCTTTTTTTTTTTGAGGGAGACAGAAAACCACGCTTACATGGTGTATTTTCTCTCTTGTTAGTAATCTCAATACATAGGGGACTATTTAATTTTTAGTATTGTATTAAGTGGTGGAGCTAGGACTACTAAGAAAAGCTTTTGCTTGATTAGTCCCACAATGGTGATCGTTGATGAGGAGCGTGACTAAACAGATAGAGGGAACTTCACTTATAAAGTTAGCCTTTCGGGTGTAGATGATTAAGAACTTGTGTCCAATTACGCCTATATGGCTGAGGCATAGGCTCGTGAGTATAATAAGTCGAAGGACAAGACAGAGCGGTCAAAAGAGAAAATTGGGCAATTTTTATGTAGCGCCATTAGTACTTTTGCTAGCTAGCCAGCTATTTCTTTTTTATGCAACTCATTGGGCAAAAATATGATTCTCCCACTAACGCAGTTGTAATCCGGTACATATTCGTTCCTCTTTCTTTTTTTTTTTTTTGAGCAACACATATTCGTTCCTCTGAAAACAATAACAGGGGAAGGGTACCAAAACATATGCGTTGCAGCCCGTGGGCTTGATGAGATCGGCCTGAACCACGCACCCAGTATGGGCATGGATGCATGTTCCAGCCACAGCCCAATGGCAAGTCTACGGGCCAAAAAAGAAGAAGAAGAAGAAGCAGAAGAATTGAAGAAAGCAAGTGCCTACTAGCTTGCGTGTCTCTAAAAAAATTTCTAGCTTGTGTGCTCTCTCTCATCGCAAAAAAAAAAGATTGAATATTGGCTATTGCGTTCTCAACAGCAGTGCAGGACTGGTTTCGGTTTGGCCTGTTAACGAGAGGTTGGGAGCCGGCCGGGACGCCTAACGCTGTCGATCGAGGGCAGTGTGGCGTGCAGGAACGTGACAAGGAGTCACATGGCAGAAAAAAAAAAGGTATTGAGTATACTACCTGCCGGAGAGGCAGCCGGAGATGATTGAGCATGGCGAGAAACCAACACCTGCTGCATTAGCTCTCCTGAAGTACGTGAATGGATTCGCACCAGGCAGACGATCGACGCACTGCAGGCAGCTGGCACATGCACCGTGGTTGACAGGACCGCTCGATCCACCAGGGTCCATCCAGGCTGACGATGATGATGATCTGACCCCGTCGTTGACGACGGTCGCGCCCGGTTGGTGTGGAGCTAGCTGACCTGACAGCGAGAATTGAACGGGCTGCATTTGCATTTTCATTTGCAAGTCGGCAGGCGAGTCTCTCATCTCCAGTGTCACGACCAATGATTCATCTTGTCGATCGATCGATCTCCCCTGCCGACTTAATTACTCGAATTCTTCAATGGCACAGTGCCCTCCTGGGAAATCATTTGTCGATGAGCATGGAACGGCTCATGCATGCGCGCGTCAATGTCGCGTCCCTCTCCATCTTACTATACAATTCGACTTGTCGGCGTCGTCGGTGTAGTCGCCACTTGACGGCTCCAGCCTCCAGCTAGTTGCAGGCTGGGAGAGGTCAGACTCAGCCATCCAGGGCTTTGGATATTGTGAGGTTGGATTGAGGACGCACTGCTCAGGAACACCAGTGCACCGACGCCATGCATGCGCGTTGCAATCTGCCGGCTGTAGCGCTAGAACTCCAGCTCAGAGCGTCTTCAATTGCGAAGCTCAACTTGAAGTTTGGAGGACGACGACGCGTTGCAATCTTAAACAGCCTTTTACTGGTGTGCTGAGTCGTTGCTTCTGTTGAGAGCTGTTAACCAGATAGACCTGAAAAATATCGCAGTACGAGGTTCTTCCGAGATTCCTAGTTGAGTTGAATTGGCTAATAAGGACAAACTAACAACTAATCAGCCATACTATGCGTAAATCATTAACTGAGGCAATTTAGGTAATAAGCTGATGATCGAAAGAACTTTGAGTTCATCTTACAGAGAGAGCGATGATAGCATCTTCACGTTAGATAAATAAGAGGTGGGGAATAACTATGTACTGAGTAACTTATTTTTACCCGTTTATTAGTATGGTAATTGACCAATGTATCAATGTGTTATGAATTGCTATTATGATTTTTTTTTTTTGGGGGGGGGGGGGGGGGGGGCATGACCCCCTTTAGTCCTCAGGAAGCTCCGTCATTGGTTGCGCATTTAAACACATTTCATATTTTGAGTTGTCACAAACAAGAAAAAGAGTTCATTGGTGGTCTCGAGACAATACATATTAGACCTCTGGACACGATTGTTTCATTTCACCATGAAGGAATCGCTGTCTGGTGCATACAAAGATCACGTATTCATCTGGTGGGATGCCTGGTTGATTGATTGGAATTTGTTGCTGCCTACAAATATAATGTCTTTCTAGTTTCTAGTTTTGTCCTAGTCAAAGTTTCTACTCTCCATCACAAAAAAATATAAAGAATTAAAATGATTTTACTAGATTTATCGTGAAAATAGACTTGCATAATATATAACTCTTTTAATTTAAAATAATATATATTTACAGATATTGTCTGTCGAAGTATGAAAAGTTTGACCTAGGATAAAAACTAAAAAAAACATTATATTTGTAAATCATTAACTGAGGCAATTTAGGTAATAAGCTGATGAATGAAAGAATTTTGAGTTGATCTTACCGAGCGAGCGATGATAGCATCTTCATGTTAGATAAATAAGAGGGGGGAGATAACTATGTATTAAGTAACTTATTTTTATCCGTTTATCTATTAACTTATTGTTTGGTCACGAAAAGAAGGCACCACGTTTGCTCTCAAGGCCTAAAAATTCTCACGTTAATCCAAAAAAAAAATAAGATGAGAAAATTACCCACCACTGTTGTTATAAAAAAAATATTCAGAAAGCCTCCTATAAATATTACCACATTAATGAGAGAGAGAGGAAAGAAAAATTACCCATTACTGACATCATGAAATAGTTATTCAGAAAATCCTCTATAAATATTTATAAAATTATAAAATACACCGCCATATTAAAGACAACGTTTGATCATTATTTTGTTCACGCCACCGTCGCTACAAGTATATCAACGATGCACCTTTAGTGGCCAGTTGTCTGTGTGCCACCTGCAACTTAAAAGCTAAAGTTGTACAAGTGTGTCATATGCTATGCTCCTTAGATTGGTTCGATCTTACAACTGAGTCATAGTGCAATAGGCTTCTATTAGATTAGGAATCACATACAACGAATTAGCACAGACACAATCCAGCTGAAGTGACTCATCACACACGCAAATTGAGGGCATGCCAACAGGTGAGAAATTTCTTCAATCTATTTATATTATTTTAGAATATATCACTATAAAATAAATAATAATAATAACATATATTTAAATTACTACAATAATATAAAAATACTTTGAACAGTCTAGAAAGTTTAGCTTGCACGAGCAACCATACTAGTTAGCATAGTAATTGGCCAATCTATCAACGTGTTATTAATTCCTTTTATGATGATGTACGTGCGTGTGTGTGTGTGGGGGGGGGGGGGGGGGGGGGGGGGGGGATGACCCCTTTTAGTCCTCAAACAAGAAAATGAGTTCATTGGTGGTTTCCAGACAATGCATATTAGACCTGTGTACACGATCACTTTTTCCACGAGGAAGAATCGTGGCTGTGAAAACTTTGGTGGGACGCCTCATTGCTTGATTGGAATATACTTGTTGTTGCCTACAAATATAACGTCTTTCCAGTTTTGTCACAGTCAAATTTTCAAACTGTCTCTCCATAACATATAAACATTGACAATATGAAAATGATTTTACTAAATTTATAGTAAAATAGACTTTCACAATATATAAATCTTTTTATTTAATAATATATATTTACAGATATTGTTGGTCAAAGTATAAAAAGTTTGACCTAGGACAAAAACTAAAAAATATTATATCGAGAACAGAGAGAAGACACACTTAATCAGGAATAGCAGTAGCATACATCTCACCTGCATTTTTCACTTTTAGGGAGATATTATCGGTACTGTCGAAGGACTTTTACCGCGCACTACAACAATTATCTAGTATTATACTAGTAATATTCAATCTAGTGTTGTGCGCGGTAACATCCAATATGTCAATGACAATGAGCCTGAGTTGGCTCCGATAGATAGATAATATTTGATGCGGTCTCACTCACCAGAGCTTTCAGAGTGGAGGCTCCTGGCAAATTCAAAAATATTGAAGTGCCGATGATGGAACAACCGTTATCAGTGGTAGGTACTCCGTAGTCCATTAATTTCTTAATAGAGCATTCTGAAAATACATTCGACATTAGCAAACCGAAAGGCGCAATTGTCAGTTCTTTTATATATATATATATATATATATATATATATATATATAAAAAGGTGAAAAAGCTCCGAAGTAGTATGATCTTTTGACTAGAGGATTTTTTTCTTTTGCAAACTATTGACTAGAGGATTTGATCATGCATCGGTTCAGTAAATTAAGAAGGGATAGATGAGATTATTATATGTAAATGCGCATTTTGTTGAAAATGCGATCAGATTAATTGAGCACCTTTTTGTTAATGATCCTCATTTGTGGCATCCAGCTCAGTGAACATCTCTACGTGCGAAGCCATAATCATGTACATGATTTAAACTATGCATACACCTGGATGATTTGCTTGAGTGTAAGGACATACGCATATTTTATCTTATGAGCTTTTTTTACGAAAGAAAGGAGATTGTATTATGACCCACAATGATTAGATAAATTTTACCAAAAAGTTCGAACCCCATAGGAATACCTTGGCGCCATATACGCAGCTAATGCCTAACCGGAACAAAATTATGTACCTGTCACCCAGAAAACCGAGGAGCCAATTGGTTGAAGTATCCATATTTTTTATTATTTGGAGCTACGTGAAGAAAAAAAAAAGAACAATGACTTTCATGAATAATACATTTGATCGCTTTCAGTTTCAGGTCATTAATGTAAAATACAAAATAATAATAATAATAATAATAATAATAATAATAATAATACATTATTTGCAGTATTTGACATCAATAAACTTGTTGGTATGAGGTAACTAAATATTACAAGTGATTCTCTGTCGCTGAAGTATTAGATTTAGGATCATATATAATGGATTTGATTTCCTCGTTTGTGGGCATCATGGTTTCAGGGATGAAGTTTCAGCTCCACAGTCCACATAAGGGGAGCATCAAAGAAGCAAAATTATGCAATTTATAATATCTCAGGTACATTTTGACATAAATCAATAATCAACAGAACAGTTGAAGTAGGAGGGAATGATCGATAGTTCCCTAGAACCAATAAAAAAATGAGAAGTATATACAACAAACCGAAACCAATGCCAGTATGACATCTAGTGGTGCTCGATCATGGCATGTTAGAGGTGACATATTTCTAGTCACACAGCTTTTATGCTGAATCATGGCCTTGAAAACCATCAAGAGTCAAACAAAGTAAGCACCTGTTGTCAATGAAATTATATAAGTCGACAAAAAGTTTTTTTTTCTTAGTTCGTGTCTGCGCGTGGGGAAAACGACAGCACACCATCAAAAGTGAAGCCAACAAACCGTCTTCACTGTATATACCATTGCATTTGCCCTTTAACATCTTCAACTCATTTTTTTATTTTTTTTTCTCGACTTCATCATTTTTCTTTTTGCAAACTTCCTCGACTTCATCTTTAACATAAGTTTCCCTTCAAGAGCCACGTATTGATCTTGATGATATCTTATCTGTTTTTATATATGAGTTTTATTTCCTTCAATCTGATGCATACATAGGGGGTGTTTAGTTCCCCGCCACATCTCACCACAACAAAGCTTTGGTGCCACCAAAAAGGTAGGGCGCTGCTTCGTTACCTAATAGGCTTTGGCTCTCGCCACAAAAATAAAAATGAACTAGCGTTATTCTCGCCCCCACCTTTGCCGTCTGAATTTGCCGCCGCACCTTCGCCGCAGCCACACTCGCGACGTGGCAGTGTGTGGCCGCAGACCAACATGCCCATAGTAAATGCAATGCTTATTCAATATATGCCAAAAGGTTACCAAACTACTAGCTGTTCTACTGTTTAAAAATTCACAGCAGTGAAATTTTACCATTAGATTAGCCTCTGTAATATCATAGCTGAACGGCCCTGTACAACCATCAATAACAGCTTTGGCACACACAAAAAAAAAATCAATAACAGCGTTCCACACAAAATGCCATTTTATATGATATTTTTTAAAAATGGGTGCATTTCTCAATGATATTTTTTTTGCACTAACATATATCTACATAATTAAAAAGCAAAAGTAATGTCCTTGCAAAAAAATAAAAAATAAAAAGCAATGCCCAATGTTACGTACTGAAGACTGTGCCATGTGCAAATAAACATTATGCAAAACCTTGAGTCAAGGATATGCAAAGCTGTGATATGATGCAAAACATGTGCAAACATTATGCAAAAGATAGACGTTATTATTTATCGGTGGGTTGGGTGCCAATTGATTTCCCAACTCATACTTTGTTTTAAATATTGTACACATATTCTTTTTACAGCGAACATCAACATATATATGAAATTTCATGATATGAACATAGTAACATTTAATTTGCTGGATTGACCTCCTCTAGGCATGTTTATTCATCATGTGGTACTGCACCACAGGTGCAGGATACTGGCATCATGTTCAATTGCCGTTGTCCATTTCACTATGTAGAACATTCTGTAGAGAGATTATACCGGATATTATTTATGGGGTCTTTCACCCAAGAGCCGTGTGTTGTCCTATGGGCGTTGATAACGGGTTTCATGGGGGAATATATTCTTGCTTCCAAATATGATTCCGTGAAGCTCTTTACCAACATTCTTTTGCTTATTATTCTCTAGGGGAGATCCTCTTATCGAATAAGTATTGGGTGCAGGGTGCTATAATGTTTGATGATCAGAATATAATGATGACATATAGAATAAGTTATATCATCACTTACGAACACGAGGTCAATTTTCCAATTGTTTGCCTGCTGTACTATTATATGACCTGGTTGATGACTTGTGTGAACGAGGCCTCTCTCTAATTCAAAATGATACCTGAACCTAGATATGCTGAATTTAACTCTTTGTTTGGTGTTATTATTTCCCAAACCATGATTTAAATTCATGATTGGGCAAGTCTCCATGTCAGCTTAAGTTTCCGGGTGAATTACAGCCCAAAGCAACTTCAGTTACAGGTACATTATATTAGAAGCAAGATCAGAACCACGTTTAGCGGGATGCTGATTAAAAACAATACCAAGGATGACCACGCCCCATTTCCTTCAAACCCTGCCAAACCTAACAGAGTTTCGGACAGAACTTGAACAACGGACAAGCTTTTACGTTTCCATAAATCACTGCAAAAGGCCCTTTTGATCCACATTGCAACTTGCGTCCAAACAATACACTAACCGACATATCTATTGACACTTTTTGTGTAAAAATCCATGCATCTATAGACGACACGTCAACCTTTTGCTTAGTCCAAGCAGATAAACCAAACACAAATCCTGATGACTAGTTTTCTTTCTCAGCACCTTTCCTTCCCTAGTTGCCGCAGCCCCTGAAACGCACTGAGCCACGCTGCACTGCAGCAGAAACTGACTAATGATCCAAGTGAGTGAGCAGGTAACAGTAGTGCGCTACAGGCTAATCGACACTCAAAATGTTAGCCACCTTTAATTTTGCGTATCAGTCTTGATCACCAAAGAGAGCCTGCACCAAGTGATACAGTCCCAGGTGGTGCGTTCATTCGTTTGGCTTTTGCCAAAAGCAAGGTGGCTGGATAGATCTTGTTTGGTGTCCTGCGTTGTAATGTCGTATTCTTTGGAATTTCGCAGTCATGTACTGCAAAAGGACAGGGTAGCGGTAACAAAAAAGAATTTACTTCTGGGAAGGTTTCCTTTTCGGCCCCCGATGCGGATTCCTTAGTGGGATCCGTTTCATCTGAAATTTTAGCCAGAGTCCAAATTTCATTGGTAATGCCGTGAATTGATCTATAAGAAATGCGTCACGCGAGTGATCTGGCGAATGTTATTCAGTGTTTGTTTGTATTATGACTTGAGTAATGAGGTTAAATCTGTCGATGTTAGGAGTCTGATGATGAGCAGCTGTGTCCTGTCCGACGGGTATACGGGGGATTTACATAGTTTCTTATGTAGGCTCCATTTTGTGAGTGACCACAATTTTGGCTGAACTATAGCTAGCAATCCTAACTGCATTCCTCCTTTAATTTTACTTGGTGACCTAAGTCCATTCAGGTAGTTTGTTTCCTAATATTCCTAGTTAGTCACTTTTTACAAAGTAGCAATGCTATTTCCACTAACATTATAGAGTATGAATCAAATTGTTCAAGGTAATTTCCCTCGCAAAAAAAATTGTTTCAAGGTATATAATTAAAAAGGAGCAAAGTTATTTCCACCAACACAATAAAAGAATCAAAATGTTCAGCTTCCGTGTCTCAATAACATAGGTGTACAAGTCCTCGAGACCACTTAGGGTGTGTTTGGTTGGGCTGTGGCTGTGAAAAAAACTGCTGTGGCTGTGAGCTGTGGAAAAAGCTGCTGTGGTCTGTGAGCTGTGGAAAAAGCTGAAAGCCGTTTGGTTGAAGTAGCTGTGGTTGTGGAAAAGTTGTGAAAATGTCTGTAATGCCCTTATAGGTTCTGAGAGACAATTTATATGCAAATTGATTGTAAAATAATGTGTCGTTCACGTATTTACATACATGAGAAACATTATTTTAAAAAAGAAAACTTAATTTACTTAAATTTTCATTCACATGGTCTAAATTTCAAAAAGCATTTCAGAAATTATCTTAACTTCTGGGGGTTTGCATAAAATGTAAAGACACAAAACTATTAACATTAATTACATTTTTCGTGAGGGTCTTTCTGCAAAATTTCATTCCAATGTCGCTCTGCTCTCATCCAGCTCATGTTCATCCCTATCACAGCAGCCGGTCGTTCCGCTTCCAATTGATTGGAATCTCTTCTTCCATGTTCCACGTGCATCTTGATTAATCTAGCAATTTAGCACCCGCTTAGCAATTGCTATCGCCGTAGAGCCAGTGAAGATTCTCAATGCCGCACGGTCGTCTCTTCCACAAAGACCAAGAACCAGCTCAAATCGCTAGCCACAAGGATTAGTGGAGATGTAGATTTGACCAACAAAATGGAACCATAAAGAGGTTTATGAGTTGATTGCGTGATGAATTTGGCCTCACCCGTGGTCTGCATCACGAATTTCGTTAATTTACGTCTTGGGTTTGAAAGTTGGGGGGAAAAATTCCCAATCTAGAGCTCACCGGCGGCTATGTTGGCCTAATCTACAGCTCACCGGTGGCTATGCGCTGACAGAGAAGCCGCACCGGATGAGGCTGCCACGCCGGATGGAGCCGGATCTGGCGAGGAGCGGATGGAGACGAGAGAGCGGGTCCTGCTCAGGGCGCACCTCGCGCTGCAGATGAGGGAAGCGGGGGAGGATGGGGCGCCGCTTGCGCTGGAGAGGGGAGCCTGGCGAGCCCCGTGCGAGCCCGCGCCCGCGTGGTGACGGCGGAGCCTGTGCGCGTGGCTTGGGGCTCGTCCGCGAGACGACGGCGAGGGAGCTCACGCTCCCGCACCCGCAGCAGACTGTGCCCGAGAAGGGAGGGAGGGTCACCGGAGCTGACTGACGGAGAAGAGGAGGAGGGTCGCCGGAGAAGGGAGGGCGGGTCACCGACACGGCGGAGCAGGCGCGTGGCGGCGACATCGCGGCGGAGTGGGCTCGCGCGGAGAGACGCGAAGGGGAAAGAAACGAACCGGTACGCTACATAACCGATGGCTGGCGGGTAATTTCTACGAACTTCCCATCTCACCACAGAATGTGCCGTGGGATATGAACTACAGAAAAGCAGCTTTTTGCTGCAACTTTTGCTCACAGCCAGCCTCTTTGGTTGGTTTTTAGCTTTTGGACAACAAAAGCCAAAGCCAAAAGCACAACCAAACATACTCTTAACTTGCTCTAGCCATTTGTCAAAGAAAGTGGATGATCAGATACTTAACTTGCACCAACACGATAATATACCTGCAACTGAATCGCACCGCCACGTGCTTATGCCACACACAAAAATTATTCTACATGCTTTTTGGGATCCTAGTCATCACATGACAAGCTGCCGTTTACCCTGGTTCCTCTATATAAACGAGCTGCCACCCTCCAGCTCTGCATCCATCACTCACTCCCACCGCGTACAACTTCTCTATCACACTCGTCCTCCGAGCCTTCGTCCACTCCGCCGAGCTGGCTAGCGACAACCGCGACGCCGTCGTGGTCGGTGGCGACGGCGGCGGCGGTGGCGAGGCGGCGGCGAGCGGCAGCAAGGCGGTGGTGGAGGAGCTGTACCGCGCGCTGGAGCGCGGCGACGCGGACGCCGTGCGCCGGCTGCTGAACCCGGACGTGGACTGGCGCTTCCACGGCCCTCGCGCGCACCAGCACCTGGTCCTCATGCGCCTCCTCACCGGCGCCGGCGGCGGCGGCGGCGGGATGCCGTTCAAGGTCCGGTACGTGGACGCCTTCGGCTCCACCGTGCTGGCCGAGGGCACCGACGCCACCGGCGCGCTGTACTGGGTGCACGCCTGGACCGTGGGGCCCGGCGGCCGCGTCACCGAGGTGAGGGAGTACTGCAACACCGCGCTCGTCGTCACCAGGCTCGGCGGCGCCGACGCGCCGGCGGCAACGGCGACGACGACGAAGGCGGTGTGCTCGCAGTCGCAGTCGCAGCAGGTGTGGCAGAGCCGGTTGCCGGACCGGGCGCGCCGTAACCTTCCTGGCCTCGTGCTTGCGATCTGAAACTGTCAGACGGGGCGCTTTCCATGTGGCTTGGTAATGCCCTTCCGATGGTGGCATGGGATAAGGTGTGAATCAAATTGGTCATGAAAAGAAAAGGAGAATGAATCAACTGCTAATGTTGTGATGAAAGAATGATTTCAAGCGATGAAGGTGTGCTGAAACAGGAAATGAATCGGGAAATTAAGATGGTTAA
This sequence comes from Eragrostis nindensis, assembly GCA_012490785.1. Classification (NCBI taxonomy): domain Eukaryota; kingdom Viridiplantae; phylum Streptophyta; class Magnoliopsida; order Poales; family Poaceae; genus Eragrostis; species Eragrostis nindensis. The sequence goes on along the minus strand of JAAXCT010000361.1, from coordinate 504,757 downwards.
GGTGACTATCTAACGATCGTTAGAGGGTCTAATGGTATGTGGATACGTACATGACTCCAAGGGGTCAATCTAATCACTCATGTTTCAACAATGTGATCGAGTGAAAAAGAAGTCGGCCTGCCTCTTTGTTCATCGAATTGGAAAACTGAAAAACCAACACAAGTAGGGAACACATTATCTGAACTACGTATTGATCCGTAATCTGTACTGTACACGCGTATCTGCACTTGCCGGAGCTGGGTGCTACTCTGTCAATGATGAAGTCGTGGACGCGTTCCGTTCTGGCATCGATGGCGGCACCGGCGGCCTCATTTCTCCAGCTGCAGGGGAGCTGCTGCTCTGCTGCTGCCGCAGCAATGGTGATTCGTCACCACGACACGGCGAGTGACCCGGCAGCCGAGGAACAGAGTGCGTGTCAGCGATCACTACCGTTGCAAGTTCAGAAGCCCCTGCCTGACACGGCAGCTTCACGCCATTCTCCCTCGGCAAAGGCTGCGAAGCTTGGCTGGCATCGGCGTCTCCACCGCCGCCGCCGGCCTCGACGTCGACGAGGAGGAGGAGATTCCCGGTGCGCACCTCCTGGGCCAGCGCGCACCCCCAGCAGAACACCCACCGGGCGTAGTCGCCGAGCGACGACGAGCACGCGCCGCCGTCGCCGGGCAGCCCGTACCTCTGGCGCAGGCGCGCGCGCCAGAACCCGCCGTAGATTAGCCCCAGCGCGCAGAGCACGACCCCCGCGGCGGCGACCGCGCCGCCGATGTCGTCGTCCCGGATGTTCACGGCGGCGACGTTGAGCACCCAGAGCGGCGTGACGCAGAGCAGCGCGAACGTGACGGCGTGCAGGCGCGCGTTCCCGAGCCCGAGCCGCTCCATGTTCCACCCGAACACGCAGAACGTGCAGGCGCAGGACAGCCAGCACGCCGTCGGGTCGTCGCCCACGTCCAGCAGCCCGCCGGCCCACCGCCGCGCTCCCTCCGCCTCCGGCGCCACGACGACCACCGCGTCCTCTTCGGGGACCGAACGGTCTTCCGGTTCCTCCTGGTGCGCGCCGCGTTTCCTCCCGAGCGGGCTGAAGTACATGTACAGGCCGGCGAGCGCCGGCGCGGCGGTGCCGACGACGACGAGCGCGGTCTCGGCGGAGTCCGGCCGGGCTTTCCGCGTGTACCCCCAGTAGAGCCCGCACAGCGCGTACTGCGCGAAGCAGGCGACGTGAAGAAGCACCACCACGACCGCCACGTGGGCGCGCTCGCCGGCGCCGCCGCCGCATCCCTTACGGCAGTAGGCCTTCCTGAGCGCCTCGGCGTCGGCGGGGCGGCGCCACCGGAGGAGCAGGGCGGCGTGGTGGAAGAGCGCCGGGTGCTGGTAGATGCTCATGAGCGTGAAGAGCGCGTTGAGCACCTGGTTGTTCACCTCCACCCACCGGTTGCGGACGGCCCGGCGCGGGAAGGCGCCGTCCAGGGCGCCGGCGAGGAGGAGGCCCAGCATGGAGCCCGACGCCGCCACGCAGAGCGCCCACAACGCCAGGGCCAGGTGCGCCGGGTGCTTCAGCCACCGCCCGCACGCGCGCGCCACCGCCCCCGGGTGGAGCCTCCCCACCAGGCGGCGCGCGCGCCCGCTGGGCTGCCGCCGCCGGCCGGAGGTTGCTGCTGGCTCGATGGGTTTCCCTCCTTCTTGCTCCTCCACCGACACGGGAGTGACGGCGGCGGCATTGTTGTGACGCCCTCCGACGACGAGCTCCACCTCCGGTTTGCCGTTGACATTGGTCGCCGCTGCAGCGTCGTGAGCTTGATCAATGTGTGAATCAACGGCTTCCATGTCCGGCAGTAGTACAATTATTACCCGTTGGGGAAGAAGGATTTGTAGCCGCTGCAACTAGTACCGGCTAACCGGAGAGCGAAGACAATGGAATAATCCGACACTCCCGAGGTATCTTGGTCAACAAAAGTGCACACCATGACAACAATTGTTCTAATAAAGCCATAAACAGCAGAGTGAGTCTATGTTCCATATGATTATTTTAGTACTAGCAACCAGATGGCAGTGGCGCTGCTCAATGCTAAACAAGACTCCATCCAAGAAGGTTGGCCGGACCGAGTGCAGAGTGACACAAGTTGACTGGGAACCATAAGAACTGATGAAGGTTTTGCGCCCTTCTTGATTTGTTCAAGTCAACTTTGGCCCACTTATACTATCTTTAACATGTTTTTTTGTGAAAATAATATGTTTAACATTTGAAATGGGCTCCCGGGGAAAAAATGATATTCCAAAGTTGCTACTCTTAGTAAATCGGAAAAGAAAGCTATTAACATGTGTTGTAAAAGTATATATAACTTTTACACTTTGTGTTTACATGACCAATCCGTTGATTTAACTGAAACTTTGATCACAATACCCCTTTTTCGCGTTTACCTAAACATTGGATTGGAATGTGTTTTTGCGTTTAACTTAAATTTTGGGACAGATAATATTGTCCGAAACTTCCATTGCACAATAACAATGTCCTTGAGTAAAATACACAAAATGTGATTATTCCACAGCAAGGTTTGACATATTTCTTAGGGAAAAAATCCCAGCGAAATTGCCATTCACCCTATATAACTTGTGGAGCTTAACTTGGTCCAATGGGCTTATTGAGTTAGCGCGATGGGCTAATACAAGCTGATTCGGCCCACGCAAGCTAACCGAACTTAGAAGGCAGTCCACGATTCCTGCCTTTCTTCCTCCCTCCTACCAGTCTCCCACTACTTTTCGTGTAACAAATTCGGAGCAGCACCGGCAAGTCCAAAGGGCGATCGATCTGGAAGTTTCAGGAGGCTCCTAGAAGCCACCGGAAGCCTCCGCCCCGCCCCGCGGCCCGCCCCTGCTATGGGGTCGAGGCCACCCAGCGTCTCCTTCAAGCTCGTCCTCCTCGGCGACGGTACGGCTCCCTTCCATCCCACAATGCCGCGCGCTTCCCCTGCGCCCGAATCGTGAGCGTCTGCGCCTAATTCTGGTATTTGCGGTGTAATAATAGCGGATTTCCGTTGAGACTGGCTGAATCGCGCAGGTGCTGTCGATCTTATTTCTCTATTGGCGCGTGATGAAGTCTTGCTAGGGTTAGGTCGTACCCGCGCGCAGTAGTTAGATGATTTTTAGGCTTGAAATGAGGTAACTCGGCGCGCATTCTCCTAGTCTAGTTTGTTTGATGGTGGGTATATATTTTGCTAGGTTCCAGAAAGTAGGTCGATCGATTGAAGGTTTATCACAGTTCTGGGGATGTGAGGCTGAATGGCCTACCTATAATGAAATAGTGAAGGAGATGAATGTAGTTCCCATTCGCCATAAAGAGTTGTAGGGCTGGTAACATTAGGCTGTGCCGAAGAAAAGTGGCTTATTCGTCTATCTCATACACGAGATTAATCCCACCGCTGTTTACCAAACACTGCCAGTTGGCCTCCAAATATTGTAGGACTAAACACTGGAACTTTTCTGAATATGATAAGAAAGTTCTTACATCGAGGGGACTAGTAGATAGACTTTCTGTGATGACCAGATGCTAGTATCTCATTTCAAGAAAAGGATAAAGGAATTAAAGTACAAGCTACCTTTGAATTATCCGTCAGGAAGCAGATGTAAATGGTAGTAGGAAATCTGACCGTAAACTCCAAGTAGAATTGCACTACCAGGATTGGGGACTGTCAAAGGTTTGGGTTGCACCTTAAAAAATATTTGGGTAAAACAATGGTTCATGCACCGTTGGGCCTGTTTTCTTGGAGCCCTCCCAGGCAGCTCTTCCGCCAGGCAGCGCTCCCAGGCGCACGATTTTGAGCGCCTGTGCGCCTGGGGCTGCAATGCGTTGCCTGGACCAGGCATCAGGCCCCAGGCAGAAAGCAAACAGACCCCGTATGCCCTTTGTGATGCATTTTTATTATACTAGACGAATAGAAAGACACAAGTTGATAATCTTGTGGTCCAAATAGGTCTTTGATGTGGGCGAATTCTGAGGCTTTTATGTAAACCCGCAATCCCTGCAACCTTCCAGGCTTTATTGTTATTCAATTTTGTCCTATATGAAAGGGTTTTTTTCCCTTCTGTTTGACTGCTGAAAAACTCTTATTTCAGCTTATCATTTTGTTCTGATGAGTGTGACCTAAGTAATGACCAATAAAGTGATCCGAGCTCTGGTCCTTTACTGTGCGTAGGTTCATTTTTATCTATAGCTAATTACGTTTAACGTTTCTCCAAACTTAGCTGTGACCTCTACTGTTATTGAATATCACATTTCCCCTGTTACAGGGCGAGTTGGGAAAACATCTCTTGTGCTGCGATATGTGAATGATGTCTTCTCTGACAAACAGGAAGCAACAGTTCAAGCCTCTTATTTGACAAAGCGCCTTGTAGTTGAAGGTGTGCCTATTACACTCTCTATATGGGTGCGTTGTCATCTCTTTGATAGCATTAATTTTGGTTGAACATTTTCTTAAGTATGTTTGGTTCTGCAGTTGGGAATGAAATCCTACCACTTTTTGCTGCCATATGGTATACTATATTTGATATTTTGATTTACTATACCCTGAATAAACTTCTGTGAAAGTTATTCTTTTCGGTGTCCATTGACAAACGAGTGTTGTATTCGGTTGCATGCAGTCAAGAGTCAACACAACTAAACTTTGGTCACCAATATCTCTTTTCATATTTCAATTGAACTTTAAGGTGATGTTTGGCAATCGGGAAATGTGGGGTGGGATAGGGATAGGGAAATAGCTCTTGAGGAAATGGAGGATTGAGATTTAATATGAGGGATGAATGAATGGTCTAGATTTTCTGTGTCATTTCCCAATCCCTATCCCGACCTCTATTTCCCTATTACCAAACAGCCCCTAAAAATGGTATAGCTTGATTTGTATTGAATTACTGTTTCTTAATATCACAACAACTTTTATATAGTTTGCATATAATTTCATGCTAGTAATTAGTGATCCAAGACTCCAAGTAGTGTGTTGCTGACTGTGTCGGTATCCAAAACAATGCTTATTTGTGACCGCAGGGAGTATTAGTTTTCTGTCATACCAAATATGTTATTCGCTTATTTTTTGTATGCTGATTCTTTATACAATTAATTGACTTGACCATCATTTTGATGTTCTGTTCTAGAGTATATTTAGAACTTCTATTGGTTATAAGTTCTTGACACAACTACAGATTATCATATTCATGTGCATTGAACTGTTTAACCAGAACATTGATCCTCACTCGTTAGTTCGTCTAGCTTGTATGTTACTCCCTCCGTCCACAAGTATAGTGTCCATTTAGTTTTGTCCTAAGTCCAACTTTTCAAACTTTGACTATCGATTACGAAAAAAAAACTATAAATATTGACAACACAAAAATGATGTCACCTAAATCATCGTGAAATGGACTATCATAATATGTAACTCTTTTAGTTTGAAACAATATATATTATAGATATTGTTGGTCAAAGTTAAAAAAAAAATTAACTTAGGACAAGACTAAATGGACACTATATTTGTGGACAAAGGGAGTATTGTACTATGAACAAAAGTTTTTGCAGCTACTAGTTACTGCCTCCTTTATTTTCTTGCCATATGTATTATGCTTGTTTACTGGAATTATTTTTACTATCTATTTTATGTCTCGTCCTCAAGTTTTCTTTATAATTTTACTTTTTTCGTCTTCAGGACACAGCTGGGCAAGAGAAGTTTCATGCACTAGGTCCCATATACTATCGTGATGCTGATGGTACAACATGTTATTGCTCATTTCTTCCCCTAAATTGATCTATGTGAATCTATAGCAACTTTTTTTCTAACCATTCTGCGCCATCTTTGCAGCTGCTCTGTTAGTGTATGACATCACAGACAGTGATACGTTTCTTCGTGTCACAAAATGGGTGAAAGAGCTTCAGCAGATGGCAAGTAAAGATATCGTAATGGCGATTGCAGCGAATAAAAGCGATTTGGTTAGGTTGAAGAGCATAGACACTAAAGATGCAGCAAGGTATCCATTTTCGCTACAATTAAGGCACATGTTCAGTTCTTTTGTCTTACCAGTCTCCATCCTAAAACTTCTATGAGAGCTTCCTTAGTATATCATTATGAACCAGAGCTAATATTGTACTAGGTTTTCCTAGTACCGAAATTTGGAATTTAGGTATTGGGAATCAGATTTTAGAGTGCCAACTCTTGAAATTACAGGTGCAGAAATTTTGTGCTCAAGCTGAAAACAGCCAAGTAACCTACGGGGGAAAAAGAATGCCCCATTGATGCTATTTCCCTTCAGTTGAAACTTGGTTTTTACCAAGGCCAAGTTTTAGCTCTTTAACGAGCATTTTGAAGTTCTTGGTACTCTGAGACAAACAGGGGAAGGGAGGGAAGCCTAGAACACAATGTTTTAGTTCTTGACTATAAAGAAAACAAAATTGTTATTTACTGTACTCATTGGTTAACACATCTGATGTGTCAGCCTAATTACTACTTAATACCAAATTGCAAAAGTATGACTTCTATTTTAGAATTGATTTGGCCTTTGATAGTCCTAATACTTTTCTGATGTGGGATTATTGTATCTAAGCATTTGTCGTATGTGCATCTACAGCTATGCAGAAAGTATCGGGGCAAGTCTCTTTGTAACATCTGCCAAAGCAGGGACTGGAATCAATGATGTCTTCAGTGATATAGCTAAAAGTAAGTTTCTGTATGATATTATTTTTTGCATATACGCTTTTCAGAGTTTGGCTGTTTTATTCACCACTGTTCTGCAATCAGTTATAAGTTGTAGTAAAAACTAACTAGTGAGTTTGAATATGACATTGACAAGTAGCATTGATATGATGATTTGGATTACTCTTTTTTTCATACCAACACATTGATTTAGTTGATCGAAGTGGTTATCTGTCACACCGGCACACCCTAATCACTAGATAAACTTAGTACATTCATGCCACATGCTATGCGGAAGTGACATGGTCATTGAGGGGGCTAAGGACCCTGTGTGAGCGGCAGGAAAAGCAAGCCAGCTAGATCCTTCGCAACCGCCAGTATCATATACATCCTAATATTTCTTTATTTCTACCGTATGCTGAGAAGCAAATAGCTGTATGTATTTGCAATAATGTACTAATAACCACATAGTGTCTTACTTTGTCCTACGGTCAATTCCTGGTTCGACTTTAATAAAACTGGCATTTTGTTGTTTACATCTGCACATTGGACATTGGACTTAAACAGACTCACAGACAGGGAACATGTATTTCGGGTATCAGGAAAATACACTAGTTGCATGCTTCTGGGAGATTGATATTTACTTGAATGCCATTGATATCTGTGCAGGATTATTGGAGAAGAGAAAAAACAGCTCTGGTGGCCTGTCACCACCTCATCTAAAGAAGGGAATTTTAATTGTTGATGACGAACCTGAGAAAGAACCCCCACCAAAGTGCTGTTCGTAGTTATATTTCGAGAGAATTCTCGTAGTGATATGCCAAACAAATATCACAGGTATGATATTGTGAAAACCTTCATCCTATCTGTAAAGCAACAAAAGTCATGGATGCTGTGCCATTTGAGCTTCTGGGGCAGCACACCCCTATTTGCTATAGAAGGGTGTTTGGGTTGTGTTTTCAAATCGTGTAAATACTGACGGAAAAATTAGGTTGATGCCATGCTTGGATTGCACATTTGAATTTCGCCACTGTTTTTTTGTCTAGTATGATGTCCCAAACAAGTTTTGAAAGCAAGGGCACTGGATGAATATAGCAAAAGACAGTGGCAGGGTTCAAAAGTGATGTTAAGTGATGGCATAAACCTAAACTTCTCTAATAATAGATCCATCATTCGTCCAACTGTTGTCAGTGTAATAGTTTGGTTATGATTAATACTCATTTGACGAGGGGGGGGGGGGGGGGGGGGGGGGCTTATTTCTGCACCCCTCAACTTATGTATGGTGTGTATTCCCTGTGGCCTTTCGGGACCAGTCTTTGATTTCCTTTTCACATCTAGCGCTTTCATAGTATTTATACTGAGCGGCAGCGCGGGAATCAGCAGCACAAGGGGACACCAAAAATGGAGAAAAGGCGGGAAGCCAGAGAGCAACTCAAACAGCAGCAAGATCACCCCGAAATTACCCAGTTTGTCAGCTGCAACATGAGACAAAATATAAACTTCAGCAAGCACGATCATATATATCGAGAGAAAGGGCGTGCGTCGGGAAGTGGCGCACATAGAGCGTGGATAACTATTGTCAAAAGAAGGCTGTAATCTCCGCGGAGGCGTGACGGTGTTACAATCCTTGCCCCATCGGCGGCGGAGGACGGCCAAGAGGACTCTGCTTCTTCGCTCCGTAACCCCATCGTCGCTGGATAAACACGGGGAGGAGAGGAGGAACCATATTGCGTCCCTGTGCTCGTCCTTGCCCCAGCCCTGCGGCGCCGGAGAACAGGGAGGATAAGAAACCTTACGTCGTCGCTCCATCGGCGGGGGAACAATCGCTTCCAAACTGCTTGGACAAGTTTGGGAGAAAAACATGTAATACAGTTGGAATCCAACATTACTACACAAAACCCCATCTCAAACGGATGCAAAGTCCACGAGAACCATGGTAGAAACTTTATCATGGTTGGGGAGGTGCAACCTGCAACCATGGGAGATGGTAGCTTTCTCCCATGGGTGGTTGCTTTGTCTTTCGCGGCTCTAACTTAGAACAATGTGGAAAATGTACCTCTCACTATTGTGGGTTGGATCAAACAACCACTTTGGTTAGGCCCAAAATTCTAAAATTTTTCAATTTTCTAATTCCCCCCATTTCCATGAAAATGGTCCTTATTTCATATAGTACCGGTAGTACATCTAGAAATTCGGTTGTACTAAGGCCCAATTAATTTTTTGACAAATAAAAATAATTTAAGGATTCGTTGAGGCCAGGGTGATAGAGGATCAAATTAAAGTCACTTCTACTTTCTCAATCAAAATGCTAATGCTAGTAGTATCGCACAGCATTTGCGACGTCCATAATCTTCTTAAGACCCTACTAACAACTCCAAAAAGCTTGCCTAATTTCCGGATCTCATGTAATGATGAAGATCTAATTCGGAGACACCGTGATATTAATATATCACATCCACCAACCCATGTCCCCTGGCAGCAACACTTTTCAAAAGTAGCTAGTCTAAGTGCGTAAAATGTACATGAGAAAGCAATCTACTGTGTGATTGTGATGCAAAGGGCAGCAGCAAAGGTAGGCTTGGAACGCATTCGGGGCTTAGCTAGCCAAGCTAGGCAAACAAAATTACAGTGCTAAACAGGTGAGACTTGCATTGTTTACTGCCAAACAGGTGAGACTTGCATTGTTTACTGCCTCGGATGAACGGCAAGGAGATCGGTAGCGAGAGGACAAGTGGGATGTTGGTGTGAATGGCATCTGATGATTGGCCTCCGACGGTCCTGGCAATCCGGGCAACATACAGGAGTGGGTGGGTCAGACCAGGCGGTCCAGGAGTATGGACCTTCTGTTAGGTACCAGTCTCTCTCCTTTGTCTCTTGTCTCTCTCTTTCCACTTGAATTTCAAAATGAAAAGCTTTCGTGATTACTACATCAGGCCGCAAATGTGTTATTTTGGTCATTCGCACACGTAAAGCATGTTTGGTTCGCTGTCATGTTTGGTGGACACTTTACAGGAATTCATTGCTATTGTTTTTTATACCCTACAACTTTTCATCCTTTGACCTTAGTTGTTATAATTAAAAGAGTGAATTTTAGAAAACTACGACAATTTGCACACAAATAACAAAAAGCTACGACTTTTGAGCACAATTTCGGTCACACAACTCCAGTTTGCTGAATGAGTGGCGGACAGGTGGGGCCAGATTAAAAAGTCATGGTGTGTGTTACAAGGGGCGCAAATAGTCGTAGTTTTCCGAAATCAAACTTAAAAGTCATAGTTTTTTGTTACTCGAGTGCAAATAGTCGTGGCTTTGTGAAATTTACTCTAATTAAAATCATTCTTCAGCTGAACAACTTCCGAATGCACCTCCTTCTTTTTCCAATACATCTCTGTCTCTCACATAGTCACATCCTCATTTTCTGTGCACATACATTTCCCACATCTCAATTAAATTGCAATAGAGAGAGAATGATATTGCATGTGGTTCAATGACAACAACGAAGGCAACAAAAAGAAAAAGTTTCTCCAACATGAGTTCCCAAACACACAATCTTAAACATTAATTAATGAGAAATTGTGCCTAAATCAAATGAAAATGCAATATATATTATGCAAATATATTTTAGTCCTCAAATCTTATATTGTACGAATAGCTTAAAGTTTAATTAACTGCTTAACTGAGGGGTCCCCAATCCTGTTTTAACTATATAAAGGTAGAATTACACACAAAATCAAACAATATTCTTCGCAAAACTTTGCCAAAATGTTCTTTCAATAAAAAGCTTTGTCCAAGAAAAATTGAGTCATACCATATCTTAGTATGGCCAGTCCAGATACCCATTAATGCATTGTTAGTCAAAAGTTAAGTAATCTTACATCAGACAGCCATTCTGCCAACCAAATGCATACTTTCAACAACCATTAAGAACATATTTGTATTTAGTTAGCGCTAATGGCAGATTCTGATGTTATGAGGTAGTGGTACCGCTACTTTATACAATAGCCCCATGACGGATCACAACTACTTCTGTAAGTAACCCATGGAGGTTGCAGATGAGAACGTCGTGCCTGTGCGCGGATCAATGATCGACCCATGGCAGATATGGTTTTATATCGTCCACGTGCGGATGTAGCGAAATGGAAGATATCATTTATCATACTGAATTTTGTCGGTCAAGCGTATGGGTCAAATTGTATTTGTCGAAAGGCGCTTTTAATAGCCGGAAATGCCAAGGGGGCTAGTTCGATGTTTCACACTGCCTCATTCTGTGTGTCCGCCGACGAGATTGCCAACGCAGGTAATGCTGTGCTCGCATGAAGGGATGGATATGTACAAGAATTTTTTTTTTGGAGGAATATATACAAGAATTCTTTTTTTGGAGGAATATATGCAAGAATTCTAAATGGAACGCATATGTCCATGAGGTACATCCAACTAATTCTATGTATGGTAGTGGTAGTACATAATATATTTAGAAGTACTAAATAGACTCTACTTTTCACCCGTAGTCATGTCTAGACCAAAGAAGAAGCTGAAATGGTTAGCCAACAGATTGGTTTCTCCCAAAAGTTAAAAGTTACGGCTATATTACAAACTATTAAATATACTCTAACTTTCATTGTGTTATACTTTTTCGTTATTTTAAAAATCATGGAAGAATCACTCTAATGTTATTTGTTTCTCAAATAAGTAGAAATTATCCCCCGTTGAGGGCAAATTTTGATTTCGACGGTAGCCTCGTCACGACAGGAATTAAGGAGTACTACTCGTTTGCTGCCTCGGACCCATTGGCCTGGGTCGATCGATCTGCTAGCTGCTGGTGTCCCCCGAACCGACGGCACTCCTGGCCGCACCACACACACCACGCCACGGCCAACCGATGAACGATGGCATCATCGTGGGAATAATGATGGGATGCGTGCTTTTCTTTCTTGTCTGCTCTGCTCTCCTCTCTCCATCACAAACGGCACGGGAGGAGAGAAAAGGGGACGAGACTCGCAGCGCTGAGGCTCAGTGAGAGTAACCGGCGGAGACAGGGACAACAGGACCGTGCATTTGTTGGTACGTTCGTTCATCAGAGTCAGATGGATCTCCACTCCGGTACAAGACGCCTTGCAAAAGGAATAAAAATTAAAATACCGTTGCGAGTGATCGCTTAAGTGGTCTGTCCAAATAGAGTACAAAACGGCTATTCACTTTTTCGTGCTGCCTAAAAAAAAAATCTAGAGCAGAGATGATGTCCGAAAACTAAGAGCCTTCCTAAGATAAAGCGGATTATTCACTCTTTTTTCCCGTCTACCTTATATAAAAGTTAATTGATTCCGACTCTATAATTAATCTCATATGTCAGCAGCTTTATAAATAGAGACTAACTTTTGTCAAGTACTAGAGTGCGCGCTCTCTCTCTCTCTATTCCTCTCCTCCACGCATAGAGCCATCAGGGACGCTCTATTCAACACAATAACATGAAGGTACAGAGTCTGAATAAAGCAGATGCCAGCTCGACATGTACACACTCCATAGCACACTTGCTAATTATTCTTCTCGTTTCAATATATTTGCAGTTCTAGCATTCAATATTTTTTTTTGAAATAATTGCAGCTCACTTTCTAATGCATCTCTGCTCATTCTCAGTCACTTCCAACACATCTCATAATGTAACTCTCTTCTTTTTCACCCTTAATCGTTTTGTGTGTCTATCATCTTTTTCATCTCTCCTTAATTCCCGTACTTAATACTAAAGGGAGTGCTTACTGCACATCAATTCTCTTAGCGTTAGTGACAAATGGCCATATGTGTATGTAAGAGAGAGAGAGAGAGAGAGAGACTCACTACTGTAGCACCTAGGGGAAGTAAAACCTTGCTCTATAAATACAAGCGAGTGGAGCGTATGGAATCTGAGAGTGCAAATGTCCAATCCAGTTCCTTGGCACCTCCTGGCAATGGAGATTAGATAAGAGATATAGACGGTGGATGTGCATGGTGGAGAAGCAGGGCACGTGCATTACCATCCAATGCCGCCGGCCATGCTCGTGCCCTCCCTCCTCTTAGCCATGGCGTCCGGATGGACGGATGGTTCTTCATGTGCCCATCTTCTCCACCGAGCACAAACCGTCTCAACATATTACTAGGTGACCTCCCCGGCTTCTCGTCGCTAGCCGGTCGGTCTCTCTCGTCGCCCACCATCAGCGCGGTTCTCACTTCGCACTCTCTGAGTTCCTTTTTCCTCGTAGCTTTCATGTTCTTCTTCTGTGTCTCTTGCATCTCTGAGTTCCTTCCTCTTTGCTTTTGATTATGGTTACTTTGGTAATTGAAGCGCAGGACCAAAGCCGTTGATCTCTATTCAGACAACTCTTTGGCTCTTTGCTTTGATTAAACTGTTCTTGATATTAACAGTTGGATATGAATTTCTAGCAGCTCCTAAATGATGCGACATCCTTTTCGCAGTGTGAAAATGTATGCGATTACCGGAACGCATGGGTAAGCACACAGTTGATTCAGTATTGTTGGCTGGCATGATAGTTTAGTTCTCACTTCTCACACGCCGTTCTCTTCGACTATCTCATCTCATGGATGTCAGCATCAACAAGCTAACAGAAATGCACACACACACACCATATATCCGAGGCATTTATGCCGTACAAACAACAGTAGTTATGAAAGGAACAATCATGGTGTGGTTGCTATCCTTCCTGAAAATAGCACTGGAGAAGAAAGTAAGGATTCTTGATCTTGAGATCATGCCCCTACACACATTGCTAATGTTAGCTAAAACAACTTGTTCGCACACATTCATATGCTACAATCTTCATCTTCGGTGCAGGGCGCAAAGCGATGCTGAGAAGCGAAGCTGCAGGCAATTACCTATCTGCATTGAACTGTACAAGATGGGATGCCATGCTGCGTACAAGTTCAGTCGGGCCAAGAGAAGCGCTTGTTATCCACTTAATTCCGGAGTGTTTACAAGCTTACTGAAAATAATTTGTACAGATGTGACGCCATTGTGAGCGTAAACTCTCAATGTACATTCAACTATCAGTGATCATATTCATATGTACCTTATATTTTCTTTTCATGGTTAGGAATCGTATGTACTTTTTGTATTAATTTCTTTGAGCATAAAGCCACTTCCATGTAGATCCTGTATGACCGTACCGAATTGACTTCAAGACACATGGTTGTGCTAATGGCATTTTGAAGGTAGTAGGAGGAGACCTCCTTGCCATGCTTTTTGAATTCCCTGTGTTGATAACCTTGACCAAAATGGTATGCTACTAGGGAATAATGGGTGGCTCCAGAGCCGTATCTGGTGACCTCCTAATTTCTCTGGACCTCACACCTAATACCCCAGTGGTCCCTGTGACATAATGCATATGAAATGGATTTGCTACCTATCCTCTTCAGAGTTAGTGGTCCTCCTGCATGTCTGTTCCGTGCACTGTAACGGCCCTAACCCTTCTGCACCCCTTCACAGTGGCAGATCATGTCTACACAACTGCAGCATGTACCTGATGATGCCATGCCGGAGCTCATATCCAGCAAGATGAGTTTGCTTCCAGATCCGGGAAACAGGAAATGGTGCGTGCTTCTGTCGAAGTGGCCATGCAAACCTCATCATATCTTGTGGCGATCTCCCTTTAGGCGCAGTAAGATCTGCAGCCTCTGTTTATTTAATGAATTAATCCCAGTTGGTGATAAAAGAATGCGACAGCAGCAGCTTTGGAGATTTTCTTTCCGTTGTGTGGAGTAAAAAGCTCAGCACACCTGCACGCCCTCACAGATTCTTTGGTGTTGTGGAAGTCCACATGGAGGAAGCGCTGAACCTGACCTTGAGTTTCTGGTGGATGACAGAATCATCCACCACAAACGTTCAGATTCTGGCTGGGGGCACCCGATCGAATGTGATCCGCGTGCGTCATTTTGCGCGGCATGAAAGGAACAGTTGCTTGTCTCAATGTGGCTAAAACCTAGGAGCCGAATTGTGCCAGGATTTGGGGGATCAGGCCCCTGGTTTCCTGGACACATATCCTGCTCTGATGATATCTTGGTTCAGTCCGTCAGTTCCAATCCTGATAGGTGCCTATGGCAATTGTCAAAGTTTGGCGGTGAAAACTACACGGGAGCATGCTCAATCATGCTCTGTGGCGGATTTGGACGTCATTCATCGAACCGGGTTGTCATGAAAGCTATAGAATGATTGTATCCTTGGAAGCTTGGATTGCTTGGTGCTATTTCTGAACCTTCTCTGTCGTACTGTAACTTGAAGAAGCTGCTTACAGTTCCCTTGCCAACCAGCGTGTGTACTTCTGCAATCCTTGTCCAAGTTCCCAAGCTAATTTTGCCTGCTGCTCCCACATCCCCAGCAGCCAGCAGGGCCGCATTTATGTTTTTTTTTGCAGAGTGTTATCTATGTTTTCTTAATATTGTTGAATGACGAAATTGTACACTTTCCAAAAAAAATTCATATTTCACAAATGATGAAAGCAAGAATAATTGTTTTTTGGGTAGTTTGTTTACTTATTTGAGTTATACTGCTAAATTGTATGATACTAATTTGAAAACACAATGCAGTTTCTATGTTCTACATGGGCATTGTCTCCCGTCATCAGCTCATTAGTTTGGATCCCTCATCATATAACTGAATTCTAGTTATGCTTCCACTGCAGATATTTAAGTTGTAAAAATTTGAAGAGTAAAGTGTACGGCAGGTCCTCGAACTTGTTTAGGCGCGTGTCATCTAGGTCCCTGAACTCGTAATTTGCACACCCAGGTCCATGAACTTGCTAATTGGTTCACTTGAGGTCCAAATCTTCATAATTAGTGTTGATTGTCTTCTTAGTGTCTTCATGGCAACTATATGAGTATTAACTATGAATTTGTGTTACAATCAAAGTCATGAAAACTAGGGAAAAAATGTCAAAACAAAAATGATGACCTCATTTAGGAAGCACAGTGTGTTTCTTTGCATTTTTCCCTTTTTATTCTGACGTGTGCTAGGTAGTAATTCAAATTGTGATTAAACAAAATTTGACGAGATGAATGCCTCCAACACGCGAAACTAGTGGACTAACACTAATAAGGGAGATTTGGACCTTGAATGAACCACTTAACAAGTTCAGGGACCTGGATATGCAAATTAAGAGTTCCGGGACTTAGATGGCACACCCAAACAAGTTCGAGGACCGGCCATGCACTTTACTCAAATTTGAAAGTTCAATTAGTACTGTAAAGTACAGTAGTATTTCCATACTTCTCTAGACCAAGGGAAAAAATTACATGAGAATTCGGCAATACTTTCAGTAACAGAGGTGACGGTAGCCACAGACTATGCTTAAAAAAACGACTATTCATTTTTCGTATTGCTTAAAAAAAATCTATAGACCTAACAGTAATGAGATATCGTATCTCATTACTGTTAGGTCTGCTGAGAACAAAAGATATCAAAAGTTATTTAACGAATGTTCCTTAGCGATTCTTCAGGAAATAGGTCAAAACTTCTTTATCAAATCTTATATGCATATCTCAATCTGAGAAAAATCAACATACAGTGGTGATGATGAATTAATCGAAGTTCTGGTATTTTGTGCTTTCAAGCTGTACGTACTGTGGCAATGCACATCACTGTCCAGGCAAATATGGTTAGACATTACAAGTATAGCACGTAAATGAACTATTAGCTATGGGCATTTCTTTGTTTTTACATGGAAGTCTGAAAAATACTTCTCGTTGGAAATAAACTCCAAATTTCCAACAGGGGAAAAAATATGGTACAACACTTGTCCTTGTTGCTTTTACGAACCTTTTCATGCATCTATCAAACTAGACGAGCATCTATCAAACTAGACGAAATCAAATAGTGACATATAACTGGAGAATCACACGGTTCTGCTAAATATCACAAATTTTGACCATAGAGATAGTGATAGGTAAGATGATACAATTTAAAATGGGGCATTTCTGAGATGCATACGTTAACCCGGTTTTATCCAGTCATGGAATTTTATTGTATATCACAGGATAGTTTTCAAAGATTTCAGAGATCTAAAGGTTCCCTTAACTTCATCAGATGTTCTTGAAGATATGCTTCCAACATGGCTACAACAATGGACGATAGAAGGATACTGTATAACAGACTATAATTCTTGTCCGAAGGCGGGGCTGGCATTTCGTACTATATCAGTATGCTAGTAGTTTGATGCTGAATGGTCGAAGTGCTACATCATTATGAAATGGAAGTACGTACTTGTCCAGACAAACAAAATTTGAAAACAACTAACACTTTGAATATTTACAGAAGCAATTGTTGCATCAAAAGCAACTGGCGAGTCACAAAAAAATGAAATAAATCATGGAATCAGAAAAATTATCATGATTTAGGGTGGAGGTGTTAGTCATTAGTTCTCTGAAACCAAAGTAGGCTTCAATCTGTTCGGTCATTTTGCTACAAAGAAGGTCATAATCATTGCCATGGCGATGATGTGATCATTTCCAGGGTAAATGGTTACCCTGAACTTACGCCGTGAATATATAACCTTCTTGAGTTTATACAAGAGATTTGTCTGCACAAAGAAATAAATCACAATTTTACTGATAGCCTGATAGAACAAAATACTTTGAAAGATAAATCAAGTAAATTAAATATAATGCATTGAAGTTACTGCAAAAACCCAAAACAGATCATTATTGAATCTTGCTAATCCAGTCACTATTACCTGAGCAACAATGGAGTTCCCATTGATTATTGTGCATGCTCTTTGGAATGCACTTCCTATGAGTCTGTAGCTTGGTTTCGGATCTTCAGAAGTGCGTCTTGGTGGGATGAACACATGAACTTCCTTTCGACTTGACGAAGTAGATATTAGTTTTGCTGTGAAAATGATGTCTCTCGGTTCCCAACTACTTCCACTGAATGCTCGCCACTCGCCCTACGTAACAGAAATTTTATTTAGTACTCCCTCAGGCTCTGGATTTTTTAGGCCATGGATCCAAGCAGTCAAGTCATTTTGATATTGGATCACTCAGATGAACATTTATGATCAGTATATCTTTATATTTTTTACGATTATATTATATGAAGAACCATGGTCAAAGTAATGCATTGTGGTAGACTGAAAAGTAAAGATTGATCCATGTTAAGTGACCAGACATGTAATATACTTTGAGATATATGTTATGAATGATCATAAATATGGCATGGATCACCCATTAACTTGTTGCCTAGATCAAACATATATTGGGGAATGGGGACACTAATCACTATGATGCACCGAATGCGTCTTTTGTAGTGTCCATGTTTTCCAATCACGCGCTAGGTACATGATGCGGTGATGAAAATTAAGGGTTTGAAGACAATACAGCGGACAATTTAGTGTCTGATGTTTTAGGCAAATCCTGAGAAAGTGATATGTTCAATTCGATTACAGCGCAACTGCAATTGGTTGAGTCTTCCCCCTTGCTCGTTTTGACTGACCATGCTATTTATTCCATTCTGCAATATCCATGGTTCAGTATTCACCCATTGCAGTAATCCAACCAAAGGTTATCAAGCTTCCAAGCAGGGACAAGCAAATTGCAAACCATCGCACTACAATTTCAGGATTGACTACTATTTCAGCACTAAAATTCTAGTAGATATAAAATCACCTAATCCCAAAATGGGTCCAATTAGCCCAACCAGAGGGTCCACTAAAATTTCAGGACTGACTGTGGCGCAAACTCGCAAACTAAGAACTCAATCAGTAGATAAGAAACTGACAATCACCTCGCCGCTACTCCTGACGGTGACCAGGGCGCCTCCGGCGGCGTCGTGGAGCGCCTTCCCTCCTCCGCCTGCCGCCGGCGCGACGCGGAACGCGAGGCGCCCGGTGGCGTCGTGCAGCGCCATCTCCGGGCCCTTCTTGACGACCGTGAAGTCCACCGGGACGACGGCCCAGGCCAACGGCACCGGCACCGGCGCCGGTGGCTGCGGCGGAGCCGCCGCGCCGGCTTGCTCCATGGCTAGAAGCGAGGATCAGCCGAGGGAAGAAAGATGCTGAAAGGCGTTTCTTGGGGAAAGGTGGAAAAGGAGGTAGCGGTGGACGGGTGGAGGTAGGAAGGAAGAAGCGAAGAAGAGTTGTTGATTTGGCGCCGCGTGCAGCCGGCGACTGCGTTTGGGGCTTCTTTCTTGGCGAAGCCGACCAGCTGACGCGGACAGCGACCGGGGACGTTCGTTTATTGTTCCTCCGATCCAGCGGAACAGGATGCGTACGAACCTGCTTCGCCGCCGGCTTCCGTGAACCGTTGAGAAAAGCATCGTCTCGCAAGCAGGACACCAAAATTTCTTGTCGGATTTGACCTCAGGACACTAATACGTAACTTAAATGTTTATGGGATACATAGTGTTGATTTGAGATCACAAAGACATAAGTTTAGTAACCAATTATGCACTCTATAAGTCACATTTGGCTAAACAATTCTTCCAAAAGACTTTAGACTGGGCACAGTGGTGAGCAATACCGGTGCTGTCAACAGGAGGTGATGCTGAATCGAATTTCTCAAGCCTTGATGCTGAGAAATGAAAAATTATTAACCAACGTCATGCACATCTCAGCACCAACACCTCTCGTGTGATGGAATCAGGTGAGATGGCCTCACCAGATGGCCCCACGTAGCTCTCTGCACCAGTGCTTAACGTTGCAGTTTTTTTTTTTTTTTTTTTGAGACTGGGCATCGGGGTCAAGAGGCAAGCGAATATTTTTTTCAGGACCTCTTCCACTGTGGACGGTATTAGGACTACTAAAAAACTGCTTCATGAGTCAACCATTTAATTTTTGACTTTGTGTTCGATCCAAGATACCTGTATATGCCTCAAGTGGCTTTAGTCAGACCGTGTACTTCTAACTAGTCAAAGGAGTAGTTCTAACTAAGGATAATCTGGCAAAAAGACAATGGAAGGGAAGTTTAAAGTGTTGTTCTTGTAATCTTGATGAAACCATACAACATCTTTTCTTCGATTGTCACATAGCTAGACTTATTTGGAGAGTTGTGCAAGTTTCTTTTAATCTACCCCCACCTAATAACATCGAGAATATGTTGATGATTGGTTATTTGGGATAGATAAGAAACTTAGATACAAGATCTTGGTTGGAGCTAGTACCATATGTTGGGCAATTTGGTTAAGTAGGAATGATGTCATTTTTAACGATTCCCAAGCTGTTACTTCTATGCAGGTTATCTTTAGAGGAACATATTGGATTCGCTTCTGGAGTCTCTTGCAAAAGGAGGAGGACCGGCCCCAAATAAAATGGGGGTTGTCGTGTGCTTGAAACAACAATTATAGAGGTTTTCGCTAATAATGGCTGGCGTTTTAGTAATAGAATTGCCTTTAGTGCAATAAAGACAATGGCTAGTTTTTCGTCTGTTTTTATGCTTATGACCGAACCTTATGAGGTTCATGGTGATGTAATAATGAACTATTTGAACAGCTACATGCATTGGTCGATGCAGAGGCTGGAATATTGAAATATATTCCCGTTTCTAAAAAAGACCGTGTACTTCAGATGGAGGATATTCAAACTAAAATTTTCTCCTTTTTATGCAAAAATCTTCTATCTTTAGTTAAAAATCCTTTTACACGGGCTTATTTGGTTCTGTTATTACAAACTTGTTTCTGTGGGCTTGATCCACTTTACTAGGCCGTATCCACCACTGAAGTCCACTCGTTTCTGTTTCAAGGCCCACCAATAACCCCTGCTTGGCAATGCTCAAGCAAACAAACGGTAGAAGAGTGAATGCATTCCATCTCTCAAATTGCGTTCCCCTCAAAAAAAAAAATCTCTCAAATTGCGTTACTAATAAAAAAATTCACGTCTAAAAACAATATTTTTATTCTGTTACTAGCATCAATTTGTATTAAAAATATTGTATAAAAAATAGCATCTTAAAAATATTGCATTCCATAGAGAAATTCACATGGAAAACAATATTTTTTAAATTCTGTTAGCGTCAGTTTATGTTTAAATTGGTTTTGTTTGTGATCATCAAGTGATCGTTGCTACTGGCATGGGTCATACGGAGGAACTGTCTCTGCATATAGGATTATTAGTATGTGAGTTATCTAAGGATAGAATTTCTGATAGGTTGTAAATTGTGAAATGTAACCATTGGGATTGGACTGGCATATATTCTATTAGATTCATGATATTTTAGTGATGAATTGAAAGCCTTTCAACCTCACCACGATTTTGTTTTTTGGACAAACATCTTGTCTTTATATTTGCTTGGAAAGTTATATGAGAATACTTTTTTATGGGCAAATAATTTTGAAATAGTTCCTTTTATTTGCAAACGTATAGACAAGCATCCATAAAGTTCTATGAACCATGTATGTCACAATGAACAGTAAAAATGCACCAAAGTTCGATAGAAGTACCTCACCATGTCATAATTTTGCAAGCTATTATGTATTGATAGAGATCATCAAAATATCTAATCCTTGTTTATCAGAGCCTTATGTTACCATTAAGTTATTATTGCTACATCTACAATCTTTTTTACCAAAAAAAACTACTAATATTGTAGGATAATAGAAAATCGTTTAAAGGTCACTTTAATATTGTTTCAAGAGAAGATATTTATATGCAAAATTGACTTCCCTGGGCTATATGAGATCCCATACTAGTTAAGTATTTTCATATCATGGTTAATAGAAGGCTACTTTGACTTTGTTATTGTGGATTTGGATTCTAGTCGTCTCAAGTTCCATGGACCATAGAACAATAGTCAGAGAGAACAGATTGCACTTATTACGGATTTCACAACATAATATACCTTCATCAAATACACTATACTAGAACTAAATATACGTAGGAATAAAATATGAATGTTATAATGTGTGTACACCCACCCATTTGTATAAACTTGCATCCATCACGGTTGAAAATGTGGGTGACACAATACTATCGTATGAAGGAGAGCACATATAGGTTACATGTGGTGTATATATTCTCAACATATTGGTGAAAACTGGGAAGACAATGCATGCAACAGCAAAAAATACCAATGAGTTAAGCATATTGACTCACCTGTCGCGGATGCAGTTTTTCAACTCATTAACAATTGCTATTGATTTGCATTCCAAATCGGGTAGTTACCTCATTAACATCGATCCCGAATAGATGGAATTCTACCTTCAAAATAATCAGAGAAGCCTAGAGTATAATTTTGTTCTCAATAGCTATGCCAAACACAATACTGATGCAAGAATCGACAAATATTAGAGCAATTTATGAATTCCTTAGAGCATTTAAAGAACTCATTATTGTTGTCTCATCTCATAGAGAACTACTCAAAGCACATATGTTTTGTCGGTGGTGCTTTCCATCTACCACATGCTTTGAAGGACCATGTTTGCAAACCACGAGATTGTTGAAATACTTGGCCACAACAATGCAT
The DNA here is from genome assembly GCA_012490785.1 of Eragrostis nindensis. NCBI lineage: Eukaryota > Viridiplantae > Streptophyta > Magnoliopsida > Poales > Poaceae > Eragrostis > Eragrostis nindensis. The sequence goes on along the minus strand of JAAXCT010000361.1, from coordinate 482,666 downwards.
GCTAACCTCGATAAGTATTGGGATTTGTTTGAGGAATATTTAGATCTTAATGTGCATAATACTCAGAAGAAGAGCCAGTAAAGTGAGTTTAATATTGCTCTTGTCATTGCGGTTATATTCGATTCAAGAAGGGAGGTATATTTGGGGTTCCTTTATGAGAAGGTGGCAAACAATGTGGACCAAATACCTAGACATGTCAGATATGTTATATAATGCATGAGAACATACTTCAAGGAATCGAAATGAGTTTTATTCGTAGTGTTTCTTCTGAATTTACCATCATCGTCCACCTAAGTGATTTCTTCCAAATATACATTAGTTTCAGACTTTATTACTATATGTGTGTGCCTCTGGTGTGATTTTTGTCGAGCAAACTCTTCATCGAGGTGTCTTTCTACATTAGTTTCAGACTTCGATATATTGCTTTGCTGGAAAAGTCGAGCAGAGAAGTTCCAAACTTTCAATGCATATTGGTTGCTATAGCTCGAGATTTACTTGCCATCAGTCTCAGCACCGTGGCTTCTGAGCAGGCTTTCAATTGAGGGAGAATACTTGGAGACTAAAGAAGCTTGTTAGACTCGGAGATGCTTGAAGTGCTTGTTTGTGGGGAAGACTGACTGTTCAAGACGAAGGAGATGAGTAAGGTAAGAACAATAATTTTGTCCAATTTTCATATTTAAATGTATGAGAATGTGTTATTTATAAGCTATGTTATTTTTATCTTTGCATGTCAAAATCACCTCTCTGTCTCAAGTAAAGATTCCCAGGATCTGTAGGTTAGAATTCACCTCCCCACTATTTTTGTTGAGGATTTTCAGAATTTGCAGATTTGATTGCACCTCTCCTTGTTACATTGAGCCTATATGTTATCTGTTGAGATTATGTATTTTCAGCTTGTGGACTGCATTCAAGATATAGAACCATTTGTGCCTTTCATTAGTGAAAAACACATGTGGCCAGAAATCTCTTTCTTTGAGTTGATTTAAAATATTCGGAAGTCTGTACAGGAGCATGATTTAGTCCAATTTTGTAACCATGGTTCCTAATGTTTATTCTATTCGGTTCGCAGAGCACCATTCCTGAGCACTAGAGCTATCAACTTCTAACACATGTCGTCTGCTGCTTGCTGATACTTACTGGTAAGGCTCACAGGCTTCAAGTTCATCTTCTGAACACTTTTTATTAACACAACCTTAGTCCTTACCTTAGCATATACTGCACATGTAGGCTATTGTTAAACCTTAGTCCTTACTGAACGCTCTTTGGATTTTCGGAACCTGAACACTCTTCGAATTTTCAGAACCTTACTTGTTACCTGAGATTTGTTGGACCAACTATTGCAGTTCGATTTTTGCACTAGCGTTACTGGGTTACTGAGTTTCAGTTTAAAGTCTGAAACTGATTTGTTAATTTTTCTGAATTTTAATATTCAGTAATTTGCTTTCCATAATTTTACATTTTGCTGAAGTGATGCTCCTTGTTTGCAGTTTTCAATGGCTAAACCCTTGTGATCTCTCCAGCGAATAATTTATTAGCATGTCCTGCTGTTGTTGGACAAGAAATAAAGTTTGTTGTGTTCTACAGTGAGAACCAAGAGCGTTATAGCTGTTAGTTTGATCTCCAGAACGTGATCCAAAGATCACGCCCCCTTAATCGCGCCCTGATCGGGGGCGCACAACCAACTCATGGTTGGTGGGCCCCTGTCGCCAGCGCTATATAAAGAGGTGGGGGCCGGGGCACGCAGTACGAGGTTGATCGCGCCGCCACCAGCCCCATCGACAAACCCTAGACCGATCACGATCTAGCGCTTGGCCGACGGGAAGCTCCACCACCGGCCGCCACGTCGACGCCCTACCGCTACTCCGTCCCTGGCCAGTGCAGGTACCGGCCGGAGGGGCGAAGGAACCTACGACTCCCGCGCGCACTCGCCGACGTGCTCCTACACGCAGTCTACTCTGCCACCGCTCCGACGACTCCGGCGCCACCCGTCATCGCCATGGCGACTCTCGCTACGGCTGCTCACGAAGGTATATCATCCTCTACCCTAGATCTAGATTAGATCACCCCGATTCATGATGTTGATTAAAAAAGATTGATAGACCCGTACTGATCTTATGCCTAGATGTTGAATAGAACCTAACAATGGTATCAGAGCCACTATAATTCTAAAGGAATCTTAACATGAGACTGGAGAGAAGGTCTCATGATAGTCAATCCCCTCTCTTTGCGTGAATCCTTTTGCCACAAGTCGCGTTTTAAATTTGTCTATATTCCCTTGGGAGTCATATTTCGTCTTGTAGACCCATTTGCAGCCTACTGTCTTGGCTCCTTTAGGAATTGTCTCTAAGTCCCAAACTCCGTTGGTACTCATCGATTTCATTTCATCTTCCATGGCTGCAAGCCACTTGGATGAATGTTCGCTTCTCATGGCTTCTTCAAATGAGGTAGGGTCATCCTCCATTTGAAATTCTTCTGTGTTATACACTATATAATCATCGGGAATAGCTGCCCTTCTTTCTCTTTGAGACCTTCTTGGGGCCTCAACATTTGGAACATTTTCTATTGGAGGTTGTGGTTGCTCCCCCTGATCTGTGGCAGCAGGCTCTATAGGATCCTGAGGGACAGGTTCCACATTTTCATTCATTGTTGCCACAGGAGGAACCACCACAGGGGCTGGCATCGCAGTCTCTTGAGGCCCCAAGAAGGTCTCTGTTAGCAGTCCTAAGGCCTAACAGAAATTAATCCGCAAGCGTACGGATACCGATGTAGCTTTCACCACAAGGAGTATTCCTAGGGTATCGAATCCACAGGGAACGTATAGTGTACTAAAGCCTAAACACTAGAGGTATTGATCCGTAAAGGTGGCACACAGGAGCGGAGTTTACAGCAGTAAATAAAAAGGTCTTCTGGCCAGGCAATCTAATGATAAGAAGCTATGTAGCTGGGCAACTTGGTAAGGGCCTTACTCTATTATTTGTTTCGGGGCACAAGCATGCCAGAACAGCAACCCGATAATTAGGTTCAACTGTTAAGGGGAACTACGTGCTATTGACCTCCCTACTAAAAACGATAACCCGGACGTGGTGGATTACAGAGACCGGTATGCCTGTCACACATACTCGCAGCTACCATCCTCCGTGGGGTTACGAGCAAACCAGGGATAACTCCAGATATAAACACCACGTTTACATCTATCGTTACAACTAGCGAGATTATCAATAAGCTAGTCAATGCAATAAATAAATTAATAAATATTGCACACCTGGAACCCACAAATAAATAGAGCAGAATACCTTACTTTATTGCCCGACCAATAATCTTCTTACATGTTGTCCGGCCTGGAAGACTAAGACGACTACTCCCAGGCGAGGAGCATACCCGAGGCGACGAAGAAGCAGAGTCCCGACATACCGGGGACCTCTAGCTCTCCTTCCCTCTCACTCACTCACTCCTAGCACTATGCTACTACCAAAAGACTAAAATGAAGTATCAAATAAGGTGCGTCTTGCTTCTGGAGCCGAAGGGTAGTATTTATAGGCTGCTGGAGTCGGTGCACATCATCTGGCCGAAGCTGGAGCGTCGGTGGAGCAAAGGTCGGCCGGCCGGCCTAGTAGGGTGGCCGGCCCGGCCACTGATGTGGTCGGTTTGCCACCGACTCTTCCCTGGACGGCTCTGAAGGACTCCTGAGGGCGGTGAGAAAGTCGGTTTTCTTGTGGGGTCGGCAGAAGTGGAGTGGCCTTCAAGTTTAGGCTCAAAAGCCCATGTTCTAGAATGTCGGTTGTTTGATGTTGGGCTGGGCCTTGAATTCCACGTGGGAAAGCTGTAGAAGGCCTCTGGAGAGGAGCTGGACTTGGGTTGGAGCCTGAGCTGGCCGGCCGGCCTATGATTGGGCCGGCCGGTGGGCTTTAGCCCCCGTTTCCTGTGAATTTTGTCCATATTGCTCCCTGCATTCAAATACTCCAACAAAACTTGTGGAGAGCCATTAATATAAAAGAATGTTCTTGTATGATGGCTTTTATTGAATGGTGTTGGCAGTAAAATATTCGTTATAAGCACCGCCAACAACCCCCCCAGACTTAGATCTTTGCTCGTCCCGAGCAAAAAGATTGAACCAAAGAAAAAGACATCATCAAGGTAATAGGATAAAATTATCTCAACAATTTCTTCAGGCTCACTATGTGGAAGTGGCTGAAGCTCATTGTCTTGAGAAGTTGAAAAGTTGAACAGCGAAAATCAAAGACCCCTTTCAAATCCAAAAATCCCTCGGATTTCAAAACTTTCCCTTTCTTCTCATCTTGTCACAAAAATTCTCAAAGCCTGAGTCACTCAGAATTGTGGAAAACCTGTCTTCATTCAAAAGATGCTTTCCTTATTTTCTAATATGGCTTATATTTGGGGTTTGGTAAGGAGAACATAATCTTTTGCAGGTATTGTAAAATTAAGGGAGAATTCTAAAAAGAGCAATGCACATCCTCATAGTTCAGTCAATAGCAGAATGATGATTTTGGAGATGGCTCACACCTTGGCAGAAAAGATTCTCTCTTATTTGCACTGCCCAGAACTATAGCTATCTTTCTTGCCCCCTTTTTTTTTTAGATGGGGAACTTTTCTCTCTCTTTTTTTTTTTGAGAGAGGTTCCCAGGATACATAAGGCAAGAAGGAGCCTCTTGGTGTGGGGCAGAGAGCAATAAGGCAGAAATTTCTTTTGATCATAGATTGATGTCTGCCATCAGGTGGATGAGTCACTCTTATATGTAAGTGATGTATGACTGAACATTCGAGGAGTGCATGCAACTTTAGAGAATTAAACCTTAATTAAACTCACAACAAAAAGATTAGCTTTTGAGGAGTTATAAGATCTATCTTTGTTTGGCTCTAATGGGTATTTCCAGAGAATTTGTGACAGTTAGATCGAAAGGTAAAGTAAGATTTCCGAGCATGGAAAGATAGGAGTCAAGATTTAAGCATTTATCAAACCTCACAACAAAATAGACAAGAGCGTCCTTAATGAAATTTTGTGAGCAAGGAGAAATTGTGAAATAAAATTATCATAAAACCGATGATGTTAAAAGAATTTTTGTTTAGTTCTATCTTCGAAAAATCTTTTTGTTTTATTAGTGAACAGGTGAAACAGGCAGAGGGGATTAAATGGAACGAGTCTAGAAAATCTGGACCTGTTCGGGATCTAAGCCTGGCCGGCCGGCCAGGCCTGTGGGCCGGCCGGTGGGGCCAGTGCCCCGTTCCGCCTCTGTTTCGTCGTGGCCGTGCGCAATCACCTGTGCAACATTTTTATCCTGCGCGCTCAGGGAAATTGTGAATGGACAGAGGTTGGTTTATGTGGTTACCCACATAAACCAACAAGCAATTAAATTAACACTCATTTCATTAAACACTTAGAGGCAATTTTATTTTATTCAGAGGAGCATTGGGCGCTTTTACATTAGGAAATAAATTAAGCAAACCTAATTTAATTCAAAGCAAACCTAAACGAAATTGAAGGGAAATTAAAAACAAACTAAGAAGCGCCGATCTCTAATCCTAATGCTCCTAGGGTGAGGGGGCCTCGAAGTGCTCGCTGAACCCCGTGAGCTTGTAGAGCCTCTTCATCTTGGCCATGCTCCCCTTCCGGACAAGATTGATCTTGTCCTTGTTGTCCTCCAGATCCATGTACGCCTCACTCTGGTAGTCCTCCACCTTAGCAAGGCGCGCCTCCATCCTTTGGAACGCGATCTGCAGCTCCTTGATGGGGTCATGGGCGCCATCGCTGAACTCCATCTGGCCAGGAGGACCGGTGATCGGCGGCGGCGAACGGCGACGCAGCTTCTGCGAGGGTGATGAGTCATTCGACTCAGCCTTTATGGGCGCCTTGTAGTACATCACCTTCTCGCTCCACTTCTTGCCCTTAGCACCCAGGTAGGTGAAGGGGGGAGCGTTCTCATAGGCACCGTTAGATGTCCTATGAGAAGACTCATCCTTGGACTGGCTGGCGTCTGTGGGCTCGTCAGGGTCCTCCCCGGATTGCTCCACCACGGGGTACACCGGCGCGATCTCCACCCTTGGAGTGGGAGTGGAGAGCGCTGGAGATTTCCCCGTTTTGGGGGACAGCTCGCCGACCACGGGATGCGTGATGCCGCCGCGGTACTGCTTCTTCCCGATGCCACCAGAGGGGGACAGGAATCTTCCTGAGTTGGGGCTCGCGCTCGCCCTGGATGGGCTTCTGCCGCGCCTCGGGCTGGCCGGCCGACCAGGATGGTAGGCCGGCCGGCCGGTGTTGGCCCCGGCTGCGAGCAGGTCGGCCTCCAGCTCTGTCCCCCAGGTGTCCACGAAGTCGAGGTACCTCGCCGCGCTGGATCCCTCGCCGTTGTTGATCGGAAATTGGTCGAGATAGGCGGATCGATGCTTCCGGGCGGCGATGTTGGAGGCTCTTGAATTGGGGGCATTGGAATTGGTGGGAGACATGGTAGAGAAGCTCTGGTTGGGTGCCTTCTCAGCCATGGCCGAAACTTTTGAGATGGAGGAGTGGAGAGAAAATGAATTTTCAATGTGTTTAAAAGGATGAAAAATCCACTCCGGGCGAGATAGGCTCCGAATCGCAGGGTAGGTTTTGGTATTCTGTTTGGTTTGATCAGGGGCGCCGCCACAAAAAATTTTGAAAATAAGGAAAAGGGAAAAGGGAAAAACAAGGCTCGGTTAAGGTCGGGGCTAGACCGTAGATGGTGATTTTCACGTGAACTCGATGACATCTACTTCCGCGAGTTCCGGCATGGAGGGTTCTAGAAAGATTTTCAAACGCTGGCCATTTACTTTAAAGTGCTCTCCATCATTACCTTGGAGAGTGACGGCCCCCTGGTTGGATGTCTCCACCACCGTATAGGAGCCATCCCACTTACTTCTAAGCTTACCATGACCAAATAATTTAACGCGGGAGTTGTACATAAGTATCTTATCACCTGGCGTGAAGTGCTTCTCCCGGATGCGCTTGTCGTGCCACCTCTTCGTTCGCTCTTTGTAGAGCTTCGAACTGTGGTACGCTTTAAATTTCTCCCTCAATTCTTCGAGCTCTGAGATCTGAATCTGTCGCTTGACTTGGGCTTGGTCCAGGTCCATGTTCCATTTCTTGATTGCCCAGTAAGCCTTGAACTCTAGCTCGACGGGCAGGTGGCATGTCTTCTCGTACACTAGTTGGTATGGAGTCATGCCGATTGGAGTCTTGTAAGATGTCCTGTGTGCCCATAATGCTTCATGCAGCTTAGACTTCCAGTTTTTGCCCATTTGGTTGACGGTCTTCAGGAGAATATTTTTGATTTGTTTATTAGATGTCTCCGCTTGACCGCTTGTCTGTGGGTGATATGGGGTCGCTACCCTATGAGCAATACCGAGTGACGAGAGCATTTTTCTGAATGTCCTGTCGATAAAGTGCGAACCCCCATCACTGATTAGTACCCTAGGTGTACCAAATCGTGGGAAGATGACTTCTTGGAGCATTTTCTTGGAGTGGGTGGAGTCTGCGCTTCGACAAGGAAGAGCCTCCACCCATTTAGAGACATAGTCGACTGCCACCAGAATATATTCATATCCCTCGGAGTTTGGAAAAGGTCCCATGAAGTCTATGCCCCAACAATCGAAGATATCGATTTGAAGATTATTTGTTAGAGGCATGGCGTCACGAGCGTTGATCCCTCCTACTCTCTGGCAGCGAGAACATCTTCTCACATACTCCTTTGTATCTTCGTACATGTTTGGCCAGTAAAAACCACTCTGCCAAACTTTGGCACTTGTACGAAATACTCCATAGTGACCTCCAAAGGCTGATGAGTGACATCTGTCAATAATTTGCATAGCCTCACATGCGGGTACACATCTTCTCAGGAGACCATCGGTGCAGACTTTATACAAATATGGGTCATCCCATAAGTAATACTTGCTGTCCCTGATGATCTTCTTTTTATCCTCCCCTGGCGGTATATACCCTGCTACAATGTAGTTGACAATGTTCGCATACCAGGGGTCGGTGCTTGTTACTTTTAGTAACGTGTCATCTCTCAAGCAATCATTGATGGGTAGTCCAGTAGGATCTTCCGTCTGCAATCGCGAGAGATGATCTGCCACAGTATTCTCTACCCCTTTTCTATCTCTGATTTCCAAATCAAATTCTTGAAGGAGGAGTATCCAACGGATAAGACGTGGCTTAGCATCTTTCTTCGTCAGGAGGTATTTGAGGGCTGCATGATCTGAATAGATTATCACCTTAGCTCCAACCAAATACGATCTGAACTTGTCAATAGCATACACTACAGCCAACAATTCCTTCTCAGTGGTTGCATAATTGAGTTGAGGTCCAGTGAGAGTTTTGCTAGCATAGGCGATGGCATGATGCTTCTTATCCTTGGTCTGTCCCAACACTGCTCCTACGGCGTAGTCGCTTGCGTCGCACATGATTTCGAATGGGAGTGACCAATCAGGTGGCTGGATAATAGGGGCAGATATCAAAGCTGTCTTCAGTTCATTGAATGCCTCCATGCACTTGTTGTCGAAGACGAACGGTGCGTCCTTAGCCAAGAGACTGGTGAGAGGTCGCGCCTTCTTGGAGAAGTCCTTGATGAACCTTCTATAGAAACCGGCGTGTCCTAGGAAGCTGCGGATCCCTTTTATGTTTCTCGGGGGTGGAAGCGACTCAATTACCTCAATCTTGGCTTTGTCGACTTCAATTCCTCGAGCAGAGACCTTGTGCCCAAGAACAATTCCCTCTGTCACCATGAAGTGACATTTTTCCCAATTCAAAACCAAATCTGCGTCCTTGCATTTCTGAAGTACCTTCTCGAGATTCTGGAGGCATCTGTCGAATGTTTCACCGTAGACTGAGAAATCATCCATGAATACTTCCATTATTTTCTCCACTAGTGTTGGTCGTTTGTACGCACCCACTTATATACCGCAAGAGGACGGTGTACAGTTGTAGCACTTTTTCCCTTAGAGTATTCCAAGGTTTAATATCGAACCACAGAGAACAAGCGGGACTTAAACTATTATTTAAACTACTAAATTAATATGGCAAAGGTGTGTGTGGAAAGGGTGGTTAACAGCTAGAGATGAAAGGGCCTGCGGTTGTATAAAGGTTATGAAAGGGATTCTCTCCTATGGTTTGGGGTACTGGCATGCAACTCAGGTCATGGTTCAATTGATAGGTTTAGTATTCTACAAGACATGGTGGTTTCGTTCGCCCCGATCCTGTCACGACAAGGTACTAATAGCTCCCCACTGGTTTCTTGCACTATGTAATAAACACGTATTGATCGGATACGAGTTCAAAGCATCACATAGACCAAACACATCAAAAGAGTATTGTAAGCGTGAGAGTTACATAACCAGATTTCCCTCGCCACGGAGAGAATATGAGATCTACTCACGCATCATACTGCAACACATGAGCATGAGTACAGTAGGACGCAGGATTTTGGCGTGGTCCCACAGGTGCCGATCGGCACGGCGGTGTGCCGGTCGGCACAGTCTTCCTTTTTGGTGGTGATGATCGGTGATCGCCGTCTTCGCCGCCACAACCTTCAACCTAGGTCAAAACCTCTGTATGTCTGTCTCTCCTCTTTTACTTCGCGACCAAGATCTCCTCTTTATAGTCTTTTTCGGTTGTGGGCTGGAATCCACCGACTCCGACTCTGATATTTTTTCTGGGCTTCATATTCTCCGAGTGGGCTTCAAGTTTGGGGCCCGACCTCCATGGTGCCGGTCGGCACACAGGCCGTGCCGACCGGCACGGACTCCAATTTCCTCGTTCTTCGGGCCTCCGGCAGCTCTTTACTCGTAGTCTCTTAATTTTCACCTGTTTCCTGCAAATCTTCCGAATACACAGAAACTACGCATATATATAATATTGGGGGTTAATTCTTAGCAATAATGACGTAATAAGGTATTAAAAACACCTTATTTGTCTCATAAAATGAGTCCCTAGAAAGCACCAACAGCTCCCCCACACTCAAATCATTGCTAGTCCTCGAGCAATTCAAACCATGAAAATCATCACCGTGCTTTCGTCATGCTAAGAAACAAAAACTCTCACAAGTCTCTAACTTAGCTATTGTCAATCATCTCATCGAATTAGTATCCCTCCACGAAACCTTCTCTCGATTTTTGAAAACAATTTCACCTCAAAACTTGAGTCGACCAAATCAATCACAAGGCTTATCAAACAAATATTTTTGTCTCCCTTCATATCAAGTAAGAAGAATGCAAAAGCTTCAGACTTCACTCAATCGCTCAAATGTATTTCCTTCCCTCTCCTATTCTACAATATAAGGCTCTTTTGTGGATCTCGGAAAGTAATATAACCAAATTGAATCGAAAGAACAACTAAGTCAACAATTCGCTCAATCATGCCTTCTAAAAGGGAGTTTTCATCATAGGAATTCAGAGTATAAGCACAAGGATCAAGGGAAAAGGAAACAATCGAGAATGAATGAAATAGAATTAAGAAGGGATCAAGCCTGAAGCATATACAGATCTTTTTAGAATTTTAACTCTTCCTGCGGTCTGCTTCCTTTGATATTCATTATTCTCTTTCTTTTTAACCATTTTCCTTTATTTTTCCTTTTGTGCCGATCGGCACAGGCTTGTGCCGGTCGGCACCTGACCAATTTAATTCTTTTCCTTCTTTTTCTTCTTTTATTTCCTTGCAGACTGCTATCAGAGCATATTTTGGATCGAAATCTGTTTAGACTTCACATTTGCTTGTAGGTTGTATCAAGGAGGAGGGAGAAACGATGAAATATCGGTTTTTGGGTAGAAAGAATTTGATGATAGATGGCTAGCAAACTGAGATGAACAAATGAAACTTCTCCCTTCTAGCTTAGTCGTAATCAAGAGCAAAGAGTTGACAAAGACGTCTTCCTATCAAAAGGTTTATGTGTAGGCCTCTCTCATCTCATTTGGCTTAGTTTAATAGGTACAAAATCAAATCCTTAGCTACATGCTTCAACTTATGATGATAGAAGGGGTTTTCGAAAAGTGGGTATATAAAGCCAAGCGATTATTCAATGAACTCAAGTAGATTGGCAAAACGATCGTCAAAAACAGAATCAAGAATATGGGGTAACACATCGATTCGACAACTAACACTAACTTTATTCAAGACATTGCAATAATTCTTGACCTCGAAGCTTAACTAAGCACACCATCTCAAACCTCTCTAAGAAAACTCTCACACTTTCACACACTAACTCAAACCATACTAAATCGAAGTAAACGACCTTAAGAAGTGTAAGGGCGAATCCCCCACACTCAAACCTTGCAATGTCCCTATTGCAAAAGAAAAACGACTAGACCAACCTAATCTGAAATGCCATGCCTCCTCAACATGCTAAAGATGCTTCGAATGTTCCTCATGAGAAAAGAGTAATCCGCCGCGGCCATGCTCTCCATGTCATCAATCCTTATATCAATGTCCCGATGGTGCCTATAGCATCTCTCCATATCATAATAGAGACGTTCGATGTTTCTTCTGCAGATTGGGCAACAATTGGCAGGACGATCATGACGCTCATCTCGCAGGGGCGAGTTTCTGTCAAAACCCCGAGGTGCCGGTCGGCACGGCGCCCGTGCTGATCGGCACGAGGCACCATTCACCTGATAACGCGGTCCTGCACTTCCTTGAGCTCCTGCAAGGCCTCCTGTAGCTCCTTCTGCACTTGGTGGTTCGGAATTAGTAGGTTCTGGCTCATCTTCCATTGGTTCCTCCTCGGGATCTTCTTCCGGATCCTCTTCGGGATCTTCTTCATCCTTTGCAACAAGATTAGCTAATGGGTGTTCATGTGCAGGGGATGCCTCTATATAGCTCACTGATTCCGAGGTGTATCTTGCTCTTGGCTTTGAAGAAAGACGAGCGGAACGCCGAACTCCCTCTACTTCTTTTGATCGCTTAGGATCTGGCTCATCATTGGAGGAATCATCAGATATTTCAACGAATTCACAACCTTGACGTCGTGCCGATCGGCACAAGCGCCGTGCCGGTCGGCACGCCTTCCGTTCCTTGCAAAATACGCTTCTAGATCTGCCAGGTTGCGTGCTCTCCTCTTTGCAGCATTGTCCCTGTTAATACGCCTCTGAATTTCATCATTGATCTCTTTAGGGGTCATGCGCCCTTTAGCAACGGGAAATCCATCATCAAAGACGAAAATCGCAGGGATGCATTCAGGATCTGCTAGATAATTCTCAATCTTCCTCTGATGGTCTTTCAGACAGTAAAAACACTTACATCCAAAACCTCTGGTGTTCTTGTGCAGAATCTTCTCTTGGAGATCTTCCCAAACGGTCAGGACGCGTGGGAGCACCCCGTGCCGATCGGCACCTGAGGTGTGCCGGTCGGCACCGCTGTCAGAAATCCTCCCATCGTTCAGCCGGGACCTATGGATGGTCAGAAAGCAGTCCCTATCTAACTCCTCCTTCTCGCTATCAGTTAGGATCGATTCAAAGGTGATAAGATCATCATATGTCAAAGGACGTTCCATAGCGAGAAGTCGATCCATTGTGTACCTATCGGAGACCGGTGTGCTATCATCGATCTTGGATTTACCTTTACGTACTAGCACCTCTCTGACCTCCTTCCGAAGGGCGTCATCCATCTCCTTCTTCTCTCTATTGAACGCATCCGCTTCACTCTTCGACATCCATCGTTGCTTCAAGTGCGACCAGACAATCGGATCGTCCTCGGTAGGGTTAAGGCTTCTGTTGCTGTCCCATGGTAGAGTTGGGCTCATTGGCGAAAGTCCGCCATTGCCCCTATCGGCACCGTCGTCGCGCCGGTCAGCACTGTTGTGCCGGTCGGCACAGCTGTCGTGCCGATCGGCACCGTCTCCTCCGCTGCCGATTCCGCCGCCTTGCATTGCCTAGGGTATGGTGGAAACTCTGGCGGCGCTCAATTGTTGATGATGAGATCCGAAACAACTCCTTCATATATATATCCTTAATTCTCTTGATCGAACCGACCTCTATCTCTTAAATTTGGAAGTCATCGAAGCATGTCTTGGAGGAAGGGCAAAAACTCGACTCAAAACGACACGGACTCTCCCGTGCCAATCGGCACATGCTGTGCCGGTCGGCACGGAGGCAAAGTTGCCTCGAACGACTCAATAAAATCAAAGAAACACAAAACACACAGAAAAACAGTAAATACAACAGTGCTTTTGTTTTACGTCGTTAAGCTCGACCACCCAATCACTCAATTCACATAATATATATCAAATAACTTTAACTCAAAAGTGTCGGGTTCAAGATATACCTTTAGTCGTTGGCCATTCACCGTATATGTATTTTGCTTTCCATCCATGATGACAACAGCTCCGGAAGGGAGAATTTTATGAACAAGATACGGTCCATCCCATTTGCTTTTCAATTTGCCTTTACCAAATAACCGAAATCTTGAATTGAATAGTAGCACTCTATCTCCTTCGTGAAATTCCTTTTTCAAAAGCTTCTTATCATACCACTTCTTTGTTTTTTCTTTATAGATTGCTGCACTCTCATAAGCCTTTAAGCGCATTTCCTCGAGTTCACTAATTTGAATCTTTCTTTTTACCGCAGCAGCATCTAAATCCAAATTCATCTCTTTGATTGCCCAATATGCTCTATGTTCTAACTCTACAGGCAAATGACAAGTCTTTCCATAGACGAATTGATAGGGTGTCATACCTATTGGTGTTTTGAACGCTGTGCGATAAGCCCAAAGTGCGCCATTCAACTTGTTTGACCAATCCTTTCCTTCTTTTGTAACAATTTTCTGCAGAATTCCTTTCAACTGTTTATTAGAAGTTTCTGCTTGGCCGTTGGTCTGTGGATGATATAGGCTGTCCCAATTCGATGCTCAATACCCATCTTCTTCAAAGCTTTAGTAAACTCATGTCCGGTAAAATGAGTTCCACCATCTGTGATAATGACTCTAGGAACACCATATCTTAGAAATATGCACTCATTCAACATCTGCTTGGATTCACGAGTTGTACTGACTCGGCATGGTATTGCTTCTACCCACTTTGAGACATAATCCACAGCAACCAAAATATATTCATAGCCATGCGAATTAACAAACGGTCCCATAAAATCGATGCCCCAAACATCGAATATATCAACTTGCAAATTATACTTCAAAGGCATAGCATTACGAGCATTAACATTGCCAATTCTTTGGCATTGGGGGCATCTAGCAACATACCTTTTCGCATCTTCATGCATCGAAGGCCAATAAAATCCACTAGCCCATACCTTTGCTTGTGTTCGAAAGTGCCCATAATGTCCACCATACTCAGATGAATGACATTTTTCCAATATGCTTTCGCGTTCGTCGCGAGGTACGCACCGTCGAACAGCTCCATCTTCACAATATCTGTATAAATAAGGATCATCCCATATGAATTTCCTCATTTCACTGGCAATCCTCCTTTTTGAATTCTTGCTACAATCGTCTAGCTTCCCTTTGAATCCATTTATGATGTCTTGCATCCATGATTCTTTATGATTCTTAACTCGAAATAGCTGCTCTTGTGCCATGGCATCGCCAATGCATCCTTTCTTATCCTCAATCACCAATCGAGATAGATGACCTGCTACTGAATTCTCAATCCCTTTCTTGTCTCTAATCTCCAAATCAAATTCTTGCAACATCAAGACCCAACGAAGCAATCTAGGTTTCGACTCCTTTTTAGAGACAAGATATCTAATAGCAGCATGATCCGTATAAACAATGACCTTAGAGTTGAGGATGTAGGATCTAAATTTCTCAAATGCAAATATAACAGCTAGCATCTCTTTCTCTGTTGTTGTATAATTAATCTGGGCTTCATTGAGAGTTTTACTAGCATAGTAGATAGCATGTACTTTACCTTCCTTTCGTTGTCCAAGAACCGCTCCTACTGCATAGTCACTTGCATCGCACATAATCTCAAAAGGTAAATTCCAGTCCGGAGGCTGCATAATAGGTGCAGAACATAATGCTTCTTTCAACTTCCGGAAGGCAGTAAGTCTTTCATCATTCATTTCAAATTCAACATCCTTTTGCAGCAATTCCGTCAATGGCTTAGCAATCTTTGAATAATCCTTCACAAATCTGCGATAAAAATTTGCATGTCCAAGAAAACTTCGCAGCGTCTTAAGATCTGTAGGTGGTGGCAACCTTTCAACTGTGGATATTTTAGCTTTGTCTACTTCAATGCCTCGGTTAGAAATAACATGCCCAAAGACAATCCCTTCGGTTACCATGAAGTGACATTTCTCCCAATTAAGAACCAAATCAACTTCTACGCACCTCTTTAGTACTTTCTCTAAATTTGCTAAGCAGTGATCAAAATCAGTACCATGAACAGAGAAATCATCCATAAATACCTCCATAATGTCTTCAATGAATTCAGCAAATATAGCATTCATGCATCTCTGAAATGTGGCTGGTGCGTTGCAAAGACCGAATGGCATTCGTCGATAAGCATAAGTTCCATAAGGACAAGTGAAAGTGGTCTTATGCTGATCTTCAGGTCTAACAGGGATTTGAAAGAAACCACTATAACCGTCGAGATAGCAAAAATAAGAGTTCTTGGCTAACCTTTCAAGCATCTCATCGATGAACGGTAATGGATAATGGTCTTTCTTTGTAGCGGTATTCAGTTTCCTGTAATCAATGCACATTCGCCATCCTGTAACTGTCCGTTGAGGGATCAACTCATTATTCTCATTAGGCACGACTGTGAGTCTTCCTTTCTTTGGCACGCAATGCACCGGGCTCACCCATTCACTATCAGCAACCGGATAAATCATTCCTGCATTAAGAAGTCTCAGCACTTCTTTCTTCACAACTTCCTTCATGCCCTCTTTCAATCTTCGCATGCCTTCGACGACTGGGTTGGCTGATTCTTCAAGATTGATCTTATGTGTGCAAAAAGCTGGGCTTATTCCTTTGATATCATCAAGACAATATCCGATGGCTTTCTTGTATTTCCTCAAAACAGCAAGCAATCGTTTTGTCTCCTCTGCATTCAAAGCACTATTGACAATGACGGGATAAGTTTTATCTTTGCCTAAGTATTCGTACCTCAGACCGTCAGGAAGTGGCTTCTGTTCTACTTCCGGTGCTGCACCAGGATCCAGATTACCCAAAGGCTCAAATTGAGGTTTTTCGCTCCCGTGCCGGTCGGCACATTCTCTGTGCCGATCGGCACATTCGACGTGCCGGTCGGCACCGTCTTGGATTTCGGCCTCTTCCCTATCTGACTCTTCAAACAGTTTATTCAACGGGTCTGAGTATCCTGTACTGATTTCTTCATCTTTTTCTGTAAAGAACTCTTGGAGAGAGGGTGGGTCGTCACTTTCTTGAACGACGGGTGGGTCTTCGAATTCAAAGAGGACTTCCTCTCCGCCCAGAGTCAATTTGAGGTGACCTTTTCCAGCATCGATAACAGCTTGTACAAGCTTTAAGAAAGGTCTTCCCAAAATAATATCTTCGACTCCAACCTCACCTTTATCAAGAACAAAAATATCCACCGGTATAGTATTCTTCCTTACCTCAATGTTCAGATCCTTGATAACTCCCAGTGGTTTAGTTCTCCTTCCATCCGCCATGATTAGCTCAAGCTCGATTCCTAGCAATCTTCCTTTTATGTCATAAGGCATATCCATGAATGCTTCATACGTCATCAAACTGACGCGGGAACCAAAATCACATAATGCTTTAGGAAAGCTTCTATATCCAATCTCGCACGGTATGTAAGGATCAACTTTCGTTCGTTCCGTAAGGCCAACTGTATATACTCCGCATAATCCTTCATACGGCGATGGGACAAAACAACTGTCGAACAGCTTCTTTGCTTGTTGAACCTCCATCTGGTCAATTTCCATATCATCCTTATACAATTTCCCCAATACTTCACCAATGATGACATTGTCCAGTATTTCCGAAGTTCTAGTGTCTTTAGGGAAGTTATACTGAACTCCTGTAGAAGAGGCATACCTTGGATCATATGTTCTCCTCATACTTAGCAAATTTGAGCTGAAATCAATGGGAATCCAATCCAACGGTTCAAACTCGTCCAACGATTTTGCATTGCTTAAGGTTGGATCTCCTACTGGTCTTGGAAATTTATTCACGAAGCTGTTCTCGTGCTCCTCTAATATTGCAGCTTCAGTCTTGGAAATCCCTTTAACAGCAGGCAGCGTGCCGGTCGGCACAAGAGCTGTGCCGGTCGGCACAATGGCCTGAGGTGTGCCGATCGGCACAGGTGCCGTGCCGGTCGGCACCTCCTCCAATCTGGGTCTTTTCAGATCACCTTGCGCTGGTTCTTCCGTTCTTACTGTTAATTCCGCTTCGGATACTGTACAGCTTTCCGCTTTAGCTCTCAAATCCAAAGAACCTTTTGCTAGCGTCGACCCTTCAGGGGGAATTGGATCTTCTTGGAATTCTTCCCAATGCCTATGCATAGCTTCAGTCTTTGATATCTTACTCAAAAGATCCAGACCTGCAGTAGCAGTCAAGTCGAGGAAACTCCCTCCAGCTGAACTATCCAAATGCATCCTGGAGGTTCCTTCAAGAGACATGTAGAATGTCTGAGCAGTCAAGTTATCATCCATGCCCAAATCGGGGCCTTGCTTCAATAAAGATTTGAAGCGTAACCATGCTTGCGTGAGGGTCTCTCTTTCATTTGCTCGAAGTTAACCACTTCTCTTCTCAGTTGAAAGGATCAAGGGCACCGAGAGGGGGGGGGGGGGGGTGAATCGGTGTGTCAACAATTTCTCCCAAACGTACTTTAGGCGTGAAGCTAGCAAGACTAGATATGGTGATAACAAAAGCAAGCGATGCGCGCACACAATCTAGTCTATGCAACAAGCAACACCCTAGCAAGCAATTCTACCAAGTAGTAAAGAGACAACCTATCATGCAATTCTACTAGCACATAAGGTAAATGCGGAAACGTAAATGCTAGTAAGTAAAGGAGATAAGGATAGGAATGCTCATGATTTTTTCCCGTGGTCTCGGAAGGATGGCGCCTTCCCCTACTCCACGTTGGGTCACTCCCGCCGGAGTCTCGACCCCGTCCCTCCGCTCGAAGGCGATCCCTCCTAGAGCACACTTCACCCTCCGAGTGAAGTCGCGGGCACGTCCCGCCGGGCTCGATCCCGGGTACTCTTCCGGAGGTAAGGCTCCGCACGTGATGCGTGCCAAAGGGCGCTCCACTAGTGATGCTTCTTTCGCACGGGAAGCTCCAAGACCGTGTACAAACTTGTGTTAGCTTCCACAATCTCCTTGGACAGCTCAACACCGACGCCTAACCGGTCTAGGCCTTGCCATAGACCAAGAGTAACAAACCGAAGTGACTCTCTCAAGCTCACACTAGCCTAGAGATCAAGTGGATGCAATTGCTACTCTCTCAAGCACTAGGATCACTCCAAATCCTTCACAAGTGCTTCTCTCTCTTGCTCTTGGCTTCCTCTGAGTTTCCTGCACTCCAACAATGGCCAAGAGACCCCTCAAGGGGCGGGCAACCAACTATATATAGGCTACCAACCCAAAACTAGCCGTTGCCCAAAAGTGCCCTGCAAAACTAGAGACCGTACAATAGGACCGTACTGTCCGGTCTCTTCCAGACCGTACTGTCCGGTCTCTATTTCCAGGCGCATCTCCATCTTCTTCTTCATCTCCAATGAAGACCGTACTATCCGGTCCCTAGGACCATACCATCCGGTCGATTGTCCGGTCTTCATTTCTTCCACTTCCAGAAACTTCAACTTCTCTGTCTGGAAACCTTCTGATGACCGTACTGTCCGGTCCTCTTGACCGTACCATACGGTCCATTGTCCGGTCTTCATTTTCTCAGCATCCCGAGACTTCACATCTCTGTCTGGATCTTCAATGAAGACCGTACCATACGGTCCCTAGGACCGTACTGTCCGGTCTCTACCGGATAAGCTGAAAACTTGATCCACTCTTGATCCTTGCTTCCAACTTCTTCATCCTTGGTTCCTCTTCTTCTCTTCAGCCACCCTAGCCCTCAAGAGACTCACAATGCATCCATTTGATCTCTAACCTAGTGTGCTCTAAGAGAACCAATTCGATCCCTCTTGATAGTCCGGTTTTTCCTATGGACTCAAGCTAACATCTAACCAAGCAACACTCGCTTGGATCTAGCATGTCCTTAGCCTTGATCCATTTCTCTCTCCGCGACTTCATCAAGTTCTCGATCCGAATTGTCGAGGCAACCAATCACCAAGTCGTCGATAGATAGAGTATGTGAGACGACGCTTCATTTACATGACCATTTGAATATCCTACAAGGAAATGTTAGTCACATCAATATGGTCACCCAATCACCAAAACATTCATACCTTTGGGGTTTCCAAACTCCAATGGTCATGAAGCTTACAATCTCCCCCTTTTTGGTGATTGGTGACAACACATATCATAAGATAGAGAATGTAAAGCACAAGAGTGATTGATAAGATAGGATATGAAATGAAGAACAAGTAAGACGGAGAACAAGGTAGTCATAGCTCAAAAGGTATCACCTGCAAAAAAGAGTTAGAGCACATGGGTGATATATATGGAATAAAAACATGAGCTATGACCACAACTCTGTGATGATGAGATTATAAGATATTCCTGCAAAAGCAAGTGAGTGCACATATCATCACAGAAAGAGGAAACCTGGCAAGATAGATATAAATAGGCGCATCCAGGTGAACATACACAAACTCAGAGCAATATATCAGAGCAATATATTAGAGACAGAGCAATATGCAAGATATATAGATAACGAGCAAGTGTATGTAAAAGAAACCAAGTGCATTCTTGATGAGCTAAACACAAGCAAAAGCAAATCAAGCTCAACAAGAACCACGAAGAACCAAAAGAATATACAATGAAGTACCAAAAGATCTCCCCCTGGACAAAAGCTGTCTCACACTCCCCTGAACACAAGATCACTCCACTACTCCCCCTAGACCTATACAAGATCTCTCTATCTCTCTCCCCCTTTGGCACCAATGACCAAAAGAGAAAGAAGGAAAGAGAAAAACTGCTGTCCTACGCGTCGGAGGCTGGAGGAGGTGCAGTGGTGGTAGTCACTGAAAGCTCTGGAGCTGAAGAGGTGCCCTGCTGCGGCTGCTGCTGCTCAGAAGAAGTGCCAGTGTACTCAAACTCTGGAGGTGGTGAAGGAGTCCTGGGGAGTGCTGTCTGCTGCTCTGGAGAGGTGCCTGTGGCAAGAGCCTCACGTAACTCCTCACGAGTATAGCCAAAGTCAGTGAGATCTGCTGAGGGCTCAACAACTCGAGGTGGAGTAGGTGTCCTGGGAGACTCTGTCTGTGCCACTGCTGCTGTCTCAGCTGTAGTAGTCACGACCTCTGCCTGTGAAGCTGTAAGAAGTGAATCTGTCTGCACTGAGGCGGTCTGTGCTACTGTGTCGAAGTCGAGTGTACGAGCTGGCAGTGGTGACACAAAGAAAGGACTCGTCAGCTGAAGCGGTGAGAAGCTCGGAGCTGTAGTAGCAAGAAGAGCTGACGGAGTCATGGAGAGGCCTGGTGAAGAAAAGTACTGCTGAGAAGGTCCTGCCTCTCCTGTCAAACCAGCAAACGTGGACGTCGACGGCCCCACCGTAGGTGCACCAGCAGGTGAGATGGGAGCCGTGAGTAAGGTGCTGAAGTACTGTCCCTGGCTGGAAGACTGTCCTCCCTGTGTCTGAGCAAACTGCTGCTGCTGTAGCTGCTGAAAGCGAACTGTGTCTGGTGGCAGCACACCTGGAAAGGTGATAGGAGGCAAAGACGGGAGACCTGGCAGTGCCTGTCCAAAAAGACGAAGAGTCTGAGCGATCGCCTCAAAGCCAGTGAACAACGAAGACATGCCAGTAGCCAACTCCCTCTGAGTGTGTATGACGCTGTCCATCATCTGTCTGTCCCTCTCTCTGTCCTCTCTCTGACTCCGGATCTCTCTACGGAGCTCTGCTAGCTCTGCGCGTAGAAGTGCATCTGTCTGTGCTGGAGCTGTAGCAGAGGCTGAAGGTCCTGCTCTAGAGTCCGGAGTAACGTCCTCAGGAATGGACTCCATATGACTACCAGTCTGAATATGCTGCTCGGTCTCGGTAGCCGTGTCACCTAAGCCCTGTGAAGAACTCCCCTGCGAAGCTGACTCCCGGGTAGCAACCCGTCTGTCGGAGGCAGGTAAGGGAGTATAAGCTGTGGTCACCTTGGGCAGCTCGTCGTAGTCCTCCTGAGACAACAACTGTAGCCTCCTCAGAATGTAGCAGATCAGTGGTGCGAAGGCTAAGTGTCTGGCAGCTATCCCCTCAGCAATAACGTCCTCCATCTGGCACAGTATCAGATCTACCAAGTCAAAGCCTCTGTGCCTCAGCATCAAGATCACAACCCACTGTGCTAGGATAGAGAACTGATCCCTGTAGCCACTCCTAGGCACAATGGTCCTGCTAAGAATACTCCTGAGAACTCTGCCCTCGTGAGTAAGTCTGGTGTGAGCTCGGCTGAAGTTCTCCGGGTGCGGTGGAGGGAAAGCAATACTCATATCCTCGTCTGAAGGTAAGTGTCCCCCAAGAGGTCTGCGGGGAGGCTCCATCCCTGGGTGAGCAAGCGGAAACACTCTGGTCTCGTGTTGGATGGTCTCAAGTGCCTCTACGAGGTTCTCCCTCGTCACTCTGTGGGGCTGCCCTCTGAGCATGAACCATATAGAAGACCGATCTGGGGCAATCCACAGAGAAGCGTAGAAATCTATCACTATATCATAATCCCAACGCATCAGTGTAGTGATGATCTCCTGGAGGCCCGGGATATAAGACAAGTGCTGAGTGAAGTCTGTCCCGGCACCTCTGCTGGCAGCCTCTATGCTGCAGTGCTGGTGAGTAACAAAGAGCTTACTAGCTCCGTCTGTCCGCAGTCTGCTCCTCAACCCAGCTGCTATCCTCTGCTGTAGTAAGGTCCAGAAGCGACCTCCTGCCTGTGGGTCCCTCCTGGCAGGTACCCAAGTCTCCTCACTGACTCTCCTGAACTTCTTGAGGACGGGGCCTGGCAGCCTGAGTGCGTCCTCAGCAAGCACGTCCCTGAGTGTAGCAGTCCTGTCAAGAGCACAGAACTTCACTGCCATCCGCTGCCTGTCACCCTCGGTGACCTCAGGGGGTCCGTCACCGGAGTGGGAACTCTCCTCTGCCTCTGACTCTGGCTGCTCCTGCGCGGTCCTCGACGTACCAACCTCACGGATGGACGGAGTCCGCTGCACTGTGACTCTGGCCCTGGAAGACCTCCTCGGAGTCTCCCCCTGTCCTCCTGCAGGTGGGTCCCTGATCCGGAACCCTGTGTCTCTGCCAGCTGGTAAGTCAACCTCTGCTGCCCTGAGAATCCGGTCCAACTCTGGATCACCAGTCTTCTGCTTCTTCTTCTTGGGCTGCTCTACAAGCTTGGCCTTGCCCCTGTCACGATCTCCTCTGCCCCTGCCTCTGCCTCTGCCAGAACCTCCTGCCATACCTGCTGACTGGCCTGCAGACTAGATAGGGCGAGTGAGCTTGGCTCACCAACCCGTCCACTGACGGCTGACTGCCAAAGATAGGACTAAGGGCTTGGCCCTCAATCCGTCCACTGTCTCTGCTCTGCTGTCAACTGCCCACTGTCCGCTGACCACTGCCACTGCACGATAGGAATAAGACAGGGTATATGAGTATAGAGTAACCTACTATTATCTACAAGCAAGAATCGTAGGTAAGCGCATGAATCTATATGAAGTCCTAGCGCAGAGGTAAAGGACACAATGCCGGCAAATATGCAATGGGGAACTACGGCATTGTCGACTATCGGTGGAGATCGACTAGTGTACATAGATCATATGCAATAGACACAATGTACCACTAACCGAGGAAATGCTAGTGTCGAGCTAGGTGTATGGTATGGAACGGAAATCGACACAAAGCGACCAATCAACCAAAATGTCATAGATAACAGAAGTGCGGCACTCGAACACTATGACACATGGCAGGCAAATAACCTAAATTGCGAAGCAATACATAGCAGTTCATACCGGTTCGCAATAAAGGAACAATTTTGAGTGGAATTTCTAGGGATTTCAAACGATGAAGGCAAGAACGGCTCAAACCCTAGATAGGAACATGAAATCGGGCATGGCTACTGTGCAATTTGTGAAGCCAGGAGCTCACCGGAGCGACGGCGATCGTCGGAGTGTAGGTGGTCGGGCTGGTGAGTCGCCGGACTGGAGAAGCTCCACGCACACGAACAGGTCGAGCAGAAACTCAGTGGCGCGTGCTGGAGATGCTCCTGGCCGAGCACGAGTCGCAGGTTCGACCTCAGCTCCGGCAGGCGGCGGCTCACGGCGCGGTGGAGCTGCGGCGGCTCGGCGAGGAGATGCGGCGCGGCGGCGTTAGGGTTTGCGTGGGCGAGCGTGCGCGCGGTGGTGGAGCAGGCGATGGCGCGCGGCTGGGGGGGGGGCGAAGCACGACGGCGGCTGGTCGGTGTACGGCGGCGTGGCGCGCGCGGGAACGGCGAGGCGGGAGCGGAGGCGCGAACGGCGGCGGTGATTTGGGGAGGAGAAGCACAGTAACCGCCGGAGTCCCGTTAGGATTTGCTTTAATTCGAATCGACGGCCACGATCGACTTGATCAAGAATCAACGGATGAGATTGAAACATTCTCCCGATGAAGTTAACCAGACCGTATGGTACGGTCCTAGGGATCGTATTGTACGGTCTCCTTTCAACCCTGACAGATAGCTATAGAGATCGTATTGTACGGTCTAGAATACAGCATTGTACGGTCTCCTTTCTGCCTCAGGTTTCGAAGGATCTCGTGCAAAAGCACACCGTATTGTACGGTCCCTTTGACCGTATTGTACGGTCAGGTCCAGAAATGCTGATTTTCAAGGAATTTCCTTCTAAGTCCAAGTTTCTCACACAAGAACCAAATAAACACCAAACATGGACTAGAAGGGGAACTCTCAAACACTCCTTTGAAAATAAACCAATATAGGTTGCGCATAGGCTTATAGTAATTTTTTAATCGGCAAATAAGAAGCAACCAAATAAGAACCAAATGCGATAAAACCAAAGGAGGGGTATGTATGAGCCATTTGCCTATGATCCGTGCAAGTAGATTTAACCTTGAGGATCATTTTGCAAGACTCAATGGGCATGAAGCGCAATTCTTTTCTTTAGTCACACTTCTATGAGATGTGAGATCATATTACGAATGAAGCACTTCCTCATAGTGTGACAACTCCTTTGTGATTTCCTATATGCAATGCATGAGACAAGCATATCATACAAATGCAAGGGAAAGTAAACATGCCATGTGATATGCAAGCAAAGTTAAGACAACGCATAAAGGAAACCTACTCAAGGTCAAGTTTGAGCCTCTCTCAAGCTTACTCACTATGAGCCAAACCTTGCCTTGAGTCCATCGGTCCACCAACTCAAGCATCCCCCATGCTCATAGCTATCTTGAGAAAGTTAGACCTTGAACTAATTTTTTGTTCTTTTCTTTTAGTTATTTACATATGCATGGATGCAAACATACTAGTTCACAAAGGAGCACCTAGCTACCATGCAAGCGATGCAAGAAAAGAAACTACTATGATACAAGTTACCTCCTTGAAGAGTAGATTTGTCGATGAAGCACTCGAAGCTTGTGGTGGACGTTCATGAGTTGTCATTTCGGCGCACAGTCCACCACCATCACCCTTCTAGGTCTTGGTCTTGGGAGCCCACTCGCACTTGGTTGGCCTCTCAAGGTCAACTATGCATTTGGGCACCCAAATCTTCCCCATCATCCTCCTCTTGTCGGGTGTTCCAAGAGCCTTTGCCTTCACCTTGCCTTTCTTGTCCCTAAAGAGCTTGTAGTGTGTATTCCCATGGAACAAGTTAGCGTTAGGCAAAACTTTGGAACTTCTCACCTTGGGACAATTCTTGCTAGTGTGCCCGTCACGGCAACACTTCTCACAATAGTAGTCGTTCGCCATGAGAGGGACTACCCAAGGTGGAATGTCATCGTCCTTGCCGATGAGGTTGATGGCGGCGGGGTAGGAGCCGAGTCCCTTGTGCCCGGGGTTGTTCACAAGGTTCCGACCAAGTATCTCCTTATGTATGGTCCTTCCCCTCGTGAGCCTCTCGAACCCGTCCATCACCGAAGCTCTCTCCTCCTTGAGTTGATGATATTCCTTCAAAATGTTCTCATCAAGAGAGATGCTCTCAAGAGAGGGAGTTAGTCCATCACAAGTAATATATGAAGAATCGGAAATGGATGAACTAGAAGAAGAAGTGTTACACTTTTCGAGGACGGATTGATGTTCCTCCTCAAGAACCTTGAACTTGTCGTTGAGCCTCTTGTGATCAACCTTGAGCTTGTCATAGCTCTCATCCAAGGTTATGAGAGAGGTGGAAAGGTGCTTGAGCTCATCCTCTAGTAACTTGGACTTCTCCTTGAGCTTCATGTGGTCTTCCTCAAGCTTGTCATAGTCTTCATCAAGAGCCTTGTGAGAGATGGATAAGTCTCTAAGTTCACCCTCAAGTTGACGAACTCGGAAAGCGGCCACTTCATGTTCCTTCTCCAACCGAGCAATGGTCTTGTCCCTCTTCTTGATCATCTTGCCGGTTAGGAGAATGCTATCCAAGAGTTCCTCATATGTGGGCTTATCCTCCTCACCAAACTCTTCATCGGACTCGCTCTTCTCATCTTCACTACTATCATCATCTTTGGCCATCAAGCAAGTAGGTGGTGGAGGTAGAGTCTCGGACATGTTTGAGAGAGCAATGCCGGCCATCTTCTTTCCCTTGGAGGATGAGTCATCACTTTCTTCTTCACTATCATCATCCGTGACCCACTCTCCAACAAAGAGTCCCTTGCGAGATGATCTTCTCTTGTCTTTGCCTCTAGAGCTTTCCTTCTTGACAAACCTCTTCCTTGTCTTGTACTTGCTTCTAGGGTCTTCTTCTTCATCATCGCTTGACTCTTGAGTCTTCTTCTTGCTCTTCTTGATTGGCTTCGGGCATTCCTTGGCAAAGTGACCCTTCTCCCCACAATTGTAGCACTCGGCATCTTTCTTGTTGATGAATCTTCTCTTGAAGAAGTTGCTTCTCTTCATGAGGAGTGCTAGATCATTGGGATGAAGTTGCAACAAGTCTTCAACGTCTTCTTCAAGCTCTTCATCACTTGAATCTTGAGTCACCACCTTCTTCATCTTCTTGCTTGACCCCTCGGATGCAAAAGCAAGATTCTTGGAGGGCTTCTCATCAAGCTTCTTGTCGAGGTTGTAGCTCTCGAAGGCGGTGATCTTCCCAAGTAGCTTGTGGGTGGTGAGGTCTCGCATGTCGGTGTCGAAGAGGCATGTGATGAGTGCGCCATATTTCTCCCTTGGGAGAATCCTCATGATCTTCCGCACAAGGTCACCATCATCAATCTTGTCCTTCACACCGAGAGAGTTGATATCCTCTACAAGCACATTCAAGCGAGAGTAAGTGTCATTGATTAGCTCATTTGAAGACATGGCAAAATCATCATACTTGTTCTTTAGCACATAGTATCTTTCCTCTTTCACGTCCATGGAACCCTCATGAACTTGTTGGATTTGAGTCCACACTTCATGAGCGGTACCCGCGGACTTGACTCGAGCAAAGACCTCTTTAGTGATAGCTTCAAATAAGGCATTTTTAGCTTTAGCATTTGCCTTTGCGAGATTCACATCAAGAGTACCAATGGGAGTCCTTAGAGAGACACCGGTACTTACCACTTCCCATGCGAGAGGATCGAGAGCCTCGAGGTAAGCTTGCATGCGAGCTTTCCAATAGGCATAGTCGGTCCCATCGAATGGGGGCGGTCCCCTTTCACTTCCTCTCGGCATCCTTACTCAAGGCGGTTAAGCCCTATTTGAGCAACGAGGCTCTGATACCACTTGAAAGGATCAAGGGCACCGAGAGGGGGGGGGGGAGGGTGAATCGGTGTGTCAACAATTTCTCCCAAACGTACTTTAGGCGTGAAGCTAGCAAGACTAGATATGGTGATAACAAAAGCAAGCGATGCGCGCACACAATCTAGTCTATGCAACAAGCAACACCCTAGCAAGCAATTCTACCAAGTAGTAAAGAGACAACCTATCATGCAATTCTACTAGCACATAAGGTAAATGCGGAAACGTAAATGCTAGTAAGTAAAGGAGATAAGGATAGGAATGCTCATGATTTTTCCCGTGGTCTCGGAAGGATGGCGCCTTCCCCTACTCCACGTTGGGTCACTCCCGCCGGAGTCTCGACCCCGTCCCTCCGCTCGAAGGCGATCCCTCCTAGAGCACACTTCACCCTCCGAGTGAAGTCGCGGGCACGTCCCGCCGGGCTCGATCCCGGGTACTCTTCCGGAGGTAAGGCTCCGCACGTGATGCGTGCCAAAGGGCGCTCCACTAGTGATGCTTCTTTCGCACGGGAAGCTCTAAGACCGTGTACAAACTTGTGTTAGCTTCCACAATCTCCTTGGACAGCTCAACACCGACGCCTAACCGGTCTAGGCCTTGCCATAGACCAAGAGTAACAAACCGAAGTGACTCTCTCAAGCTCACACTAGCCTAGAGATCAAGTGGATGCAATTGCTACTCTCTCAAGCACTAGGATCACTCCAAATCCTTCACAAGTGCTTCTCTCTCTTGCTCTTGGCTTCCTCTGAGTTTCCTGCACTCCAACAATGGCCAAGAGACCCCTCAAGGGGCGGGCAACCAACTATATATAGGCTACCAACCCAAACTAGCCGTTGCCCAAAAGTGCCCTGCAAAACTAGAGACCGTACAATAGGACCGTACTGTCCGGTCTCTTCCAGACCGTACTGTCCGGTCTCTATTTCCAGGCGCATCTCCATCTTCTTCTTCATCTCCAATGAAGACCGTACTGTCCGGTCCCTAGGACCGTACCATCCGGTCGATTGTCCGGTCTTCATTTCTTCCACTTCCAGAAACTTCAACTTCTCTGTCTGGAAACCTTCTGATGACCGTACTGTCCGGTCCTCTTGACCGTACCATACGGTCCATTGTCCGGTCTTCATTTTCTCAGCATCCCGAGACTTCACTTCTCTGTCTGGATCTTCAATGAAGACCGTACCATACGGTCCCTAGGACCGTACTGTCCGGTCTCTACCGGATAAGCTGAAAACTTGATCCACTCTTGATCCTTGCTTCCAACTTCTTCATCCTTGGTTCCTCTTCTTCTCTTCAGCCACCCTAGCCCTCAAGAGACTCACAATGCATCCATTTGATCTCTAACCTAGTGTGCTCTAAGAGAACCAATTCGATCCCTCTTGATAGTCCGGTTTTTCCTATGGACTCAACCTAACATCTAACCAAGCAACACTCGCTTGGATCTAGCATGTCCTTAGCCTTGATCCATTTCTTCTCCGCGACTTCATCAAGTTCTCGATCCGAATTGTCGAGGCAACCAATCACCAAGTCGTCGATAGATAGAGTATGTGAGACGACGCTTCATTTACATGACCATTTGAATATCCTACAAGGAAATGTTAGTCACATCAATATGGTCACCCAATCACCAAAACATTCATACCTTTGGGGTTTCCAAACTCCAATGGTCATGAAGCTTACATCAGTTTCTGCATTTCGGAAGCGGGAAGAAATGCAAACAGAAATTTCCTACAAGCTTATCCCAGTTTCCCTTAGCTTTACGGGCTGCAGATTTATACCAATCTTTGGCTCTTCCATCTAGAGAAAATGGAAATAGCAACCATTTGTACCAATTCTGAGGCACTCCCTCATGCTTAAAGGTCTGACAGAGAACTTCTAGATCTTGCAGATGTGTGTACGGGTTCTCGTCCTTCGTCCCAGAGAATTTGCTGTTCTCGACCATTTTGATGATGGTCGGGTTGAGAACGTATGACGAAGCAGTGACTTTCTCATCGGAAGTTTGTGGAATCAGCAATCCCGGAGACGGTAGTGAATGCTCCCTAACCGTATGAGCCGGTTCAGGAGTACCCATCCTGAAAACACAGAAAGAAAACACAAAAACAAACTAGAAAAGAGAGGATTAGAGGTTAGTAGAATAAATAAATAGTAAAAGAACTGGCTTGTTCCCCGGCAACGGCGCCAGAAAACGTGCTTGTTGGTCGTTTGTACGCACCCACTTATATACCGCAAGAGGACGGTGTACAGTTGTAGCACTTTTTCCCTTAGAGTATTCCAAGGTTTAATATCGAACCACAGAGAACAAGCGGGACTTAAACTATTATTTAAACTACTAAATTAATATGGCAAAGGTGTGTGTGGAAAGGGTGGTTAACAGCTAGAGATGAAAGGGCCTGCGGTTGTATAAAGGTTATGAAAGGGATTCTCTCCTATGGTTTGGGGTACTGGCATGCAACTCAGGTCATGGTTCAATTGATAGGTTTGGTATTCTACAAGACATGGTGGTTTCGTTCGCCCCGATCCTGTCACGACAAGGTACTAATAGCTCCCCACTGGTTTCTTGCACTATGTAATAACACGTATTGATCGGATACGAGTTCAAAGCATCACATAGACCAAACACATCAAAAGAGTATTGTAAGCGTGAGAGTTACATAACCAGATTTCCCTCGCCACGGAGAGAATATGAGATCTACTCACGCATCATACTGCAACACATGAGCATGAGTACAGTAGGACGCAGGATTTTGGCGTGGTCCCACAGGTGCCGATCGGCACGGCGGTGTGCCGGTCAGCACAGTCTTCCTTTTTGGTGGTGATGATCGGTGATCGCCGTCTTCGCCGCCACAACCTTCAACCTAGGTCAAAACCTCTGTATGTCTGTCTCTCCTCTTTTACTTCGCGACCAAGATCTCCTCTTTATAGTCTCTTTCGGTTGTGGGCTGGATTCCA
Organism: Eragrostis nindensis; assembly: GCA_012490785.1. NCBI lineage: Eukaryota > Viridiplantae > Streptophyta > Magnoliopsida > Poales > Poaceae > Eragrostis > Eragrostis nindensis. The sequence continues at coordinate 452,783 of JAAXCT010000361.1, read as the reverse complement.
CCGACTCCGACTCTGATATTTCTTCTGGGCTTCATATTCTCCGAGTGGGCTTCAAGTTTGGGGCCCGACCTCCATGGTGCCGGTCGGCACACAGGCCGTGCCGACCGGCACGGACTCCAATTTCCTCGTTCTTCGGGCCTCCGGCAGCTCTTTACTCGTAGTCTCTTAATTTTCACCTGTTTCCTGCAAATCTTCTGAATACACAGAAACTACGCATATATATAATATTGGGGGTTAATTCTTAGCAATAATGACGTAATAAGGTATTAAAAACACCTTATTTGTCTCATAAAATGAGTCCCTAGAAAGCACCAACAACTAGGTCTGAGAAGATTGCCATCATGCATGTTTGAAAGGAGGCAGGTGCGTTACACAACCCGAACGACATTCGTCGGTAGGCGAATGTGCCGTAAGGACATGTGAAGGTGGTCTTGTCTTGGTCCTCAGGGTGGATAGGTATTTGATGGTACCCTGAATAACCGTCAAGGAAGCAGAAGAACGAGTGCTTCGCCAACCGTTCGAGCATCTCATCAATGAACGGGAGTGGGTAGTGATCTTTCCTGATTGCTTTATTAAGCTTCCTGTAATCGATGCACATCCTCCATCCTGTCACTGTGCGCTGAGGGATCAACTCGTTCTTTTCATTCTTCACAACTGTCATCCCTCCCTTCTTAGGTACTACCTGGACGGGGCTGACCCATTGACTGTCCTGAACTGGGTAGATTATACCTGCCTTGAGTAGCTTCAAAATTTCTTTCTTAACTACATCTCTCATGGCATTGTTCAAGCGTCTTTGGTGCTCACGCACAGGCTTATGATCGGGTTCTATTGGGATTCGATGTGTGCAGAATTCTGGGCTGATTCCCATGAGGTCTGCTAGTGAGTAGCCTATTACTGATCGGTATTTTTCTAGCACGGCAACTAGTTTCTTCTCTTCTTCCTCTGACAGCTTATCACTCATTATGACCGGCGTTGTCTGATCTTCGAAGAGGAAACTGTACTTAAGACCTGGTGGCAGCTGTTTGAGCTCGACGGGTGTTGGAGCTGGTTCTTCATGCTTATTGAGTGGAACATAGGGGGAAGGGTCTTCATCTTCATTGAAGTACTGTGCATCTTCCTCCGTATTAAGCTGTGAAGCTTCTAAGAAGTCAACGGCCGCTGCTTCTTCTATGGCCGAGTATTCATCCATCTTTTCAGATTTCTCTTCTGCCTTAGCATTGAGTGTTCTTCGAATGTCGATGGAGAAGCTTTGTCTTCCCATTGGAACTTCCAACTCTTCTTGGCCGCTTCTCATCTTCGTGAGTGCTGCAATTGGAGTTCCAATCAGGAAGAAGTTCTTGTCGGGAATGTCAAAGATGTAGAAATTCATGAGCAGGGGTTGCCCATTAATTTCTATTTCTAGCTCTTGCATAATCCCCTCAGCTTGATAGCACTTGTTCCTGAATATCAGCCTTTTCCCTGATGGTGTAAGGCTCGATATGTCTACCGCCAATTGCTGGGCCCGCTGCTTTGACAGAATGTTTACTCCTGCTTTTAAGTCATAGCTAGCCTCAATTGGTGGTATATGCTCATACTTCACTAGAATGCTCTCAGGCTTTTCATTGAGCTTGATGGCCTTTTCTGAGCATTCTGTTTCTTGGAGCCAATCCTCGCTGAAGACGGCAGACAGTTTCTGTAGACGTATGTCTTGATCTACCTTGTCTTCCCAATCTAGCTCATCCAGTTCAGCCTTCTCAACATAGCAATTCTTCTCCACCGGGTAAGTTCTTGTATTCCCGAATCTCGTTAAGTCTACCTCTTCCTCATATGGTAGGAAAGGGAGAGTGGACTCAACTTGATTCTGACCTTCGGAGAGAATTTGACTATCCTTGAATAGCGTAGGATTCGAGGGGCAGACATAGGATGGGTCTTGTTCTGCCTTCGGAGCTGGCGGTGGTCGAGGTGGTTCTGCTTGGGGTTGTACCATACATGAACACTTCTTCTGTTCTGGTAAGCTAACTGAAGGTGTCTCAACTATGGTTTGTGCCTCTTCTTGATGTTTCTCAGGGGCAACTGCATCATAGGAGCCCAAGTTGCTGAGAATTTTACCCAACACATCAAACCCTTCTTCAATTGTCTTGTACAAGAACGACCCTCCTGAAGCTGTATCCAAGAAGTTACGGCTGTTCGGAGTGAGTCCTGCAGCAAAATGTTGAAGGAGTATTGGTGATGGAATTCCCAGATCTGGTCCTTCTAGAGTGTAGGTCAGGAATCGGTCCCAGGCAGCTCCTAATGGCTCATTTCTGTCCTGCTCAAAGGTAATGATCTTCTTGCGAAGAGCAATAACCTTATGGAGAGGGAAGAACTTGAGACAGAAGAGCTTCTGGAGAGTAGCCCAATCTCCCTGAGCTTCACTTACATGCTTAGCATACCACAGCTCTGCATTGCTAGTGATGGAGAACAGAAACAGTAGCCATCTGAAACTGTCTCTCGGGACTCCTGATGTAACAACTGTGGAACAGAGCCTCTCGAAGTAACGCATATGTGTGTACGGATTTTCATGATCCTCCCCGCGGAACTCAGATCCTTTTACCAGTGCAATCAGCTCTGGACGAATCTCATAGCTGACAGCTGTGATTGGCTTGGATGCTGGTGCAGGCTCCAATAGTGCTCCTTTTTGGAGCAGCGGCGTCGAAGATCGACGGAGTGTCCATGATATAGTATGATAATAAAAGAAAAAAAGAAAAGTGAAAGAAAACAAAAAGAAAATAAAAACCTTTAGCGGGCGCCTCTAGGTTCGAGAATTAGCACAGCTTACCGTTCCCCGGCAACGGCGCCAGAAAGCTTGTTGGCAGTCCTAAGGCCTAACAGAAATTAATCCGCAAGCGTACGGATACCGATGTAGCTTTCACCACAAGGAGTATTCCTAGGGTATCGAATCCACAGGGAACGTATAGTGTACTAAAGCCTAAACACTAGAGGTATTGATCCGTAAAGGTGGCACACAGGAGCAGAGTTTACAGCAGTAAATAAAAAGGTCTTCTGGCCAGGCAATCTAATGATAAGAAGCTATGTAGCTGGGCAACTTGGTAAGGGCCTTACTCTATTATTTGTTTCGGGGCACACGCATGCCAGAACAGCAACCCAATAATTAGGTTCAACTGTTAAGGGGAACTACGTGCTATTGACCTCCCTACTAAAAACAATAACCCGGACGCGGTGGATTACAGAGACCGGTATGCCTGTCACACATACTCCGTGGGGTTACGAGCAAACCAGGGATAACTCCAGATATAAACACCACGTTTACATCTATCGTTACAACTAGCGAGATTATCAATAAGCTAGTCAACGCAATAAATAAATTAATAAATATTGCACACCTGGAACCCACAAATAAATAGAGCAGAATACCTTACTTTATTGCCCGACCAATAATCTTCTTACATGTTGTCCGGCCTGGAAGACTAAGACGACTACTCCCAGGCGAGGAGCATACCCGAGGCGACGAAGAAGCAGAGTCCCGACATACCGGGGACCTCTAGCTCTCCTTCCCTCTCACTCACTCACTCCTAGCACTATGCTACTACCAAAAGACTAAAATGAAGTATCAAATGAGGTGCGTCTTGCTTCTGGAGCCGAACGGTAGTATTTATAGGCTGCTGGAGTCGGTGCACATCATCTGGCCGAAGCTGGAGCGTCGGTGGAGCAAAGGTCGGCCGGCCGGCCTAGTAGGGTGGCCGGCCGGCCACTGATGTGGTCGGTTTGCCACCGACTCTTCCCTGGACGGCTCTGATGGACTCCTGAGGGCGGTAAGAAAGTCGGTTTTCTTGTGGGGTCGGCAGAAGTGGAGTGGCCTTCAAGTTTAGGCTCAAAAGCCCATGTTCTAGAATGTCGGTTGTTTGCTATTGGGCTGGGCCTTGAATTCCACGTGGGAAAGCTGTAGAAGGCCTCTGGAGAGGAGCTGGACTTGGGTTGGAGCCTGAGCTGGCCGGCCGGCCTATGATTGGGCCGGCTGGTGGGCTTTAGCCCCCGTTTCCTGTGAATTTTGTCCATATTGCTCCCTGCATTCAAATACTCCAACAAAACTTGTGGAGAGCCATTAATATAAAAGAATGTTCATTTTATCCTTGTATGATGGCTTTTATTGAATGGTGTTGGCGGTAAAATATTCGTTATAAGCACCGCCAACAGTCTCAAAGAGAAAGAAGGGCAGCTATTCCCGATGATTATATAGTGTATAACACAGAAGAATTTCAAATGGAGGATGACCCTACCTCATTTGAAGAAGCCATGAGAAGCGAACATTCATCCAAGTGGCTTGCAGCCATGGAAGATGAAATGAAATCGATAAGTACCAACGGAGTTTGGGACTTAGAGACAATTCCTAAAGGAGCCAAGACAGTAGGCTGCAAATGGGTCTACAAGACGAAATATGACTCCCAAGGGAATATAGACAAATTTAAAGCGCGACTTGTGGCAAAAAGATTCACGCAAAGAGAGGGGATTGACTATCATGAGACCTTCTCTTCAGTCTCATGTAAAGATTCCTTCAGAATTATAATGGCTCTGGTAGCTCATTATGATTTAGAGTTACACCAGATGGATGTTAAGACGGCGTTCCTAAATGGAGAATTAGATGAGATGTTTACATGACACAGCCGAAAGGCTTTGTTGTGGAAGGAAAAGAAAAGATGGGATGCCGCCTAAAGAAAGCGATTTATGGGTTAAGGCAAGCGTCAAGACAGTGGTTCTTGAAGTTTGACAGTACGATAAAACGTTTCGGGTTTGAATCGAATGTGGAGGACGATTGTGTTTATGTAAAGTTTAAGAATAGGAAGTATATCTTCCTTATCCTGTATGTGGATGACATTTTGCTTGCGAGTAGTGATGTCAGTCTTCTACTGGAAACGAAAAGATTCTTGTTCTCATACTTTGAAATGAAAGATCTTGGTGAAGCGAAATTCGTTCTAGGAATTGAGATTCACCGAGACAGATCAAAAGGGGTATTAGGATTATCACAAAAGACTTATATAGAAAAGGTCCTAAAAAAGTTTAACATGGACAGATGTAGTGCCTCACCTGCACTAATAGTGAAGGGCGACAAATATGGGGACTTCCAATGTCCCAAGAATCAATATGAAATTCATCAGATGAAAGTGGTACCATATGCTTCAGCTGTCGGAAGCTTACAGTATGCACAAGTGTGCACTCGCCCTGATTTAGCTTTTGTTACCGAGCTACTTGGCAGATTCCAGAGTAATCCAGGACTAGAACATTGGAAATTGGTAAAGAAAGTTCTACGCTATATGTAAGGAACAAAAGGCCTCATGTTAACATACAGAAAAACAGAATCCCTGCATATCGAAGGATATACAGATTCAGACTTTGCAGGGGATAACAGAAAGTCGACATCTGGATATGTGTTCACTCTTGCGGGAGGGGCCATATCATGGAAAAGTTGCAAACAAACCGTCACTGCATCGTCCACAATGTATGCCGAGTTTGTTGCATGTTATGAGGCCACGGGGCAGGTAAACTGGCTTAAAAAGTTTATGCCTGGTTTGAGAGTGGTTGACGACATCTCTAGACCACTAAAGATGTACTGCGACAATGAGCCTGCAGTAATATATGCACACAACAATAAGTCAAGTGGTGCTGCCAAACACATTGACATAAAGTATTATGTTGTGAAGGATAAAGTCCGAGATCGACACATAAGTCTCGAGCATATAAAGACAGAGAACATGCTAGCGGATCCGCTAACGAAAGGCTTACCACCCAACGTGTTCAAGGAGCACGTAGCCAGCATGGGGTTAAGGGACCGCCTATGATCTCCGGACTATAAGGGCCCAAAAGTATAAAGGATCTGTTTCGGAATGGAGGCATGTATTGTAGCTGTTGATTCTATCGGCGATGGACTGTGACGATGAGACAGGCTCTATGCACTAATCTATGATGAAATGAGAAAATTGAAAAGGTAAAGAAAAAGATAAAGAGATCAAGGGGGAGATTGTTAGTTTGACCTCCAGAACGCGATCCAAAGATCACGCCCCCTTAATCGCGCCCTGATCGGGGGCGCACAACCAACTCATGGTTGGTGGGCCCCTGTCGCCAGCGCTATATAAAGAGGTGGGGGCCGGGGCACGCAGTACGAGGTTGACCGCGCCGCCACCAGCCCCACCGACAAACCCTAGACCGATCACGATCTAGCGCTAGGCCGACGGGAAGCTCCACCACCGGCCGCCACGTCGACGCCCTACCGCTACTCCGTCCCTGGCCAGTGCAGGTACCGGCCGGAGGGGCGAAGGAACCTACGACTCCCGCGCGCACTGCCGACGTGCGCGTACACGCAGTCTACTCTGCCACCGCTCCGACGACTCCGGCGCCACCCGTCATCGCCATGGCGATTCCCGCTACGGCTGCTCACGAAGGTATATCATCCTCTACCCTAGATCTAGATTAGATCACCCCGATTCATGATGTTGATTAGAAAAGATTGATAGACCCGTACTGATCTTATGCCTAGATGTTGAATAGAACCTAACAATAGCAACTCAGATTCTGCACTTGGATGAAATGTGTGAGGGCTCCTTTTGTATTTGAGGCATATCCGAACGTCATTCTAGCAAATCCGAAGCTCCTTCTGTTCTGCACTTTTTTAGCATGTCAGTGCTAGAACTGTTCATCATGTATTGACGTTAGTTAACTATAAGGTTTTGTGAGTTACGATATGACCAGCAACATTTTTTTCTGTTCAGCGTTTAAGCGTCGGTTATCAGAAACAGAGCAGCAGCCAGCAGCACCAGCAGCAGTTGCCTGATGACGACACATCCCAGCAAGGCCAGTAGTCAGCGTAAATAGGGCATGTCGTTTAGAGCAAGGCCAATGCGAGTAGGCGTAGAGCCAAGACAGCTCAACTCGCGCCCACGCTCGCGTTCAAGGCATCCAACCCCGCGCCAAGCCAACGCCTACACGGGAGGCCCCACAGTTGCGGCTGCCGAGAGCGCACGCAGGAGAGAGACAGAGAGGAGATTCACAGCGGGTCCCACCATTATGCGTTGGAGCTCGTGTCGAGCTTGGCGCTCGCAGACGCGTCAAGCATCTTCTCTTTCCTCGTTTCTCTTTCTTCCACCGCAGCACTTTCTGACGTGGCTTGGCGACGCGCCTTCGCGTTGGGCTTGCTCTTATTGGATCCAAAGAACCGCATGTCTTCATGTCATAGGTACCCTATTCCAATGGACTGGAAGGAGAGTCACGGAGAGATTTGATGGAATTCCGTGCTTGCTACGTGGATATGGGTTGGGTTCCTTTCTTATTCAGTCCGGTTTTGTTTGGTTTGTAGTTGAGTGGCAGGATGGTTTGGATTGTGCTACAATTCAGGTTTTTCTTTCGGCCCACTACCACATATAGCAAAAGCATCGGTTCTCGTTTCATTCGATAACACCGCCCGGTTATAGCAGGCAAATCAGAAACTATTCGAGTCACGTCATGCCATCGCTGTCACGAAGATAGAAAAGTTTACGACCTTGGTGATCTACATGACAACAGAGTAAACAAAGCGATCGATGATCTCGATGTCAAACAAAAGGAATCATGAAAGACCTCCACTCAGATAGACTTTCTCTTGCGTGCTGACGTGGACAACGGCGACTTGGCAGGCCACGCCACGCAACAACGCTGGGCGGCGGTAGCTAGTGGAAATCTCCGTTCACAGCATTATCCGTCTGGAGGAGATGCTGATATTTCATCCAGAGTAGTAGTGGGTTGACCTCACTATTCGGTCATTAGTGCTATGCTGACACAGTTACATGAACCTCTTCTTTTTAGGCCATTATTTCCACGTATATGCGCTTACCAATTGCGCCACTTGCTGCGATAATGTAGTATCCATCGATTATTTGCAATTTAATCGATGACCGTCCACTGCAACCATGCACATTCACATACTCCATCCGTTTTTTAATATATGACGTCGTTGACTTTTTCGTTCAACTTTGACCAACAATATAGATTTAAATAATTAATTTTCGGATATGAAATGAATATCATTGGATTCATCATCAAAAGCACTTTAAGATTAACTTATACACTTAGCTATTTATATAAATATTTTGAATAAGACGAACGGTCAAATGTAACGAAAAAAGTCAACGGCGTCATATAATTAAAAACGGAGGGAGTAACACATTCCACTTCGTGTTTGTCTTTTAGGAATTTTGTTCTGTCCTAGAGCATTCCTTATACCTAGCCATGCTGTGGTATTATCACTCTAGATGAAGAGTTTATCAACAAATCCTTAATTGTTTACATAAGTAAAGTAGCACTACAGTTTAGCAGGACATATGCTGGAAAGGGTGTGTCACGAGCTCACAAGCGTTGCAGTGAAGGCAATCCTATATCATAATGCAAACTTGATGACTATTACGAATATTTGTGTTCGGCATAAAAAGCAAATGCGGCAAGTATTTTTGAAAGCATTACAAGAAACGGATTGCTTGGACAAATCACTAAATATGTAAAACATAACCTAATTTTTTGTACATGCATGGAAAACATATTGCTCAACAAACTAAGCGTAGCTTTATTGGTTTGTTCCTTATTGAACTCTGATAGCTGACTATACATATTTTCTGGTAAGCTTGTAGGAAATGGATGTTCGTGCGTGTTTTTGTAGGGTTGAGCGCGATGCTTACATTTGTACGTTTTGTAATTCAAACATGTCAGTTAGTGTTATGATTTATTTGTATGCAACAAAATGATGCGATTGAACAAGTTGTTTTGTTTTTTCATATGTCTAACTATAAATTGAAGCATTACATTGGTCCAAAGAATCCAGATCAGGAGTACTCCCTTCATTTCAAATTACTTACGTTTTTGACTTTTAGAAATCATGTCTTATTCAAAAATTTTGTGCAAATATCATTTATCTTGTTATGGTTTGTTTTATCACTAGAGATATTTTAAACATGATTTTTTTAAATATTTGCATAAATCTTTTGAATAAAACGAATGGTTAAATCTGATCTTCAAAAGTCAAAAAACGTAATTTGACATCAAGGTAGTATGTAACAAAGAAATTGGTTCTCGATGTTCTTTTCTGTTACAGCCAGAGCTAAGAGCGGGGTGTATGTGCACGGAGCGGGCGGCGCATAGGCGGCGAGCCTCGCGCGGACCGAAAGGGCATATATGCGCCGCCGTCCCTCTAATAATGACCGCCCGTTTTTGTTCCTTTCCCCGCGCGCCGCCCACCAGAGTGATCCTCCCTCCGACTCCCCCTTCCCTCCGCCCTTCTCCCTCCCATCGCGCATCGCAGCCGAGGTTTCCCCAGTGGCTTCACCCGGCGCAAGTGAGCGATGGCGGCCTCGCCGGCGGTGAGCGTGGACAAGGCCACCAACGAGCTGCTGCTGGGCCCCGACTGGACCCTCAACATCGCCATCTGCGACGCCGTCAGTTCCGATCACGGGTGCGTGTCTCTTTCCCGTTTCTCTCTCTCTCCCTGCATCGAATTCTTTTTTTCCCTGTTTCGGATTCTTGGTTCCCGTGCCACCGCAGTAACGGCCAAAAGACGGTGGTGTTCTTGGCATCCCCACGAACCGAAGGGAATAGGGCGTATATTTGATTAGTATAATATAACAGAAGGGATATATTATTTATTTCTTTTAGGTCCGGCTCTGTTCTATTATAGAAATATCACTGCGCGATTGATGCGAACAATCGGTTCTTTCTCTAATTTTGGCTCTTTATAGCCTTCAACCCCGTCTCTGTTCACCATACGACCCATGTTTGTGAGTCAGAAAGTCCTTTTTAAATTTAAATTTAATCCTGAAAATGGGTTTATGATCCCATATAAAGTCTTTCAATCGGTTGTTCAAATCCTCTATGTTGAATGATATTTAGACCTGAGTATGGTATGGTACTGCATCACACAATTGTGCCAACTAAAATAAAACATGATGCTACTGAGAGCAAAACAAGTAATTTTGTATTAAGAAGAAATAGGCACCCATATTCAAGCTGAATGTAGGACTCAAGACTGAGTTGTGGGGTGCACATGCACAACTCCCACCAATCAAGCTAGCTTCTGTTCCTTATTTTTTTTTTTACTAACAAATGTACCTGTTGGGACTCTGTTCCGTCCATCCAGCCAATTTATCACCGATTTTCTCAATCCATGGCAGCAGATCCAACTTCCTTAGTTTCTTATCTGTGGTGTCTTGCCGGTGAGCGAGACCTTCGTGCTCGTGCACTAGGTTTGGGTCGAGAGTTTGGAGCCAGGTTAGTTGGGTTTTTGATAGGTCAGGTCTTACCTTGTACTAGTGTTTATCGATCGGATTCATATTTCTTGTATTGTACAACCCCTCATGGCCCGGTCCGGAGTGAGGTGGCTGTGTTTGTAAGGGGTTGTTTTTTTGTTATCTATCAATACAAAGATACACAACTCTCCTGCATATTCAAGAAAAAAAATGGATATTATGATCTTTAAAGGTGCATCATGAAAATTGTTCATTTATTACTCGGTTGTCATATGTTTACTTTAGTACCAAATGGCTGATTTACAAAATTATGTTGGTCCAGGCAAGCAAAAGAGGTTATTAAAGCTTTGAAGAAACGTATTCAGCACAAGAATTCGAAGGTCCAATTTCTTGCTTTGACGGTAAGTTTTCCTACTTGAAGTATTTTTTTCAGTTCTATCATGTTTGTCGACCTTATGTGCGAGATTGCTGTGAAACTGCTCTGCAGCTACTAGAGACTTTAATAAAGAATTGTGGAGATCGCGTGCATTTTCAAGTCATCGAACGCCATATACTGGACGACATGGTGAAAATTGTCAAGAAAAGGGTCAGTTGATTTCTTATGTCATTGCTTGCAGCACTTGAATAATGGAACTCTATGGTGTCTGCATGGCATATACAATTTTTAATTGAGTTTTCCATATACCTGTAGTTTGATGTTTCGAAGGTAGTACATTGAACTACATTCTATGATCTTGCCATCTTGGTTTTCCCCATTATTTTGATAATCATATATTTTTTTTCTGTCGTTCATTTGCTCAAAAATATATGACGTTAGGACAAGGTTTGTGAATTCAGTTCAGTTTGAACTAATAAGGTTTGTCCTAATGCCATATAATGAAAATTAGAGGGTCTACATTCATTGCTGTGATTTTGTTACTATACATTCCAAGTAACATGTGTCGCTTAAATATCTTGGAGCTCCTTTCATTCTGTTTTTTCGGTGTTCTGATTGGGTTTGTTCATTGTTATTACAGGCGGATGTTCAAGTTAGGGATAAAATTCTGACACTCCTTGATTCCTGGCAAGAAGCTTTTGGTGGGCCTGGTGGAAAGCACCCCCATTATTACTGGGCATATGCTGAATTGAAGGTATGCGTACTATATTGGAAAGCTTAAATTACAAGGGAAATATATTTTCTTTTAACCTTATTAGAGTCACTTCCATATGAGACAGGGTTGTAGTACGACGTTTTATCCTGTTCCATGTCAACTTTACCGCAGAGTGCATTAGAAGCCCAACAAGTTCCTTGGAACTATTACTGAGGGGCTTTAAAGGAAATGAAGTCTACTTTCTGTACCTTTCTTCTTGCAATCTAGTTATAAACGTTCAAGAATCAAATCTTCTGAAACTTGTCCAGGAATTGTATTGGAATACAATTTTTTATATGGTTTAGGTGAGAAATTTGCCGCACAAGTATGCACATTTTGTTCAATGTGAGAAAAGTTTAGAAGCGCATCTCTACACCTTTCACGCATTTTTTTTGTTTTTTACTTTATTAATTCTTTCTTCAAGATAACTATTCCTCATGAAGCAATGGATATTTTACTTGCAGCGATCTGGTGTAGAATTCCCTAAGCGCTCACCTGATGCTTCACCGATACTTACACCTCCGGTCACAGTCCCAGCATCTTTGCCATTTCAAGCAGGGTATGGAATGCCAGTTGGTTCTCCCTCGAGGCTTGATGAGGCAATGTCATCTAGTGGAGCTTCTCTGAGGTGACCTTTTTTCTTCTGCATCAAAAAATTAAAAAAGGCGGTATCTTTCTTTTATCTGTTCTGTGATACATGACATACTGTTATTTTTTTTAGCATGTCAGACTTGGAACGTATGCTGGGGGGAGCAGAACTATTAAGTGATATGCTGAGAGCTGCGAATCCGATTGATCATGATGTAAGGATATGTATTTATTGTTGTTCTGTATATGAACATAATTTTGATGGATTAGTTTATTCGAAAATGGATAGATTGTTTACTTGTTGCTGCTGCATCCCCGAGTGTACTAGTCCAGATTTTGCAAGCAACTTACGTTTAAGACTGTTGAGTTTAATATTGCGGTATCGCGGTTTTGAGGCAATTGTTGATTTAGTGGCTATTATTTGTTGCTTGTTAGGTATTCCATCCAGTTTTTTATACATAACATTGTTTAGATCAAAATTGAACTACCCGCCATTTAAAATTGGAGTGAGTGTATGTGTACAGTATATATAGCTTGTTTGTGACATGACTGGGCCTAAATGGCATAGGGCATAGTGTTGTTGTCGGGAGAGTGAGATTTGGTTACTCAACTCCCTGTAGCTGTGGTGTAAGAGCTCCTGAGATAGAGAGGTAGGAGATGAACTTCTTTTGCTTCCCATTTATTCTTTGACTGCTCCTCGTATATAGAATATGGCACTCTAACAAACTCAATGACTAACAAACTCGGTCAATATGCACTAACTGAAAGCTAACTCAACCTATTGACTTGGAAAGCATGGTATCAAAATGGCCTATGCCGTGCTTCTCTTCTTGGCATGCTGGCTGTAGTGTCGTCCCCATGTCATAGCTAAACTAGGGTTATATGGTCTATTGGCTCATGTGGAACGTCTCTGTTAAGTATGGAATCCAATATGAAAATTAATGTTCATGTGGGGATTCACATTTATGACATTTTCTTGGTGCTTAGGTTGTCAATGATGAAATTATTATAGAACTTGTGAACCAATGTAGATCAGACCAGAAATGGATCATGCGTTCGGTAAGTTCATTGAGGTATGTGACTATGAATCTCTTGTTCTTCATCTACAATCTGTTATTTAAGAGTCTAATGTGTACCAGTGTTCATAACTTTGGGGCATGAGAGGAGTTTGATTTGCATAAAAAGTTATATCATGAGGATACTGCAATTGCTATGATGCTACAAATAAAAACAACTGATTAACTTTCATCTTGTAGAAACTACAAAATTAGAATAGCATTTGTCAGCACATTGCTTAAATGCATGGGTCAACAGTTTGAGGATAAATTTGGTCAAAAAAAAAAACAGTTTGAGGATAAATATGAAATTGTAAGGGATTAGAATCCAACCTACAACTATGGAATTGGCATGGTTTGCTCACTTAGACTAGCAGAGCTCGGTCATGGCAGACGAAGGAACACAGACCCAATCTAGACAACTTGAGGAGCAAATTAGATCTAGAGATAATCGATGGATAAGTTCCAATTAGATCTAACTGAAGGGGTATAACAACAATGTGAGAAGCAAGCAGTTGAATTTATTCTTGAAATACAGAGAGAGGCTAGTGGCTTCAACCTGTCACAAAGAGGGATAGAGGATTTTCTTTCAAAAGCTTGTTTTTGTTTGGTTCGTTAAGTTGAAAAGTAGCACACAGTAATCCTGTTAAGGTGCTTTGCCTTTTTATAATTATTATAGGAAGCTTGTGACCTGGCAACTCTCGTCTTATAGAGAAATACTGTTGACTAATAACAAGCATATTCAGAAAGGCATGATTTTATAGGGTGGCAGTTTCTAAAATGTTTTCTTTTGTATCAACTGTCAGTCTAAAAGTTCTAACTAATTATCTGAAGTTCCTTTTCTGCTTTACAGGGATGAGGAACTCTTGGGCCAGGCTCTTGACTTAAATGATAAATTACAAATACTGCTTCAAAAACATGATGCGATTGTATCAGGTTCTCCTCCTCCAGATGAAGTAACAGATTTGAGGAGCGAACTGCCAGCAGGAACCACTTCCAATCTTGGAGCCGAAGTTCCTCCTCAAGCTGTAGTTTCTCCTACCGTGATACAAACCGATGTTTTGAATGATGAAGAGGAAGAAGAAGAAGATGAGTTCGCTCTGCTAGCTCGAAGGTCATATTGCCACCATGCCGATCCTCATTTCTCGTATGGTTATTTTTCCTTGCATCGTTTGGAGCTGACGGTTACGTTTCATTAGGAAGTCGAAGTTCAGGTCTACAAACGACGAGATCAGTTCTTCTGATTTAGGAACAATTTCATCAACCATCCATGAGGGCGTAGCAAATTCAGGAGATTCTGTTCCCTTGACAACTTCATCATCCTTTCCTAGCAATGCACTGTCTCTACCTGATCCTCCAGCCCCTGTGAGGACTTCCCCAGAAGAGCAGGTCATGAGTGATCTTCTTGCACTCACAATATCATCAAACCCATCAACACCCTATACCCCAGTAACAGCTGAACAAACCTTGAATCATGGTGGCTCACCAGCCAGTGATCATCCACAGCTTTATCATGTAAACCAAGGGCATGCTGCTGCACATTATGTCGCTCCATGGGCTCAATCTCCATCTCAAACTGCAGGAATTCAGCAACAAACGCTATCCCAATCACAACAGCTCAACAACTCATATGCTTATCCACCACCACCATGGGTCTCACAGGACGAAACTGAACCGAACCCTTTTGTACAAGCATCATACCAGCATCAGCTCGCTTCCAACTCGCCTATCAACATGCCATCGAATCTGAGGCCTGTACTGCAATCACATTCCTTCGGGGTTCCACTTCGGACTGCTAGTTTGGAGTCACCAATTAATCAGAACCTGAAGCAACCTTTATCTGCAGTAAGCGCTAGCTCGGAGTCACCAATAAACCGGAACCTGAAGCAACCATTATCTGCAGGGGCTCGCAGGGCGCCATCGTATGTTTCCTCCAACAAGTTCTTCGATGATTTGTTCGAGAGAAATTCTGATGGTAGCCTGAAAGTAGGAAATCCAGTTGGCAGTGGAACTTCCAGTCCGTACAAGGCATAGCGATGACAGTGAGGAATAAAATGTAAAAAACATGTTCATGCGCTTCCTGAATTGTCTTGACCTTCCTGTTTTCTTTCAGCCTGAAAGATTGTGAGGTTTTCCTCGTCAGCTTGAACGATTTTGCTGATGCTCTGGAGATACTTTTCTTTTGGCAGCTATTGTGTAATTAAACAAGTTTCGTTAGGTATGTACAGATCATGTGTAGTACAACTGATCCGTATGATGACTGAAAGAAAGCTAGTATCCAGTGGGTAAAAAAAAGGTATCACTCTGTTTACATGACATTCATTTATTTTATTTTATTTTTTTGCGAATAGAACATTCGATATACAGATGTGAAAGAAAATAAATGTAAGTTTGAAGTTCAAAGTAACAAGTGAAATAATGAGTTGAAATTTTAAAAATAATTAAATGTAAGCAAGAATCTACACAGCGTTGTAACTGCAAAGTTATGTCAATAAAGTTGGTCATGAAATTAGTAGTTTAGCTTTCTGGGGTAAAACATGCATTTTTATTTTTTGGGGGGAAAGCTAAACTCTACATGGGCATTATGGGCCATCTCAATGCCTGATTTTTCTTTTTTTGGCTAGCCCGTCTAGCGCGACGATTCTTCCTCTGCTCCTCTTCTCCAACTCCGGTGAGCTCCTTCCCCAACTCCGGCGAGGTTTCCAACGGATTAGTGCTCGGGATTGGGGATAGAGTACGAGGTTTGGGGGCTCACCGGAGTCCACCGGACCTAGAAGAGTGGGCCGGGGGAGGCAGGCCGGCCCGACGGTGGAGGGAGAGACGGCGGAGGCGGCGGGGGCGAGAAAGGCAACGGTGGGAGGCAGCAGAGGGTGGTTGCCTCGGCTGGCTAGGGCCTCGCCGGAGCTCTGGACGCGTGGCGGCGCGTGTGGAGCTCGACAAGACCTAGGCCACCGAGGTAGGGCGCGGTGCGTAGGATGGCGGGTGGAGGAAGGAGCGATCGGGAGGAGGAAGAAAAGCAACCGCTGTTGGATCTCCACATCGTGTGGCTGAAAAATCGAGCATTTTCGCTGGGCCTGAATGCCTGGGCATAGTATAGACAGCCATTTTTTTCTTAAATATTTGAAAACATTGACATATCTGTGAAAATAGGCTGATAAAGACCTCTTTTGCATCATCGCTAAGCTAGTACTCACACGTAGCATAGAGGCTAGACGCGGCGGAGGAAGCCAGGATGGCGGCGGGGCCGTGTGACTGCGGCAGCGCGGGACGGGGCGGCGGGCTGCCAGGAGGAAGCCAGAATGGCGGCAGGGCTGGGCTGCGGGGTGGCCGGAGGAAGCCAGGATGTAGGCGGGGCACGCGGGTCGCGACTGACCAAAGGAGGAAGAAGGTAGTTACGTTTAGTTTAACGAAGGATTTTGACCGGAAGTTTTGCTTCCTGCAGTCACCGTAGGGTAGACAATCACGTGAGGGACCGACATGGAAAAGATTCCTTTTTTTTTTTGAGGGCAGACATGGAAAAATCGGAGAACCTAGTCTCACCGTTGGTCGAAGCTGGATGGGAAGGGGAGGCGTCCCTCACTACTATAAAACGGATTTTTGCGACCATTGAAAAATCAACCTAGCGGTGGTTAAAAAAAAAACTTGCCTATACAGGACCCACAAATGAACGCCGCTAGAAACCAAATTGTAGCGGCGACCCATGAGTGAGCCGCCGCCAAAAATGTGAAACCCCCCTCCCCCAACTCCTCCTTCCCCCCCCCCCCCCCCCCCTCCACACACGCGCACACACACACACACACAACACACAATTTCTAGCGGCGACCGCCACTGCAAATGTAATTTTTAGTGGCGGTCCATCAAATGAGCTTCCGCACTGCGCTGCCACGATGCAGCTATGCTGCTGAGCTCCAGTGCCGACCTCGCCCGCTCTCGCGCTGCGCGACATCCAAAGCTTGGATACGTCACTGCTGCATCCTCCTCACCTAGGTAGGGCTTGAACACATCATTGCCCTCCTACCAGCGCCTGCATCATCGAGCTCGGAGTGCACTGTCTATCGAGCAAGAGGAGGAAGCGTGTGAGGAGTCAGCCGGTGTGACACGGTGTTCATGTGGGGACGGTTCGGTTTGCTTGATTTCGAGGGATAAGGGTGTTCCGTATATGGGCCGTCGACCCTCCTTTGCTTGTCCCAAAAACAAACACATGTAAAAGTGGGATCGTCCCGTCCCATTCCTTAAACCAAACACATCATATAAAAGTTAAGGGTGACCCACGATCTAACAACTCTTTAATTATTTTTCTACTGTATTTGTCGGTTTTACATTTAACTCTCGGGAGAGCGCTTTACATTGTCTTTCATGGTATGACACTGGTACCGTTTTTGCTAGACCCTCAAACTTGTTTCAGTTCATGTCACTCTTCTATATCCAACAATCTCTGCTTTGTCCAAACAAAATCGACATTTTGCCAAAGAAAGAGGTAGGTGGACATTTCCTCCTTTTAATATAACGCTTGTTCAGTAGCCAAACTGATCACTATCCGTGGCACTGTACTCCCCAAGTTGACTTCTTCACCCTTGCTCGTATTATTTAGTTACAATTCAACCACTTGTGCAGCAAGCATCCTTCGAGCAGGTAGGCAGATACGGGATAATGGAGGCGAACGGACCCCAAGAACCTCAGCCTACGCATGACCTGCTCAATGTCGATCACGAGTCCCTGCAGCAGGCGAGCGACGATGCCAAGAAGAAGAAAGGGGGATGGATCACCTTTCCTTTCCTCGGAGGTCTCTCTCTCTCTTCCTCTCTCAAGTTGTCGTCGTCGCGATGATACATGTATATATGTATATGCTTATGTGTGTAACCTGTTGCAGCGGCGATGTTCGGGCTGGGGATAGCGAGGGGCGGCGCGACGAGCAACCTGGTTGTCTACCTCGTGGAGAAGTACAACGTGCCGCGCGTCGACGCGGCGCAAATCTCCAGCATCGCCCTCGGATGCCTCAGCCTGGCCCCGGTCGGCGGAGCCATCGTCGCCGACGCCTTCTTCGGCTGCTACCCCGTCGTCGCTGTCGCCATGGCCTTCTCTGTCCTGGTATCATCACTAGCTGCACTCACTCTCTTTCTCCTCGTGTCGTGTGTACATGACCAAAACGTAACGACACAAGACGCGTGAAGTAATTGCTCACCACCAACACCTGCGCGCGCCCGTGCAGTCCCTGGTCGTGTTCACTCTCACGGCGAGCTTCCCCGGCCTCCGCCCGGCGGCGTGCCAGCAGCAGCTGATCGCCGCCGGGCCGTGCGCGCCGGCGACGGCGGGGCACATGGCGGTGCTGTACGCCGGCGTGTTCCTGCTGTGCGTCAGCGCGGGCGGCGCGCGGTTCAACCAGGCGACGCTGGGCGCGAGCCAGTTCGACGCCGCGGCCGACCGCGACGTGCTCTTCAACTGGTACTTCGTCTTCTTCAACGCCTCCTCCGTCGTCGGCTACACCGCCATCGTCTACCTCCAGGACACCGTGTCGTGGGCGCTCGGCTACGGCGTCTCCGGCGCGGCCAGCTTCGTGGGGCTGGTGGCGCTGCTCGCCGGCACGCCCTACTACCGCCGGCCGCCGCCACAGGGGAGCCCGTTCACGGGGCTCGCCAGGGTGGCTGTCGCCGCGGCCAGGAAATGGAGAGTCAACCTGGCCGCGGCGTCAGAGGGGTTGATGTTTTACCACGGACCACGCAACAGTAGTGACACGGAGGGCAACGCCAGTGACACCACCAACCTTGATCATCCAAGCGACAGCTTTAGGTAAGAACAACATTCCCCTTCGCATTTGGCATTATGTCATGCACATGGTGATTCTGTCTCAAATTACTTGTCATCTGAACTTCGTACCAGGTTCATTGAACATTTTATGAATCTGAACACCAAACTGGTAAACTATGAATTTCGATCTCTCTAAAAAGCTGCACCCCAACATTTTTCTCTAGCTCCGCCTCTCTGATAGGGCTCATTAGTTGAATCCCACCCATAAGAATAATTGTTCCATCAGCATCATCCCCAAGTAAACGATATGCAAAGGCCTGATCAAGACTCGTGAGTGTGTATGCCTGATGTCAAACGGTGTTACCAAAAGCTCTTACTTGAACATGATTTGTTCGTCGGAGTACTTCCATTTCCTAGTCTAGTCAAAGAAGCAACAAGGCGGCCACCAAATATTTGGTGACATGCACTTATAGTTTAATCGTTGTTGCTAACATCATTCATATCTCTATCGATTTAATACAATCTGGTGGCTAACGTCGTAGTGCTTTGAATGAACTTATTCAAAGATTATGTGCGTCTTCTATAATAACCAGAGGTCTTTGTCGTACATTGAAACGACACTGCCAATGTATGACATCCGTTTGATCCTGCACCTGATCGCAGCTTCCTGAACCGCGCTGCACTGATCACCGACGGCGACGTCGTCACCACCGCAGACGGGTCCGCTGTCCGGCCATGGCGGATCTGCACGGTGCAGGAGGTGGAGGACTTCAAGACGCTGCTCCGCATCATGCCGCTGTGGAGCACGTCCATCGTCCTCAGCGTGGCGCTCGGCACGCAGATCAACTTCACGGTGCTGCAGGCCCTCGCCATGGACCGCGCCCTCGGCGGCGGCTTCACCGTGCCGGCGAGCTCCATGATCGTCATTATCCAAGTCTCCATCGTCGTCTCCATCGGCCTCTTCGACCGCGTGGTCCTCCCGATCTGCCGCCGCCTCACCGCCGGGCGCGGCCCGACGCCGCTGCAGCGCATCGGCGCGGGCCACGTGCTCGCCATCGTGAGCCTCGCCGCGTCCGCCGCCGTCGAGCACCGCCGCATGGCGACCGTGCGCGCGCACGGCGAGGAGGGCCACCCGCGGTGGGTGTCGCCGCTGTCGGCGATGTGGCTGGTCCTGCCGCTCGTGCTGGCCGGCGCCGGCGAGGCGCTCTACTTCCCCGGCGGCGTGATGCTCTACTACGAGGAGTTCCCGGCGTCGCTCAAGAACACTTCCACGGGCATTGTCGCCGTGATCATCGCGCTTGGGTTTTACCTCAGCACCGCCCTTGTCGGCGTCGTCAGGCGCACCACGGCGTGGCTGCCGAACAACATGAATGCCTCCAGGCTCGATAACCTCTACTGGCTGCTCGCCGTGCTCCTGGCCGTCAACTTCTTGTACTACCTGATATGTGCCAGATTGTATAGGTACCAAAATGTTGGCAAGTAGCTCATTTGTCATGGTACTGAACTGAATGTGCCACTATCGTGCTTGTAATGCAGTGAAAAGGTGTGTGATTGGGGGTGCATATCTAATCTATTATCTCTTCGCTTCTCTTCCCTGGCTATAATAAATTAATAATGGAAATACTTAAAGAAAACTAAAAAAAATACCGCTTACATTAGTCTTACAAAAGGAAAAAGATACAAAAGAGCTCATACCAGAACATCCGAAGACAGCTTCGGAACCCCGAGCCGAGCTCTCGACTCGACTCTAACTCCCATGACTCAACTAGCCTAATCTAAATCTACATTGTAGCATAAGCAGAAGTGTCGTGTGTGTGTGAATGATGTGGTAGAAGAGCAACCCCTTTTTTTTTTGTCTCTGTGTGTGGGTGTGTGTGTGTTGGGGGGGGGGGGGGGGGGGGGGGGGGGGGGGGGGGGGGAGTTTCCATCCTGATCCTAACTTTCTTCCTAGACAATGGACAATACTATTTGCACATTGTGTACAACGGAAGAAACAAGAAAATTCAAGACTAAACTAATATAACTAACTAATCTACAAACAAACAACCAGAGAAACAAGAACATATTCATGACATGTTTTTTTTTAGCAAAACAGGAGGGGAATCCCCTACTGTACCTCATTTTATATATTTTTGTATGTACAAGAAAATATTAAATATTCATGACATGTTGACGGGTTGCAACCTATGTACTATATTTTTGTTATATAAATTCTGAAATTTTCTTATTTTGTTTGAGGCTGCTTTGCATGGATTGCAACATATCAACCAGTAAGTGCTTGTTCTTTAAATTTGAATTGTATTATATATGTATATAAATAATATATAATTATTTTAGAATATTGATAGTTCCCCTCACTTTATTTGCATAAAATAAAACAACATACATGTTTTGTTTAGTTACATTAAAAAGGGTACCTCACCCGAGTTTCGTTTAGATCCATATTCCGCGTTTTGTCATCTGCCTTATGTTCTTTCTTCGTATTCAATACACGTTTCTCTTGGAGTTGGATCATCAATAACTGTTATTGTCCACAAACTCGAACAATAACAGCTCAACGACAAACTTGTCATGGTCAAAGACTAGTTTTGTTGCGACAAGATATGTTGTCTATTGTGGTTCGAAAAAAGGTAGATTCAAAAAATACAGGTGCACTGCTATGATACTATATTACCTTAATATAATATATGCGTAAGATAAAAACTTATTTGTTAGGTCAATTATTCTTTTTTCCTAATTATGTTCCATACTTATTTCATTGAGTACAAGAAACAAAGTTACATTGGAGTCTGACAAGAGTATCACACCTATACCTAAGATAGTACATTATGAAGAGAGAAAGGAATGTATATCTAAGAACAGTGGTATATGGCTAGTCTAAACATTATGGGAAATGCATGCCCAAAACATCATATACTTAAGTAAATACTTAATAATAAACAACGTAAACATGAGAACATGAGACGTGGCACCATGAAGACCATTATAGTTTTCTAATAATATTATACATTAAAAGATATTTTATTACCAAACAAAATATGACAGCCCGAACATCGCCACTGCACCAGGTTACACATATAAGTATATACATACATGTATTATCGCGACGACAAAACTCGAGAGAGGAAGACAGAGACCCCCGAGGAAGGGAAGGTGATCCATCCCCCTTTCTTCTTCTTGGACTGCTACAGGGACTCGTGATCGACGTTAAGGTCATGGCTTGGCCGAGGTTCTTGTTGGAACCCGTTAGCATCCATTATGCCGTATCTTCCTACCTGCTCCAGCGATGCTTGCTGCACAAAGATTGTGAATTGTAACTTATGAACAAGAATGCGCAGAAGTCAACATGGGGAGTACAGTGCCACAGACAGGGATCAGTTTGGCTACTGAAAAAGCCTATATTAAAAGGTGGAAATGTCCACCCTATATACATCTTTCTTTGGAAAAATGATGTTTTGTTTGGACAAGGCAGAGATTGTTGGATTTCACGGAACATACACTGAAACAAATGCTCTTATTTGACGGTTCAGCAGTGTCAAACCATAAAAGACAATGCAAACTGCTCTCTCAAGATTCAAATGTAAACCAAGAAAGACAGTAATAATAAATAAACAGATTTTAGATCAGACACAGCCCTTAATTTTTATGGTGTATTTGGTTTGAGGAACCGGGCGATCCTGTGCTTGTCTTGGGGAGAAGCCAAGGAGGGAATGGTCACAGGAGTGACATGTGCAGCAACTCAAGCAATGGATAACAGACTGGATTTAGCATCTGTTTTTTTACTTTGTTTTCCCGTTTATTTTTGTGTTCTTCTTTTGCTTATGTACAGACCTTTTTACTGTTTAAATAAAATTCTGTAGGGGCTTGCCCCTCCAGTTCGTTCAAAAAAAAAAATGGTCACAGGAGTGGATAG
This sequence comes from Eragrostis nindensis, assembly GCA_012490785.1. Classification (NCBI taxonomy): domain Eukaryota; kingdom Viridiplantae; phylum Streptophyta; class Magnoliopsida; order Poales; family Poaceae; genus Eragrostis; species Eragrostis nindensis. The sequence goes on along the minus strand of JAAXCT010000361.1, from coordinate 430,117 downwards.
CTGCCCCACATGTGGGACACCCTCGTTCCTCGAAATCAGACGGATCGAACTATCCCATGTGAGTGGTGCGTCATGCGACTCATGCCGTCTAACTCCGCACGCTTGCTCCTCTTCCCTGGCAGATAGTGCACTCCGAGCTTGATGCACGCGATGGGAGGAGGGCAAGGACGTCTTCGAGCCCTACCAAGGTGAGGAGGACGCGAGCAGCAACGTCGCCAAAGCGAGCTCGGCGGTTTCAACCATGGCGAAAAATCCCCCTTTTTTTAGGAGTTTTGAGTTCTACTTAAAAAAATCATTTTAAGCTTTGTAGCCCACCCCATCCAGCTTCGACCAAGGGCAGCACTGTACCGCGCGCGTTAGCCTAGACAGCATGTCTATTTTTCTTTTTTGGAAAGTTTCATTCACATCAACTTTCTATTTTGGGAAAGTTTCGATGTGACTTTTTTGGAAACTTTTGCTTCGAAAAGTTTCGATGCAACTTTTCTAGAAACTTTTGTCTCAAAAAGTTTCGGTTCAACTTTTCTGAAAACTATTGTCTCAAAAAGTTGCAACAGAACTTCCTACCTAAACTTTTTCCCCACACCCCAGACCCACCCATGTGCCCGCGGTCCCCGCGTCAACCCACGCGAAGTGCGCTGCGCGCGCACGCGCACCAAATAGAAAAATCGTTCGACCAACGGTGACCCGGTTCTCTCTGGCCTCTCGAAGCTTTTCCGGTTTTCCCTGTGGGCCTCTGACTCTTGTACTAAATACTAGAGGGTTTTCCTTCAAAAAAAAAAATACTAGAGGACTAGGAAATCAGTGTGATAACTCTCCGAGTCCATGACTCACTCACGGGGTAATCCCAGACTGAGTCGGAGACGAAGTCGCGGATGTTGAGTACTAGTATATACGACATGTCCCGAGGGGCTTTGATCGAGATCGGATTTGGGAGAAAGGCTCGTCCGTCATAGCAATTCGCCGGATCAGGGATGGCGGTTGCCGGCCAGAAGCGTCAAGCGGATGACTTCCCTCGAATTCTTTCCGCTCGCAAGCGCCAGGCGCAGGCACCGGACTGGGCGTCGCTTCCTCCCGACATGGCCGCCACCATCGCCGACCTTGTGCTGGCGGTGGACGTGGTGGACTACATGAGCTTCCGCGCCGTCTGCGCTTCGTGGCTCGCCGCGACGCCCAGCCCGCGCGACCCCACGCTGCGTGACGCCCGCTTCCGCCCGCGCGGCTGGGTCGCGCTCTGCGACGGCGACGCCGTCCGGCCGGCGGACGCCGGCGAGATCGCCTTCTTCCACACGCGCACCGGCAGGCGCCTCCGCGTCCGCTTGCCTGACCTCCAGTGCCACAGCCACCGGATCGTCGGCTTCACGGACGACGGCCTCGTCATCCTGTTCCACAAGACCAGCAGCGCGCTCCGCGTCGTCCACCCGTTCACCCGCGTCGCCGTCGACCTGCCCCCTCTGGCCCCAATCTTCTGGGCCTTCGTCAACGACGCCTACTCCATAGCCTGGATGAACGCCGCGGTGTGCTCGTCACCGCACACGTCCGGCCGGTCCATCGCCGTCGTCGTCTGGTTCCCCAACGCGCGGGGAGTGATCTGCGCCGAGCCGGGGCACCGGTGGTGGAAAGTCATCCACGAGCGCCTCGAGCTCGCCGCCGCGCTGAGCTTCGAGGGCAAGCTGTTGGGCGTCACGAAATGGAAGAGGACCCTCGTGCAGGTGTACCCTCCAACTCCAAGTTCGCAGCGATGCGTTGTGGCTCAGACGATCCCCGTGGGGTTCAGCCTCAATGTCGTGTGCTACTTCCATCTCGTGGAGGTCACGGGACGCGCACTCCTGGTTGTGCGCCTGCCTCACAACGACGACTGGAGACCATACACATTTACGCTCTTCGCCATAGACACGACGAGCACCGGGAAGCTGACGCAGGTGAAGAGCCTGGGTGACGACCGCGCGTTGTTCCTCGGCAGAGACCGTTGCGTCTCTGTCTCGGCCAAGGACCTCCCTTCACTGTGCGGCGACTCCATTTACATGTCCCCCACCTGGGGCCCTACCGTGTTGCACACTCTAAGCAACGGGACATTTGAGCGGATTTCGAGATGCACCCTTTTTACTACACCTGATGACTTGGGATCAGTGGAAAAGTTGCACTCCGTCCGGCCTTTCACTCTCGTGGATCAGTTGCTGACATACTGCAACCATGCTGAGTGGTAAGTTCTTTTGCATTGCATGCGTCTTCGTCCATTATTCGACTAATTAACTGCTGCATGACTTGCACATGCATGTAATTCTTATATATGGCTGAGGTAATTAACATGTCTCCTCTCCCGCGCGCTACTGCAGGTCAAGGGGATTCATGTTTCATGAGTTCCACGCCAATGCTGCAGCTCAAGGAGCAAAATTTCTGATGCAATTATCTGCTCAGGACAAGGAAATTCAAATCCCGTTCTTGTCTAGACAGGATGAAGTGGACATGTTCAAGGATAGGCGGTATATGGGGAGATGACGAAAACTGGTCCTCCGCACAAACAAGTTTGAGGTTCAACGTTAACTGATTATATATAGAGAAAATTTCTAGTCAAGAAATGTTCTATATAAGAGTACATGCATGCAAGCCCTCCTTAGCGCTTGGTACATGCATCTTGATGTAACCAGAATGAAGCTTTACAGAGAAGCGGGGAACGAATAAATAAAGGGAATAAAAAAAGGGAGGGGTTGTGACCAGAGTTTTGTTTCAAACAAGGCATAATTTCAGTGCTATTCCATTGTCAGCTCAATCAAAGTCTGACCACATGGAGTGGTGCTCTGTAGACATGAGCAAAAGCAAAAACAACAGAGCATGCTGTTTATTCATGTTTGTGTCATGATGTCTTACTGTACTGCTCGTCTTCCTCACAACTTTATGATACACGAAACGAAGGCTCACGGTACAACATACAAGTGAACAATCTCCAGTGTAGTAGAGATTGTGATGGCCGATCGTGAGCTACTTGCCGATGTTCTGGTACTTGTACAATCTGGCGCATATCAGGTAGTACCCGAAGTTGACGGCGACGAGCACGGCGAGCAGCCAGTAGAGGTTCTCCAGCCTGGAGGCGTTCATGTTGTCCGGCAGCCACGCCGTGGTGCGCCGCACGACGCCGATGAGCGCCGTGCTCAGGTAGAATCCAAGCGCGATGATCATGGCGATCATGCCGGTGGCCGTGTTCTTGAGCGACGGCGGGAACTCCTGGTAGTACAGGGTCACCTGCCCGGGGAAGTGCAGCGCCTCGCCGGCGCCGGAGAGGACGAACGGGAGGACCAGCCACATGGCCGACATGGGCGACACCCACGCCGGGTCGCCGGTCTCGCCGTGCGCGCGCCCCGTCGCCATGCGGCGGTGCTCGATGACGGCTGACGCGGCCATGCTGGCGACGGTGAGCACGTGGCCGGCGCCGATGCGCTGCAGCGGCGTCGGCGTGACTCCGGCGAGGCGGCGGAGCAGCGGGAGGAGCAGGCGGTCGAGGAGGCCGAGGGAGACGACGACGGCGGCGAGGCAGGCGACGAACATGGAGCCCGCCGGCACCGTGAAGCCGCCGACGGCGCGGTCCATGGCCAGCGCCTGCAGGATGGTGAAGTTGATCTGCACGCCGATGGCCACGCTCAGAATGATGGACGCGCTCCAGAGCGGCAGGATGCGCAGCACCGCCTTGAAGTCCTCCACCTCCTGTACCGTGCAGATGCGCCATGGCCGGGCCACCGGCCCGTCATCGGCGATGACGTCGCCGTCGGTGATCAGTGCCGCGCGGTTCAGAAATCTACACAGTCGTAGACGATTTTAGTGACAGTTGTACTTGGTAGTTGGTACACAAAAAAAATCCATTAATAAATTTACAGGCTAGTACAAGTCTCACCCTTTCTCTTTTTTTTTCTCTTCATATTATATTGCTATTTTGTTTCTATCATGGATAGTCAGGCTACGATTCTTTACTTGGACATGTTCTTGGTTCCAAGTCATGCTTAAGTCAGAAAACGTTCACAAAATGTTTCCACTCAGTGCACACGCGTGAGTATTATAGATAAGAAGTCAACAGTAGAGCAGCGACCTGGTTAGTTCAGCTGACGACTCCAAAAGACATTTACGGTTTGGTTATCAATCAAACACATGAGCTTTCAATAGGTTCATTTGTTGCCCCAGCATGGCTCTCAATTTTATGTTGCCAGTGCTGGAAAGCAGTCTATATTAACTCCCTATGGCTAATAAACAAACTGATGGGGCTAGCTGGATATTTTCTTGTTGCTGGCTTGCTAGTTACATCTTTGACTGAATTATGGCAGGGGAAACCCGGCCCACTTAGGCCAACCTCAATACATTTTTGTGCAGCAAGCATATATTTAACTGGCAACGTGCTATCACCGTTTGACATTAAGCTACTCGGGCCCAGTTTGTAATTAAAACAAAACGAATTAGGTACAGAAATGAACATTGCGTCAATCAGAAGAAAGAATCAGTGAGCATTGCTGTTTGCGGTCCTAAGGGGCAAGGGCCAAGGGCCAAGGGGAGTCGGGACCACTGTATTTCCATCTACGGTAGCGATAGAAAGATTTCTTTGTGTGTGTGTGTGTGTGTGACCTCCAAATTATGCTCCAACGCAGCGGAGTGGGGAAACGGTACCTTCCATATCCTCCTAAACAAATGGCCAATTCATCCATGACAATGCATGTTGATATTTCTGCCAAGAGATGCAGCCTTTGGAGCTATTGATCACGCATGCATGTCCTTATACCTGCCAACTCCTTGTATAAAGGCAACACCACCTAAAAAGCCGGACTCTCCACTACCAATTGTGTTCTGCTGGCTCACTCCCTCTACCCCTCTTACTTTTGTTTGGTAAAACTTTTCATACCATTTCCAGTATTTTCTCTTAATAGTTCAAATGGTATTTGTTTTCAATTTACAAATGTACCAATTTGAGAAATATGAGTCAAATCATTTAAGAATGGCTGGTCCCTTCTTTGTCATGGATCATTCCACGGATCATTCTCTCTAATTGGCAGTTGGCACACACACAAACACTTATATAAACTTGACACAATTAGTTTGTATGTTTGTTTGAATGCAGTTGGTTAACTTATTAATTTGTTGATGGATATACGGTGCACGTTATTAGGAACATCGATCAGTAGCTAGTGGGGAAAACATTCCAGCGCTTTGGAATGAAGCACAGGATTGTGCACGGTCGACTAAGTTCATTGGAACTATGAAGAGCTTAAAATTGCGAGAATATATGAGTCCTGGACCAGCAAATGTAATGGACGGCTTGAAGGGCCTAACTTCCTCGCAGATATTGTTCTGCTTGCTGTTCGTCCTGTCGGCAACATGCATGCCTATGATCTATTTCTCTCGCGTAGTCAAATCTTGTCGGATGTCTGCATATCTTTTTGCAATACAATTGGCAACAAAGATTCTTAGCCTCTTACTTACTTACTATTACATGATAGCTCTTGTTACATTTACCAGTGTTTTGGTAGTTTCTGTTCCAGCCGCCGGTGAGGTTTGGGCAATGGATTGCGTAGCAGACATGGGTGGGGGTGCCTTTGTCAAATTTAGTGTCAGAAAATCGTATAGTACCAGTACGTGTCCTTACTCTGAATAAGACGCCTAACGACTCCTAGTTGTTAGGATAATACATTGGATCTTAAAATACCTAACGACCCTTTTTTTTGTTAATCAAGAACACCATACTGTTGAGTGTGACTTAACAATAATACAGTCCAACTGAAATTACCTTACGTACGTTACCTAGTGTTGTAAAAAAATTGCAATTCTTTAATAGCTATGTGTAACATCGATCGATGCAACAGGATATGAAAACTAATTAGCAGAGTTGTCTTACCTAAAGCTATCGCTTGGAGCAATATTACCGTCACTAGCCTTGCCGTCGCCGTCGCCGCTGGGTCGTGGTCCGTGGTAAAACCTCGACGTCTCTGACGTCGGCACGCCGACCTTCCTCTTCCTGGCGGCGGCGACGGCCACCCTGGCGAGCCCGGTGAACGGGCTGCCCCGGACGGGCGGGCGGCGGTAGTAGCGCGAGCCGAGGAGGATGCCGACGAGCCCGAGGACACTGGCGACGCCGGCGATGCTGAAGCCCAGCGTCCAGGAGACGCTGTCCTGGACGTAGACGATGACGGTGGCGCCGAGAATGGAGGAGCTGTAGAAGAAGATGAAGAACCAGTTGAAGAGCACGTCGCGGTCGGCCGGCGACTCGAACTGGTCGGCGCCCATGGTCGCCTGGTTGAACCGCGACCCGGCCGCGGTGACGCAGATCAGGAGCACGCCGGCGTACAGCGCCGCCATCTGCCCGGCGGTGGCCGGCGCGCAGAGGTTGGAACCCGGCTGGCATGGCGGCGGCCGGAGGCCGGGCAGGCTGGCGGTGAGCGTGAACACGACCAGGGCCTGTGCGCGCGCTCGAGGATGATCGAGTTGGTGAGGAAGATGGCCTGACACGATGCGATATATAGATCGATTGCAGCTTCTTAAGACGTAACAAACTTACCAGGACAGAGAAGGCCATGGAGACGGCGACGATCGGGTAGCAGCCGAAGAAGGCATCGGCGATGATGGCTCCGGCGACCGGAGCCACGCTGAGGCAGCCGTTGACGATGTTTGCGATCTGAGCCGCGTCGACGCTCGGCACGTGGTACTCCTTTATCAGGTACACCACCAGGTTGCTCAGGGCGCCACTGGTGGCCACGCCAACACCAAGCATCGCCACTGCACAACATACACATGTTGTAACATGGGCTCACCCTTCGGAACAAACAAGAAAAACGAGAGAGATGAAGAGAGAGAGACCTCCGAGGAAAGGGAAGGTGATCCATCCACCCTTCTTCCTTCCGTCGCTCGGCTGCTGCAAGGACTCACGATCCACAACGCCTTCCATACTGCTGTCACTTCTTGATGGTCAGCTAGCTTTGCGACAAATTCAGCTTGCTACAAGCCTGGATGTCTTATAGCATGGCTCCAGGAGTGGCAGTATATCTATTTATGTAAGCACGCGTGTAGGAGTCTGTGCGTGAGTGTACCGAACCATGGCTTACTGACTCACAAACCTGGACGTCTTATATACAACACTAGGATGGCTGCCCGCGCATTTGCGCTGCTAGACTTACTATATTATTCAAAATATTTTTATATTTGTAAGTTTAACATAGTTTATTATTTTTATTATTTATTTATTTATTTTATACTCTATATTTGTAAATAGTAGAAATAAATTAAAGAATTTCTCACTATCCTTCAATTTGAGTGTCAGATAAGCCATCATTTATCTTGGATTGTGTCTTAGCTAACTTATTATATTTGATTTTGTTTTAGAAGTGAGGTCGGTTCAAACGTGTCATGCTACACAAGTAACATATGTTAGAATGTGTCGTGCTATAAATAAATCCATGCTACAAATAAGAGAATGTATTTACAAAGAGAAATTAAGTGTATTTTGGACATTTTTATTATTCTAAAATTTAACTATTTTGGTCTCATAATGGTATGATGGGTAATTATTGTTCAAATAAGAATTAGGGATATTTTTAGCTTTTCTAAATCCGAGTTTAGTTATTTTTTATTTATAATGACATGGAGGGTAATTTAGAAATAAGTGTGAAGGGTATTTTTGGTTATTTTTTATTATTCCAAAATTTTAGCTAATTTTTAACTCATAATGGCATGGTAGGTAATTTAGGAATATGTGCGAATATTTTTGACTTTTTTTGTTATTCCGAATTTAACTATTTTATAAATAATTATATGGGGTTTTATGACTAATTTTTCATAATGGCAGTGATGGGTAATTTTCTCTTCTTATTTTCTCAGATTAACGTGAGAATTTCTAGCATTTTAGAGCGAACGTGGCGGCTCATTTTCGTCGTCAAATATATATATAATAGATGGCTGCAAGATATCCACCTAACACAGTGACAGTACGCGTAGAGGTGCATGAGCGGTGCCTGGGTTTTTTGCTGGCAGGCGCGTTCTGGAGGATATCTCGGATAGGCAAGAGTAGTAGAAAATTGAAAGGAATCTGATATGCAGTTCAACCACATAAGAAAGTGTTAATTACGAGTTTCGTCTTATTACATATCGCTCACAATGCATACTCATTGTCCTATCCAAGAGCAGGTAATATATATTAAACGGTGAAGTTGGCCACCTATTCTCTTTGAAAACAGGCAACTGGTACCTTTATTTTTTTTCCTTGGTTCTAATCAGATCAATTCACACTTCTAAAGAAGTTTAATGACTTCTTCCTCCAAGGGCTTAATTTGTGTACCAGTTTATGATCTACATGTGATGCAGTTGCATGCCCCGTTTTATCTTATATTTCCTAGGTGACTAAGGAGGCAACCTTCATTTAGCTGCATGGCTTGACAGCACTTCATTTAGAGAACAATTCCCTATCCTGTAAAACAAAGTTCGAAAGAAGAGCATAACGGTTGCAATGGTGTTTCAATCTAATCCACTAAATGTTGATGTTAGAAGATCTCTAGTGAATAATAACTTAGTTGCTTGGCATCAACCTTTTTTTTTCAGCATCAGTTGCTTGGCATCGATCAACTAGTAGCCAAAGTTATTAATGTCCAACTACGGATCAAATATACACAAAAGCTGGTCTATGAATATAGAGTGCTTGCTGTTCCTAATGTTGTGCTACGCATCATATGTTATGGAAGTTAAAATTGTCCTTAAAATAAAGATCTTTATTTGGTACTTGATCAAAGGCACTGTTCTAACCGAGGACAACCTGGCAAAGAGACAATGGAGAGGAATTTTAAAGTGCTTTTCGTGCAATTTAGATGAGACGATCCAGCATCTAATTTCGATTGTCAATCTTCTAGATTCCTTTGGCGCATTTTACAAGTTTTTTTTTTAATATTATGCCCCCACGGGATATGCAACACATGTTTGATGACTCGTTAGTAGGGGTAGATAAGAAACTTAAGTGTAAACTTTTGGTTGGGACACGTACTTTTTGTTGCGCAATTCGGCTAACTAGAAAGATGTGATTTTTAACAACATGCGATCTACTCTTTTGCAGGTGATCTTTAGAGGGACATACTGGATTCGGTTCTGAGATTTGCTGCAAAGGAGGCGGAGCGACCCAAATATCATGGGCATGTCGTGTGCTTGAAACCACAATCATGGATATCTTTGCCAAAAAAGGATGGGTCTTTAATACTATGGATTGTTTAGCATGTGTTCTTTGCGGGGAATCGTTATGATTGCCTCTCTTTTGTTTAATTCCCATGTCCATGTGCATCCCTGTAATAATGAACGGTTACATGCAATTATTGATGCAGAGGCTAGAATATTGAAATATATTTCTATTTCTAAAAAAAGGCCACCTTCATGACACAATGCCTATGGGATGTAGAGGCGGCCAATGGTGTTACTATTGTTTGATGTAGTGTCAACCATGGGAAAAAATTCCTTTCTTCCCATAAGGCGATGATGACGGATGTGGTTGTCAATTTTCTTGCCGAAGGTGTCGCTTGGGGCTTCGGCATCATTTCGTTGTGAGGTCTTGTATTTTGGGGTGAAAGCCTTGGCTGTGGCTACGGCTGGATCGGGTGACGATCATACTGGTGTCCTTCCCTTCTTGGAGGTATCGAAAGTCCAGATTGATATACAAAAGTACCTATTTTCATGCACAAAGTCTGCGTGGGTATGTATGCAAAGTCCAGCGCGCTGTTGAAAGTCTAGACTGATACATGAAAAGTATTTATTTTCATGCACAACGTTGTATCTAGCTGCAGGGACTAATCATGTTCACAATGTCCATTTCAGCACCGGTCCGATTGAAGATACAACATCCAAGTTGCCACGTACAAAATAAATTGAATAGACCAAACTACCCATCGGACATAAGTATGTCCATCTCGATTCTTTTGAAGCTTTATGCGTCAGTATATACAAGATACGCCACCCGTGGCTATATTACTACTCTTGCCCCTCAAACATGAATATGGAAAATAAAAAATCCAATAGGTCAGCTGGTAAAGTCCTTTTTGTGGAATCTGTCCACCCGGATCCAGTCCTAGACTATTTACATTTAATTGTTCTTTTAATGGGAGGTGATATGTTCCCTCACCACTGAGGCATCTGCCATGATTTTATCAATTTCAAGATCAGTCGGCCCAGTCTTTTGTTTTAGAGGCGTTTATAAGGATGAGTGTCCATGCTTACAGTATTCGTTTGTACTGTGTTTCGTTCAAAAAAATTGGTCTTCATTTGGGTGTATCCACTTTGACCAAGCCCCTCAAATCATGTACCCATTTCTGGTCCTTTCTGAAGCTTTATGCATTTACATTGAATGAAATAGGGTAACACCATTAAATGTATGTTGAACAATGGAAACAATATCAATCTTGATATTAAGAAAACATGCCAATTAGCATTCCCTTTACTGAGGAATATAGTTCACCATTTTGTGATGAAAGTAATCCAATTTAGTGGGGCTATGAGCTATCAGGCTGGTGATCTGAACCAGAAAAAGGTCAACCGCTAAACTAGAACGTTTTTTGTAGTTAAAAGCGATTAGTGATTCCTATCTATATATTGTTTGCATAGAAGCTTTGTCCACCAGCTTGAAATGGTACCAAGTGGTACCATCTTAATTTGAGGGGTACAGAAAATATGATACCACACATACTAATATTTAGTAGCACCTATGTTATAATTTTAGTACCATTTTGTGTCTTCGTAAACCATCGGCTTTAAAAGCTAAGTGCGGTAAATATTCAATTAGAGCCACGCCACCAGATTTTGGAGCCTGACCAGAGGAAGAAGCCGGAGTCAAGGAACCAATTCTAGTAGCCCAAATCAGGTACATATTCCAAGCAGATAGACAGGCCAATGAGTGCGACGATGCACAAAGAACAAGATCGATCGTACAACAGTCAAGATCCCAAAGATGAGGCTTCACGGCTGTGCTCAAAATCTAGAGGCCGTTGCATTATTTCACTTACCTGTAAGAGACCCCAATTAAGTTTTGTTTCGGTATTTGATAGAGGGGGTTGTACCTGTGCACATCTAGTTTCTTGCTGGTACAGTGATATGCGCGCGCCAACATAATCTGTCAGCCCCATCTCCATGGTGGTTCATAGTTGCACATTTGTAAGTTTTACTTTTGTGCTGTGCCAAATAAAATAACAGTAAAAAACATCGGTAGCTGTAAGTGAAATTAATCTTCCTCTGATGATGAATTAATGTTTCCCAAATATCAGAAGTATGTCGATAATTTCGGGATGAAGGAAGCTTTATTTTAAAGCTATAAAAATTATGTTCTCCAGCAATGAAAATACCTTTAAATAATCTTCGGGTTTTGTTGGTGTCTGGAGCGGAACCGATGTTGTAGCTATAAATCATGTAGGGCACTGATCCTGTGGAAGTTGCAATTGTTTCACTGGTATGGTTTATTTTATTATTTCTGGATGGTTGTTATTACCCATAAAAATATGGATGGCCTCGCTTAATGTTCAATGCTTAGTCTGTAATCCATCTCTTCACATCTCATTTCTTTATTTTCCTGTTTACAAAACATAGTAAAGAACACATAAACATACATCACTGCACACCTGACTTAACATTAAAAGAATAATTAGTTGTAAATGCAAGTACACATGCTGGTTGTGACACTACTCGTGGATCACAAGTTTCACCACAAGGAACCTAAAACATCTATTTACATATAGTTCATGGCATGGTCTCCGCCCTAAAACTATAAGGCACACACGTAAACCGTATTCAAACTTTACAATTATGGACTCACAATTAGTCTGATAATATGCGAGCTAGTTTATTGATATAATTGGATTCCTGGTACAACCGCGTGATTCTCATTATGTGCATAGTAACAGTATATTATAAAATATGAAAACAAGATTACTCCTCCAAAAACATAAATCTTAAGTTGTTGAACTACACAAATTTATAGAATTTTTTGGGTCAAATATAGAAATATTTGACTATGACAAAATCTAGAACAGCAATGAGACAAAAGTAGACACAATTACTTTTTGATGAAATGCACATACCTCACTAAAATCCTTCTAGAGATTAAAACTTTAAAGGGTCATTATAGATAGGTTGTTCTAATATATGTACATGAAACTATGCAAGATGGTGTGAAGCCTAAACTTATGAATACAGTTTTAGAGGGGGGAAGTTCTGTGTGTTGGCAATTTTATGTGTCACAAATGAAGTGTTTTCGGTAAATCAATAGTTGGATCTCCTACCCATATTATAAATGCATTCCGCCTTCTTCTACAGAAAACGATTTTCAGATCATAGATAAACATGACTAGACGTTTACCAATAAATTTGTCGTTTTTTGTTGCTTAACGGTGTGACGAAATTTCATTGTTAAGACTTAGGTAACAACGAAAGTTTATGCGCATCATTCGCTAGAGAGACAGGTAACATTATATGATTATTATATGAAAATCTTTTCCTGATGGTAGCCACACTCAATCATTTAATTAGCACTAGGTTGTAGTTAGCAACGCTTTTACTTTACATCTTGTCCCTCAACATCTGTTTATGTAGATTGAATGCTTTGGACAGACCTACGTCTGATTGACTGGCACGAGGGCGAGCAGCGAATATATATCTTTCTGTGTTGGGTTCCAATTATCGATCACTCATGATTTGCAGTGAGCGCTACAATAATATAACGCGTTCTTGATGTACTTGCATGCAGTTTCATTTGTGCTGGTAGTACAGGTTTGATCTATTTTGAGTGCGATCCAAACTTTGCACGCACCAAAGTTGACAATGATTGAAGTGAATGTCCATCGCACTAGTAATGTCCAGAGATTATATCCTGAAATGATCAGATGCACGTCAGCCACGCGAGACAGCGGCAGATGACCAAATGGTGGTGTTTAGGTGGAAGGTACTGTTGAGTAAACTGCTCGCACTGTACATGCTTACAGAGCAGAAGTAGGTATAGTGCTATGCATGGCTCAAAATGCATATCTTTGTTTTCCCAATTTGGTAGGTATTATCCCGGCCTGTTGGTTGCTTCAAATGTGGTCTTTCTTGCTTTGTCGGTTTCACTAGCAAATGTGCGTTCGTAATAGCTGTCCACGCCTACCTATCTGATTCTTCTTTGCAAATGCTTCATTTTCATCGTGGATGTACTATCTCGAAGTCATAATATATTTGTTCAATAAGTTATTTTAATGAAACAATTATTTACTAAAACTATAGTATACAGACTGGCACCATTGTTTGGACTATACTTTGTGTACATCCGGATGCATCTCCACCTTTGGTAGGTTCTCTTCATATATCCGCACCACCTAGTTTTTCAAAATTTAGAAATTAACATGGCCGTGTCGTGACCGTAGTTAGATTTTGACATAGGTATATGACTAATAGAATTTTTCTTTTTTGTCTTATAGACTGAAATAAACGCTTTCTTTCAGCAAAAAGTTTTATTCAGGTTTGCTACAAGGTGAAGGCAAGAGTATTTCTTCGATCTGTTCCTTGTACAGCATATTTTTAGAACCAGGGATATATCCAACAATAATTATTGGTTCAATTCATCTCTTGACAGCAAACTAAAATACACCAATCAGAAAATACACCTTCGCCGCCCCTGTCGATTATTCTCCCATTTTCGATTCTTGTATAGGGTGACACAGATCAGAAAATACGCGAAGTTGGCCGTCGCCACCGCCGCCACGGCCCAGTACACGTTGTCCAGCCTCCCCTGGTTTATGTTGTCCGGCAGCCACGCGGTGACCCGCCTGACCACGTCCACGAACACCGTGCTGAGGTAGAAGCCGAGCGCGATGAGCAGCGGCGCCATGGCCGTCGCCGTGCTCCGCAGCGTCTCGGGGAACTCCTGGTAGTAGAACGCCATGCTCCCGGAGAAATGCAGAGCCTCCCCGGCGTCGACGATGCCGAGAGGCAGGACCAGCCACAGCACCGACATGGGCGCCACCGCCTCGTCGCCGGCGCCGAGGTGGCGCGCGCGCATAACGACGCCCAGCAGCCGGCGCTCCACCAGCGCCGCGGCGACCATGCCTGCGACGTTCACGACGTGCCCGAGGACGAGGCGCTGCAGCGGCCTCGGCGGCGCGCCCGTGGCGCGGCGCCAGAGCGGGAACGCGGCGCGGTCGAGGAACGGCGTCGCGGCGAGAATGGAGACGGTGATGGACCTCGCCGGGATCTTGAAGTGCGGGCCGAGGGACCGGTCCATGTCGAGGGCCTGCAGGATGGCCAGCCTGATCATCACGCAGATCGACACGCTGACAAGAATGCCGGACGACCAGAGCGGCAGGACGCCGAGCAGGGATTTGAGGTCCTCCACTTGCTGCACCGTGCACAGCCGCCACCCGCTAGCACGGTGGCCGCCCGACGTGTCGGTCCGGCTGTCGTGGTGGTGGTGGCGAGGCAGACGCCGAAGCCGATGGCCCAGGAGACGCCGTCCTGGAGGTAGCTAGTGTTGGAATTGACCTCGGTCAATATTGGACCGAAAGGCCCACCGATAAGCCCAACTAACCCCTGTTAGTTGCCTTGATCGGGAGGCAACACTTAGCCCACGTTTTGGGCCCGGCCCCACGCCTACAGCACTATAAATATGAGGGGAGACCCCTGGTCAACCCTAATCTTGTGTTAATCACGAGTTCAGCCGCCAGGTTAACCCTAACCTTGGCTCTACCGATCCCTAAGGTGCTGAAAGGCTTGGAAGCGCGGTGCCCTTGATCTACATCGACATCCTGCTGTTTCTTCTACATCTGCAGTGCCGTCTAACTCCTCTACTGCTTCGGCAAGTCAGATTGGTGGCTATGGACGTAGCTGCTCCAGGTAATTAACCTCAGTTTCATCTAATTAGTTAAGTCCTAGGCCTGCTCGCTTGCGCACTGGGCTACTTTGCCCTGGGCCAGATTGACCGCGCGTTGCCGGGCCGCCAGGCCGGGTTCTGGCCTGCTTCGCTGGCCCGCGTCGTTGAGCTGCGCCGAAATTCGTGCGGCTGCGCACGGGCCCCGCTGGGCTGGGCCGCGCACATTTTAGTTGGGCCGCGTTTTTGGATTTTCAGCGAATTTCCTTTATCTAAGTTTTAAGTTTTGAGAAGAATTGAGTATTCTTCCGTAAGTATATTTAAGTTTTTAATACTTTAGCTTAAGATAAGTATAATTTTCAGTATATTCCCTAGTTGGATAATGTTTAAGCTAAATTCTCAAGAATATTTAGTAGCAATATTTTTCATTTGCTAAATTTAAGCTTCCGCTGTCATCTTGAGAATATCTATGCTCATCCACTATATTAAGTTTATATTAAGTTTTATTAGCTTTTATGTTCCAATATTTTGGATTTTCATGAGCATAATTTTTTTTTTAAGGAATAAGTTTAAGATTATTTAAGCTATTAGTTTCAGTTATAAAGTTTTAAGTAGCTCATTATTTTAGTGCAAATTAAGTTCTTTTTACCATTGCACCATTTTTTTTAATTAAATGGAGTTTTATGCTTACTCCGTCCCTCAGATAAATAAGCACGCGCTCATAATAAAGTTTTAAGTTTTAAATTCTTATGAGCATCTTAATATTATGGTGCAATTTGCCTTGCCATTAAATGTTTTCTAAGCCATTTAAGTTTAAACTTTAGGATAAGTTTTATCCATAATTAAGTTTTATATATAATATAAGTTAAGTTGAATATTCATTTATTCATCAAGTGCTTTTAAGATGCCTCTATTTGAATGGAACCACCGAGAAGTTCATCTAGAGTACACTTGTAATTAATTCTGACCACCGTTGTTTTAATTATGAGTTTTAAATAAGATTCGCTTGTTTTCCCCAACGGTGATGCAAGTTGTTTCTTATTGCATGATTGTAATCAGACCAACGTAGGGTTATTTTCGTGCTATTAAGTGCATCTTATTTGTACTATTAATCTTCCAGACTTAAGTTTATTATTCATATTTCCATCACCATCCTTTAAGACTAATAAGAAATGCATAAGTTGCGTTCATTAAGTTGACTAAGCTTTTAGCTTTTGTCATTTTCAGACAATGCTCTTGCAAGCTACATGAAGACCATTAAGCCCTTTAATGGCATTGACTTTCCTCTATGGAAACAGAAAGTGCAAGACATTCTCAAGTTTCTGGAGCTTGACTATGTGATTCATAATGTCAAGCCATTTCCTCCTACTCCTGGCATTGAGGATTATGATGAGAAGATGAATGAGTATCACTTCAAATTAGAAATATGGGAGAGGGATAATAAGCTTGCCAAAAGGATCATAATGCGCTCCATCTCACAAGGCATAAGGGGAGCATTTGCTACAAATGAGGACAAGACTGCTAATGAATTCTTATATTTCATTGAGATAAGTCATAAGCAAGTCTGCATAAGTTACCTCATTAAAAAGGCTAACTACCATACGTTATGACGGGCAAGGTGGGCAAGGTGGACTACTATTCCATATCAGTCGCATGTGAGACATCGCCCATGAGCTTAAGGCTTTTGGATTGCAAATTTCAGACTCATGTGTGGATCATTTTGTTAATGCCTCCTTATGAGATCCATGAGACCAGGGGAGTTGCTCTTAGAATTAGTTGATGGAAATGAGTTGAGTTATCATATTGTTCTTTTAGATTAAGTTAGTGAACTCAACATTTTAGCTTGATGATTCAATGTAGTTTAGCGAAACTTTTGTTTCTATATATATATATAAGTGTGTTATCTCTGAGTTGAGAAATATCTTTTATGTCATCAAGTCTTTTAAGTATCTATTATTATAATAAGTATAGATATGTGAGAATTAGATGTTATAAGCTAAGAGATGAGACCTTGTCGAATATGTGGCACACTCACGTTTAGACCACAAATTCGAAGGGGAGAATGGAATGTCTCATCAGTTAAGAGGAGACGCTCCAGTTAATAATTAGTTCAGATCTGCTCTTGTCAGAAAATTAAGTAATAATTCTCTCCATGATATTCTGTCCATAAGCTTTAAGGACAAATTTACTCGCTATATTTTTACTGCTCCATTAAGAATAAGTTCAAGGGCAGCCTTATAATGCGAGATATGATTACCATTGTGAAGGGAGTATATACTCCATAAAGATCAATTGTCTCAATAAGTGTGATTTTATTCTTTATTCTGGCCTCCGCTGGGTACGGGATATTTTGTCACAGATTGTGTTGTGTCACCCATTTTCTGGCCTCCGCTGTTGTGAGTTGGTGCAATGGAATCAGAGATGATTGAAGTATGATTGTGTTCATGATACTGGCCACCGCTGTTTTGTGGACATTTAATCATAACTTTGCTACTCTAGTTCATTTTCTGGCCACCGCTGATGTGTTCTAGTTTTGGCAAAGGAAGCTGATCAGTGGTATAGTAAATGTCGTGCCAAGATAAGCTGAAGAACTACCATTGTAAATTATTTTATGGGCCGACACATTTAATATTCTGATTATTCAGAGATTCAATGGAAGCTCATAAGGAAGGAAAGAAATGGGGGAGAAGAAATTGAGATATAGGATAAGTTTTCCTATATTGATGATTTAAGATGAGATGTATATACATTCATATATGTTTTCTCATATATATCGTGCCATAAGTACTCCTCCATTATATATTTTTTTTTCCTATCTCTGTTTAGGATGTGCATTAGTCGTACTACAATAACAGAGACATGTAATGTTTAATGATAAGTTAAGTGTTTTGGGCACAAAAGTAAAAGCCTTAGTTATTCCTAAGATTATGTAAAAGAGGTCATAAAAGAGTCTATGAATTTTGAACATAAGCATAGTTCATTTCATAGCAATTTTCTGATGGAGCCAAAACAGTAGACTGTAATGGGTCTGCAGATATTGAAGGAGTGATTCCAAAAGAAACTAAGATGTTAAGTTCATAACTCATTACGAGTTTTGTATGTATCATGGGCAACCGTGATTTATAAAGTTTAAGGTGGATTAATTAAGATCCTGATACTCTAAGGTGATTATTTTCTCCGTAAGTTGAAAGAAATGAGCATGCATTCGAAGAAAGGAGAAATGATTCCATCATATCATAAGATACATCTGGTGACGCTTTCCTAAGTTCTGGGGGAGTATGACATTTTGATGGGACCAAAGTGAGTATTGGGATTGTCATTCAAGCACAAAAGTTGAGAGAGGCTCTGAAGTGACATTATGTGAATGCAAATATAATTATGCCTGTATCGTTTTACGTGATATATCAAATATTATCATAAGATTAAGAATAAGATAAATAGGAAGACGTTCCGCTTCAGATAGAAGCTATATGCTGAGATCTATAAGACATTGACTTAGCATGACAAGCCGGAATGCTTGACAAAATTTTATTAGTCTTAGTCCAGGGGAGGTTCACTGGAAAAGGTGCTTAAAGTTAAAGACACCATATAACATGCTTATTTAATTAAGTACTATTCAGATGAGGTTCTGTGAGGGTGTATGGATGTAAATGTGCACAATTAAGTTTTATGTCCTTCATTCTTACAGATATGAGCGATTCTGCAGAAAGCTCTAAAACAAGATTAGCATTATTAAAGCTGATTTTTTTTTATGGCATGTTTTAATTCAGACAGGCATATAAAATATGTTCCGGTATTATTATTAAGTTTACATTGATTACAATCAATGTCGCTGTATTTGATTACAGTATTCCTTTCAAGTAATGACATATAATCGATGGTGTCAAGCCTATCGATAACTATATTATTGTGTTATGAAAGAAGGGTCCCAGGATCAAGTCATTTTAATGCTTTAAGAATATAGCTAGCAATATGACTAATTGAGGGTTTATATCTTATCCTATTTTCGCGAAATTAGTATGGATTTGATAATTGACCTGAAATAAGATTCTGGATGAGGCCGAATAGATGAACTCTCAAATCAGTTAATAAGTGTTCTATCAAGATACTGTAGTTAACTTTGGTTAATGTTGTCCCAGTATGCTGTTACGCTGCTGTTGACCCATTCGCTGGGTTTTGCTATGGTATTGAGTGTGAACATAATGCGAACATAAGTTTAATATTAAGATTAAGCTTGTTCGATTAAGTGGGAGATTATTGATATATCCACCTGCACGTGATTGATAATATAAATATTATAAAGAATTAGTTATTGACCTTTGGTCAAGGGGGAGAATGTTGGAATTGACCTCGGTCAATATTGGACCGAAAGGCCCACCGATAAGCCCAACTAACCCCTGTTAGTTGCCTTGATCGGGAGGCAACACTTAGCCCACGTTTTGGGCCCGGCCCCACGCCTACAGCACTATAAATATGAGGGGAGACCCCTGGTCAACCCTAATCTTGTGTTAATCACGAGTTCAGCCGCCAGGTTAACCCTAACCTTGGCTCTACCGATCCCTAAGGTGCTGAAAGGCTTGGAAGCGCGGTGCCCTTGATCTACATCGACATCCTGCTGTTTCTTCTACATCTGCAGTGCCGTCTAACTCCTCTACTGCTTCGGCAAGTCAGATTGGTGGCTATGGACGTAGCTGCTCCAGGTAATTAACCTCAGTTTCATCTAATTAGTTAAGTCCTAGGCGTGATCTATATCTGACTAGATGATCCCTTTAAGAATTGATCTAACAGCTAGACGACGGCCGTGTCCTGCTCGCGCGCGCTGCCGAACTGGTCCGCGCCCATGGTCGCCACGTTGAACCGCGTCGCTCCCGTGACGATCCCAGCAGGCACACCGCGGCGTACAGCACGGCGAGCTGCCCCGAAGTCCCGTGCTTGCACGCGGCGGCCGGCGGCGTGGCACAGGGCGGCGGTCGGAGGGACGGCAGCGCCGCCGTGAGCGTGAACAGCACGAAGGCCTGGGCATTTGGGGTGAAATTGATTAATTGACACTGGTAAACAAGAGGTTTTAATAACGGACAATTGTTGAACGACTTACAGCACAAATCATTACTATAAGATGGAAAGTAATGATTTACACCATTTGGACAATAATGGACGTGACTGTTGGACAATAGTAATGCGGTGTTGGTAGAAACAGAGTTGGTTGTTGTCAGTACCATAGCTTCAATGCACCGTCGTCACGTATATGGATAATGTATAAAGCTAATTTATGGAAAGCGTGCGACGCGATAACAATTGTGTCAATGTAGTGTTAGAGAAGCATGTCTAATTGGATCACTGATGCGTAGTAGTATTCTAGATAATTCAGTGTGATACTACTACGAAGTTCATTCAGAGGATACCTACTGCCACATGCAGAGGGCACCAAACTGACATGTATATAGATGTATAATATGTGCATGGTCACAAAAAATCATTTCCAAATTCAACATTTTTGGAGAGTTACAAAAAAGTGAAGCAACTAGTGAATAGTGACCATTAATGAAACAGCAATAAGTAAACCAATTACCTCAAGTAACATAATTCATATGAATATAAATAATAGACAATGATTTATAAAGTTCTTGAAAAAAATTTCAACTCATTTGGACAATATATGTGAAATCTATACATGTTTGAAGTTTTAATTGTGAATCGAAAGAACAAATAGACTGGGTACGAAGAACAGTAGTACGAACACATTGAACAGCTGCGCCGACAACCGGGACCCACATGTCAGTGGGAGAAGGGCTGATGGCCTGCTCATCCTCCGGCTGGGCCGAGGCGCACCGCCCATGTATGCTGGCTTCTAAGTTTCGTATAAAAAAAATTTGGTGCCTCCTATCTCATGAAAGCGAAGCTGGTGTGGTGGTTACACAAGTTACACAAGTTCGAATCAGCATCCCACAGGTTTTATTTTTTTTTCCATCAAAACTGACATGTGAGAGTCCCAGCCGAGCTCAAGGCCTTTTGCCATTGTGCGCTGCTCATCCTCCGCTTGGGCCCACCATGATTTGCATGGACAAACATTTCAACTGCTTCAACTGCGCCATCTATATAGTGCTCCAAGAAAAGCACCATCTATATTCTTCAGAGGCGACTGTTCTTTTTTTTCCCTCTCTCTCGAATAGCAGCAGCGACATGTATATTTAACCCTTCAAAAGAATATTTCACATTTCCTCTAAAGATTCCAGCCTCCAAATTCGTGTACCTTGCAACAGCGACCTCTATTTCTCCTCCATCCGCTGCCCGCCACCGATGGGTGCGATCTCGGCTGCGGGACAGGCCAGGGAGCTCGCGCTGCGGGAGAAGGCGGGCGAGCTGGAGCGCAAGGTCGAGGAGCTCCGGCGCCGGCGTGCGGAGGACGCCAGGCGGTTTGCCTCCCACTCCTCCCCTCCTCGTTCCGTTGCCACTCGCACGCGCGCACAACGTCCGCAATGCGCCGGCACCGGTGACCAAGCACGCACAGACATTAAATTCAACTCCGCAAGCGCACGGAACACCGTTATAGCATTTCACCCAGGAGTATTCCAAGGGTATCGTATTTATATTTCCACAGGGAAGCATGGCTAAGAATATCATTAATTAACAAAGAATTATCTATTATTTATAACTTGCAAACTAAACCAAAGCATGGGTAAAGATGAAAGATATGATGGGTGGCAAGCAAACACACACAAGGATTCCATATGAAGATAAAGAGATAGAACTAGTCAACTAGGAGGACAACGAGAAGAAGGGTATCAGCCTAGAGTTACAACTATCTACTTAAGTTTTCATTATAGATTCGTTCCTGTGCATCGAGGCACGGATGTGTCATAGTGGCAACCAACACCACCATAAGGAACCACCCGCTATAATTAAGACCATGCCTGTCCAACCCGGACGTGTTGGATTACAGAGACCGATGTAGCTGTCACATACACTCGCGGCTACCATCCTCCGTAGGGTTGGGTGCACACTCACGCCTAGAAATAATTCCTTGAGCCGTACAAGCAACTATCCTAGATAACTTGCTCTACCGGAAGAGAGCAAGCGAACCACGCATAACAATCTATGTGGATTGTGTAAGCATTTGCGGTGCAAACAACCCATGTAGATAGACCTACCATACACAGACGTGGCGCCAAGACAAGAATTTCTCTATAATTGTTACTTAAATAAATAAATATAAACTAAAAAAAACTAAATTAAATAAATAAGAAAATAAATAAAAAGAAAAATAATTATATTAAATAAAATCTAATAAAAGAAAAGATACAAGAGAGGTTTACCCAATATCCGAAGAAAAACTCCGGAACTCGGAGGGAACCTCTCACTTCTACTCTAACTCCCATGACCAACTAGCCTACTTTACATTGTGGCACAAGTGGAAGTGCCTTGGAGAGGAGTGTATGTGTAGGTCGAATTTCTTCTGAGCCAGACGGGGCCTTTTACAGCCTAATCAGGGCACGGGAGTATTTATGCCCAAAGCTGGAGTGCCGGGCCCGCCAGGTTAGGCCGGCCGGCCAAGTAGGGGGGCCGGCCGGCCGCCCATTGTGGCGGTTGGCCACCGCCTTCGCCCTGGACGGTCCTGATGCTCTCCTAATGGCGGTTGTCCAGTCGGTGGCTTCGTGGGACGGCAGAAGAGGAGTGAGGGCCAAGTTGAGGCCCAAATAGCCCACCTTCTAGAACGTCGGTGGAATTCTTCTGAATAGGCTTTTGATTCTGCGTTGTGGGCCTGTTTGCAGCCCACTGGAGAAAGGCCGAGGCCTGGGGACACCTTGTGGGGCCGGCCGGCCAATGGTGGGGCCGGCCGGCTTGTGTTTTCTGCCGGCTGGGCCCACTTTCCTTCATAATTCCCTCCTGCATCCAAATATTCACCAAAACTTGTGGAGTAGCATTAATCCTATCTACTATGCACAGAATCTTGGTGACATGCATTTATTTACCGGTAAGTTGGTGGTCAAAACATAGTTTTATGACCGCCAACACCCGCGCTGCCCAAGAAGAAGGAGGAGACCAAGAAGCAGCAGAAGAAGGGCGCGTCCGCCCCGGCCCCGGCCGCCGACGCCAAGTCCTCCGAGGCGCCCTGGCCGACACGGTTGAGGCCGAGCTCCGCGCCGCGCTGGAGGGGCGCGACGAGGCGGCAGCGGCCCTGGCGGACCTCTCCGCCGAGGCGGCCCGGCTGCGCTGGGACGCCGAGCACAAGATCCTGTCCGCAATGCTGCGCAAGTCCAAGATCGACATGGAGGACCGGGAGATGCTGGTGCAGAAGGTGAAGATGTGCAAGGCCAGGCAGAAGCAGGCCGAGCTCGAGGCGGAGCGGTGGCGCAAGATCTGGGAGTCGCGCGGCGCCGGCCGACAGGGCTCCAGCAGGTCCTCGGCACGGGCGGCGGACCACCACCCGGGCTGCTCGAGACGGCGATGGGGAGGCGGAGTCGAGATGGGGAGGCGGAGGCGCGTCGAGGGGCAGGCGTCATGGGGAGGCGCATCGACGAGACGGCGAGGCGGAGGCGGAGGCGACGCGACGGGGGAGGCGGAGGCGTGATTTGGCGGACGGCCGGCCACCCTCGAGATTTGGCGGCGGGCAACGGGAGCCTGTAGGATGGCGGGTTGTTTTCAGGCTACTGTTGCAGCGGGTAGCAAGGGGATCATCCCCTAAATTAAGAGTTGAGGGTCGTTTTGCAGGCACTGCTGCGGTCAGTCTAACTTCTTTTCTAGTGTTAGTAGTTTGTATTCTGGTGCCCAGTTATGTTTCCCCCCAGGTTATTAGAGACGGACACCCCAGGGCAGTCGAGCACACCTCTCGAATGATGTCGTACGCAAGGCGGAGCAGCAAATTAACTGAGCTAGAGGCTGACCAGACAACTTTCATGAAAATGAAAATAAGGTATTTTCAAGGGACTTGCTTAAAAAGGTAAGCATAAATGTTTCAAATACAACGCATATGAAAGAAGATTAAAAAACTGCCTTAGAAAGTTCTTAAGTTTTTCTATGAAATTGTAATACATATGCATCTTTAGCTATGACGCTGCACGGGCGGATGGACTAGTTCTATATAGCACCAACCAATTGAATTTGGCGTTCGACGTTGCAGATGTCCGAGAAGCATGCAGAAAAAAATTGCTGAGTGATTATTGCTCAGATTTCTCATCTCATAATGTTGCTATTAGTTTTACATCTAAAGGAAAGCAATATTACTATTTATCCTTCGAAGCCACATTTTGCTGCTTCTTTTTTCTTTTTGTGAGACCCATCAGGAAAAACAAACATTCCGTTGTTTCTTCACTCGAATGAAATTGAATTCCTTCCTTTGCTGATGGTAGCCACTTAAGGGATGGACTTCAAAACTGTGCGTGTCGTTATCATCTGCGTCAGTGTGTCCTAGCTATCCTTCTCAGCTCTCTACGCTCTACTTCAGTAATGTTCTTTTTTGAACTCTAATTTCAGCATTTGCATAGGTCGGTCACATCTGCAACTAGCCTTTATCTAGACAAGTCAGCTGAGATTTCTGCACTCCCAATTTCTGTTGCTACTATTCTTGAGCGACCAATCAGTGTCCTAAGTAATTTTGTTCCTTCATTTCCAGTGTTCATATTGTGAATGCATCTTATATTTACTAATTGGTCTCCTTTTGAGGCCTTCACGTTAATCGGATGAAATTCCTAGAAATTCTCACAAAAAGCAAAACATCCGGCCAACGCATCAAATGCTTGATTAACAATAGTCATCGGGTCTAACATTGTTTAAATTACCCACCATGCCATTATGAGATTATGAAATTTAGACTAAAATATCCCTAATATGTATTTCCAAATTATAAAATTCTGCCACTATGAAAAAAAAATACAATCAAAGGAAATTGCGATGGAACAACGTGGTTTCCAAGTCAATCCCGCAGTTTTAAAAACATTATAACCGGCATGATTTGTGCAAGATGAATTGAACTCTGATACGACAAGTTGTGCCTCCGAGGCTCCGACGTCATACTGCTGACTGCTGAGCGCTCGAGTTTCGAAAGCGGAGCAACGTAACAGATCATCCATGTGACCATGTTGCACGTCCGCAAACCATCTATGGAAGCCGGCAGGAGATCAACCGGGAGATGCCACCGACATATTTGTCCTGAATGTGTGGATGATCACATGGATGCCACAGACATAACGTAATTATATAAATCCTTTTATTTTCCCTTCTGACCAGCTGCTTGCATGAATGTGTGGATGATCAGTTGTGCACAAGTGCAACCTGAAATTTGAACTAATCCTCGGTTTTCTGCGATTCTTGAAATATCCATGTATGAATTGGAGTATTGGTAAACATGCAACTTAAAAGTACATTTATGGAGGAGTAAAAAAAAAGATTCAAGTTTGCGCGTAGATTGTTGTTTTTCTCCACTACTGTAAAACATCCCAATTGTTGGTCGTTTGTACGCACCCACTTATATACCGCAAGAGGACGGTGTACAGTTGTAGCACTTTTTCCCTTAGAGTATTCCAAGGTTTAATATCGAACCACAGAGAACAAGCGGGACTTAAACTATTATTTAAACTACTAAATTAATATAGCAAAAGTGTGTGTGGAAAGGATGATTAACAACTAGAGATGAAAGAGCCTGCGGTTGTAACAAGGTTATGAAAGGATTCTCTACTATGGTTTGAGGCACTGGCATACAACTCTAATTAACGGTCGATTGATAGGTTTAGTATTCTACAAGACATGGTGGTTTCGTTCTCCTCTCGCCCTGTCACGACAAGGGTTAATAGCTCCCCACTGGTTTCTTGCACTATGTGATAATAACGTATTGATCAGATACGGAATAGAAGCGTCACATAGACTGAACACATCAAAAGAGTATTGTAAGTGTGAGAGTTACATAACCAGATTTCCCTCGCCACAGAGAGAATATGAGATCTACTCACGCATCATACTGTAACACATAAACATAGCTACAATGGGACGCGGGATTTTGGCGTCGTCCCACAGGTGCCGATCGGCACGGCGGTGTGCCGGTCGGCACAATCTTCCCTCTTGGTGGTGATGATCGGTGATCGCCGTCTTCGCCGCCACAACCTTCAACCTAGGTCAAAACCTCCGTATGTTTCTCGTCTCCCGTTTCGCGACCCCGATCTTCTCTTTTATAGTTCCTTTCGATTGTGGGCTGGATTTCACCGTTTCCGACTCTGATATTTCTTTTGGGCTTCATATTCTCCGAGTGGGCTTCATGCTTGGGTCGATCTCCGTGGTGCCGGTCGGCACAAGGCCGTGCCGACCGGCACGGTCTCCAATTTCTCCGTTCTTCGGGCCTCCGGCAGCTCTTTATCCGTAGTCTCTCAATTTTCACCTATTTCCTGCAAATCCTTCCGAATACACAGAAACTATGCATATATATAATAATGGGGGTTAATTGTTAGCAATAACGACATAACAAGGTATTAAAAACACCCTATTTGTCATATAAAATGGGTACCTAGAAAGCACCAACAGCTCCCCCACTCTCAAATCATTGCTAGTCCTCGAGCAATTAAAACCATGAAAATCATCACCGTGCTTTCATCATGCTAAGAGGCAAAAACTCTCACAAATCTTCAACTTAGCTATTGTCAATCATCTCATCGAATTAGCATCCCTCCACAAGACTTTCTCTCAATTTTGAAAACAATTTCACCTCAAAACTTGAGTCGACCAAATCAATCACAAGGCTTATCAAACAAATATTTTTGTTTCCCTTCATATCACGTAAGAAGAATGCAAAAGCTTCAGACTTCACTCAATCGCTCAAATGTATTTCCTTCCCTCTCCTATTCTATAGTATAAGGCTCTTTTGTGGGTCTTGGAAAGTAGTATAACCAAATTGAATCGAAAGAACAACTAAGTCAACAATTCGCTCAATCATGCCTTCTAAAAGGGAGTTTTCATTATGAGAATACAGAATATAAGCACAAGGATCAATGGTAATACGAAGTAGATGAGAATGAACGAGATAGAATTAGGATAGGATCAAGCTTGAAGTATATACAGATCCCTGAAAATTTTAACTCTTTCTGCAGTCTGCTTCCTCAGATATTCATTTTTTTCCTTTCTCTTTTCGGCCTTTTTTCCTTTATTTTTCTTCCGTGCCGATCGGCACAGTATTGTGCCGGTCGGCACCTCACCAATTTAATTCTTTTTCTTCTTTTTCTTCCTTTATTTCATTGCAGACTGCTATCAGAGCATGTTTTGAATCGAAATCTGTCTAAACTTCACATTTGCTTGTAGGTTGTATCAAGGAGGAGGGAGAAACAATGAAGTATCGGTTTATGGATAGAAAGAATTTGATGATAGATGGCTAGCAAACTGAGATGAACAAATGAAACTTCTCCCTTCTAGCTTAGTCGTAATCAAGAGCAAAGAGTTGACAAAGATGCTTTCTTATCAAAAGGTTTATGTGTAGGCTTCTCTCATCTCATTTGACTTAGTGTAATAGGTACAAAATGAAATCCTTAGCTAAATGCTTCCACTATGATGATAGAAGGGGTTTTCGAAAAGTGGATATATAAAGCCAAGCGATTATTCAATGAACTCAAGTAGATTGGCAAAACGATCGTCAAAAACAAAATCAAGAATATGGGGTAACACATCGATTCGACAACTAACACTAAATTTTATTCAAGACATTGCAATAATTCTTGACCTCGAAGCTTGACTAAGCACACCATCTCAGAGAAAACTCTCACACTTTCACACATTAACTCAAACCATACTAAATCAAAGCGACCTTAAGAAGTGTAAGGGCGAATCCCCCACACTCAAACCTTGCAATGTCCCTATTGCAAAAGAAAAACAACTAGACCAACCTAATCTGAAATGCCATGCCTCCTCAACATGCTAAAGATGCTTCGAATGTTCCGCATGAGAAAAGAGTAATCCGCTGCGGCCATGCTCTCCATGTCGTCAATTCGTATATCAATGTCCCGATGGTGCCTACAGCATCTCTCCATATCATAATAAAGACGTTCGATGTTTCTTCTGCAGATTGGGCAACAGTTGGCGGGACGATCATGACGCTCATCTCGCAGGGCGAGTTTGTGTTAAAACCCCTCTGTCCCGATCGGCACGTGCTCCGTGCCGGTCGGCACGAGACACCATTTGCTTGATAACACGTCCCCGCACTTCCTTGAGCTCCTGCAAGGCTTCCTGTAGCTTTTTCTACACTGGGTGGTTCGGCATCAGTTGGTTCTGGCTCGTCTTCCATCGGTTCCTTCTCGGGATCTTCTTTCGGATCCTCCTCGGGATCTTCTTCCGGATCCTCCTCGGGATCTTCTTCATCCTTTGCAACAAGATTAGCTAATAGGTGTTCATGCGCAGGGGATGTCTCTATATAGCTCACTGATTCCGAGATGTATCTTGCTCGTGGCTTTGAAGAAAGACGAGCGGAACGCCGAACTCCCTCTATTTCCTTTGATCTCTTTGGTTGCGGCTCATCATCAGAGGAATCATCAGATATTTCAACGAAATTCACAACCTTGACAACGTGCCGATCGGCACAACCACCGTGCCGGTCGGCACGCCTGCCGTTCCTTTCAAAATATGCTTCTAGATCTGCAAGGTTCTGTGTTCTCCTCCTTGCAGCATTGTCCCTGTCAATACGCCTCTGAATTTCATCATTGATCTCTGTAGGGGTCATGCGCCCTTTAGCAACGGGAAAGCCATCATCAAAGACGAAAGTCACAGGGATGCATTCAGGATCAGCTAGATATTTCTCAATCTGCCTCTGATGTTCTTTCAGACAGTAAAAACACTTACATCCAAAACCTCTGGTGTTTTTGTGTAGAATCTTCTCTTGGAGATCTTCCCAGACGGTCAGGACGCGTGGGAGCGCAGTGTGCCGATCGGCACCCGGTGTGTGCCGGTCGGCACCTGCATCAGAAGTCCTCCCATCGTTCAGCCGAGACCTATGGATGGTCAGGAAGCAGTCTCTTTCTAACTCTTCCCTCTCGCTATCCGCAAGGATCGATTCAAAGGTGATAAGATCATCATATGTCAAAGGACGTTCCATAGCGAGAAGTCGATCCATTGTGTACCTATCGGAGACCGGTGTGCTATCATCAATCTTGGATTTACCTTTGCGAACTAGCACCTCTCTGACCTTCTTCCGAAGGGCTTCATCCATCTCCTTCTTCTCTCTATTGAACGCATCCGCTTCACTCTTCAACATCCATTGTTGCTTCAAGTGCGACCAGACTATTGGATCGTCCTCGGTGGGGTTAAGGCTCCTGTTGCTCTCCCATGGCAGAGTTGGGCTCATTGGCGAAAGTCCGCCGCTGCGCCGATCGGCACTGTTGTCGTGCCGGCCGGCACCGTCGTCGCGCCAATCGGCACCGTCTCCTCCGCTGCCGATTCCGCCGCCTTGCATTGCCTAGGGTATGGTGGAAACTCTGGCGCCGCTCGATTTTTTTGATGATGCGATCCAAGACAACTCCTTCATATATATATCCTTAATTCTCTTAATCGAACCGGACTCTATCTCTTAAATTTGGAAGTCATCGAAGCATGTCTTGGAGGAAGGGCAAAAACTCGACTCAAAAACGACACAGACTCCCATGTGCCGATCGGCACGGGGCCGTGTCGGTCGGCACGGTGGCAATTTTGCCTCCCACGACTCAATAAAATCAAAGAAACACAAAACACACAGAAAAACAGCAAAAACAACAGTGCTTTTGTTTTACGTCGTTAAGCTCGACCACCCAATCACTTAATCCACATAACATATATCAAATGACTTTAACTCAAAAGTGTCGGGTTCAAGATATACCTTTAGTCGTTGGCCATTCACCGTGTATGTATTTTGCTTTCCATCCATGATTACAACAGCTCCGGAAGGAAGAACTTTATGAACAAGATACGGTCCATCCCATTTGCTTTTCAATTTTCCTTTTTCGAACAACCGAAATCTTGAATTGAATAGGAGTACTCTATCTCCTTCGTGAAATTCCTTTTTCAATAGCTTCTTATCATACCACTTCTTTGTTTTCTCTTTATAAATGGCTGCATTCTCGTAAGCCTTTAAGCGCATTTCCTCGAGTTCACTGATTTGAATCTTTCTTTTCACCCCAGCAGCATCTAAATCCAAATTCATCTCTTTGATCGCCCAATATGCTCTATGTTCTAACTCCACAGGCAAATGACAAGTCTTTCCATAGACGAATTGATAGGGTGTCATACCTATTGGCGTCTTGAATGCTGTGCGATAAGCCCAAAGTGCGCCATTCAACTTGTTTGACCAATCCTTTCCTTCTCTTGTAACAATTTTCTGCAGAATTCCTTTCAACTGCTTATTAGAAGTTTCTGCTTGACCATTGGTCTGCGGATGATAGGCTGTTCCAATTCGATGCTCAATACCCATCTTTTTCAAGGTTTTAGTAAACTCAGTTCCAGTAAAATGAGTTCCACCATCTGTTATAATAACTCTAGGAACACCATATCTTGGAAATATGCACTCATTCAACATCTGCTTGGATTCATGAGTTGTACTGACTCTGCATGGTATTGCTTCTACCCACTTTGAGACATAATCCACAGCAACCAAAATATATTCATAGCCATGAGAATTAACAAACGGTCCCATAAAATCCATGCCCCAAACATCGAATATATCAACTTGCAAATTATACTTCAAAGGCATAGCATTACGAGCATTAACATTTCCAATTCTTTGGCATTGGGGGCATCTAGCAACATACCTCTTTTCGTCTTCATGCATCGTAGGCCAATAAAATCCACTAGCCCATACCTTCGCTTGTGTTCGAAAATGCCCATAATGTCCATCATACTCAGATGAGTGGCACTTTTCCAATATGCTTCCGTGTTCGTCACGAGGTACGCACCTTCGAACGGCTCCATCTTCACAATATCAGTATAAATAAGGATCATCCCATATGAACTTCCTCATTTCACTGGCAATCCTCCGTCTTGAATTCTTGCTATAATTATTCAAGTTCCTTGTGAACCCATTTACGATGTCTTGCATCCATGATTCTCGGTGGTCCTTGACTTGAAATAGCTGCTCTTGCGCCATAGCATCACCAATGCATCCTTCCTTGTTCTCAAGCGTCAAACGAGATAGATGGTCTGCTACCGAATTCTCAATCCTTTTCTTATCTCTAATCTCCAAATCAAATTCTTGCAACATCAAAACCCAACGAAGCAATCTAGGTTTCGACTCCTTTTTAGAGACAAGATATCTAATAGCAGCATGATCCGTATAAACAATGACCTTAGAGTTGAGGATGTAGGATCTAAATTTCTCAAAAGCAAATATAACAGCTAGCATCTCCTTCTCTGTTGTTGTATAATTAATCTGGGCTTCATTAAGAGTTTTACTAGCGTAGTAGATAGCATGCACTTTACCTTCCTTTCGTTGTCCAAGAACCGCTCCTACTACATAATCACTTGCATCGCACATAATCTCAAAAGGTAAATTCCAATCCGGAGGTTGCATAATAGGTGCAGAACATAATGCTTCTTTCAACTTCCGGAAAGCAGTAAGTCTTTCATCATTCATCTCAAATTCAACGTCCTTTTGCAGCAATTCCGTCAATGGCTTAGCAATCTTTGAATAATCCTTGACAAATCTGCGATAAAAATTTGCATGTCCAAGAAAACTTCGCAGCATCTTAAGATCAGTAGGTGGTGGCAACCTTTCCACTATGGATATTTTAGCTTTGTCTACTTCAATGCCTCGGTTAGAAATAACATGCCCCAAGACAATCCCTTCGGTTACCATGAAGTGACATTTCTCCCAATTAAGAACTAAATCAACTTCTACGCACCTCTTTAGTACTTTCTCTAAATTTGCTAAGCAGTGATCAAAATCAGTACCATGAACAGAGAAATCATCCATAAATACCTCCATAATTTCTTCAATGAATTCAGCAAATATAGCATTCATGCATCTCTGAAATGTAGCCGGTGCGTTGCAAAGACCGAATGGCATTCGTCGATAAGCATAAGTTCCATAAGGACAAGTGAAAGTGGTCTTATGCTGATCTTCAGGTCTAACAGGAATTTGAAAGAAACCACTATAACCATCGAGGTAGCAAAAATAAGAGTTCTTGGCTAACCTTTCAAGCATCTCATCGATGAACGGTAGTGGATAATGGTCTTTCTTTGTAGCGGTATTCAGTTTCCTGTAATCAATGCACATTCGCCATCCTGTAACTGTTCGTTGAGGGATCAACTCATTATTCTCATTAGGCACAACTGTGAGTCCTCCTTTCTTTGGTACGCAATGCACCGGACTCACCCATTCACTATCAGCAACAGGATAAATCATTCCTGCATTAAGAAGTCTCAGCACTTCTTTTTTCACAACTTCCTTCATGCCTTCCTTCAATCGTCCCATGCCTTCAACGACTGGCTTGGCTGATTCTTCAAGATTGATCTTATGTGTGCAAAAAGCCGGGCTTATTCCTTTGATATCATCAAGACAATATCCGATCGCTTTCTTGTATTTTCTCAGGACAGCAAGCAATCGTTTTGTCTCTTCTTCATTCAAAGCACTATTGACGATGACGGGATAAGTTTTATCTTTGCCTAAATATTCGTACCTTAGACCGTCAGGAAGTGGTTTCTGTTCTACTTCTGGTGCTGCACCAGGATCCAGATTACCCAAAGGCTCAAATTGAGGATTTTCGCTCTCATGCCGGTCGGCACCGTCACTGTGCCGATCGGCACACGGCTCGTGCCGGTCGGCACCATCTCGGATCTCGGCCTCTTCTCTATCTGATTCTTCAAACAGTTTATTCAACGGATCTGAGTATCCTGTACTGATTTCTTCATCCTTTTCTGTAAAGAATTCTTGGAGAGAGGGTGGGTCTTCACTTTCTTGAACGACGGGTGGGTCTTTGAATTCAAAGAGGACTTCCTCTCCGCCCAGAGTCAATTTGAGGTGACCTTTTCCAGCATCAATAACAGCTTGTACAAGCTTTAAGAAAGGTCTTCCCAAAATAATATCTTCAACTCCGACTTCACCTTTATCAAGAACAAAAATATCCACCGGTATAGTATTCTTTTTTACCTCAATGTTCAGATCCTTGATAACTCCCAGTGGTTTAGTTCTCCTTCCATCTGCCATAATTAGCTCAAGCTCGGTTCCTAGCAATCTTCCTTTTATGTCATAAGGCATATCCATGAATGCTTCATACGTCATCAAACTGACGCGGGAACCAAAATCACATAGTGCTTTAGGAAAGCTTCTATGTCCGATCTCGCACGGTATGTAAGGATCAACTTCCGTTCGTTCCGTAAGGCCAACTGCATATACTCCGCATAATCCTTCATACGGCGACGGAACAAAACAACTATCAAATAGCTTCTTTGCTTGGTGAACCTCCATCTGGTCAATTTCCATATCATCCTTATACAACTTCCCCAATACTTCACCAATGATGACATTGTCCAGTATTTCCGAAGTTCTAGTGTTTTTAGGGAAGTTATACTGAACTCCTGTAGTAGAGGCATACCTTGGGTCATATGTTCTCCTCATACTTAGCAAATTTGAGCTGAAATCTATAGGAACCCAATCCAACGGTTCAAACTCGTCCAACGGTTTAGCGTTGCTCAAGGTTGGATCTCCTACTGGTCTTGGAAATTTATTCACGAAGCCGTTTTCATGCTCCTCTAATATTGCAGCTTCGGTCTTTGAAATTCCTTTAACAGCAGGCACCGTGCCGCTCGGCACAAGAGCTGCGCCGATCGGCACGAGGGGCTGAAGTGTGCCGATCGGCATAGAAGCTGTGCCGGTCGGCACCTCCTCCAATCTCGGTCCTTTCAGATCACCTTGCGCTGGTTCTTCTGTTCTTACTGTTAATTCGACTTCGGATACTTTACAGCTTTCCGCTTCAGCTTTCAAATCCAAAGAACCTTTTGCTAGCGTCGACCTTTCAGGGGGAATTGGATCTTCTTGGAATTCTTCCCAATGTCTATGCATAGCTTCAGTCTTTGATATCATACTCAAAAGATCCAGACCTGCAGTAGCAGTCAAGTTGAGGAAACTCCCTCCAGCCGAACTATCCAGATGCATCCTGGAGGTTCCTTCAAGAGACATGTAGAATGTCTGAGCAGTCAAGTTATCATCCATGCCCAAATCGGGCCCTTGCTTCAATAAAGATTGGAAGCGTAATCATGCTTGCGTGAGGGTCTCTTCTTTCATCTGCTCAAAGTTAACCACTTCTCTTCTGTTTCTGCACCTTCGGAAGCGGGAAGAAATGCAAACAGAAATTTCTTACAAGCTTATCCCAGTTTCCTTTAGCTTCACGGGCTGCAGATTTATACCAATCCTTGGCTCTTCCATCTAGAGAAAATGGAAATAGCAACCATCTGTACCAATTCTGAGGCACTCCCTCATGCTTAAAGGTCTGACAGAGAACTTCTAGATCTTGCAGATGTGTGTACGGATTCTCGTCCTTCGTCCCAGAGAATTTGCTGTTCTCGACCATACTGATGATGGTCGGGTTGAAAACGTATGACGAAGCAGTGACTTTCTCATTAGAAATTTGTGGAATCAGCAATCCCGGAGACGGTAGTGAATGTTCCCTAACCGTATGAACCGGTTCAGGAGTACCCATCCTGAAAACACAGGAAGAAAACACAAAAACAAACTAGAAAAGAGAGGATTAGAGGTTAGCAGAATAAATAAATAGTAAAAGAACTGGCTTGTTCCCCGGCAACGGCGCCAGAAAACGTGCTTGTTGGTCGTTTGTACGCACCCACTTATATACCGCAAGAGGACGGTGTACAGTTGTAGCATTTTTTCCCTTAGAGTATTCCAAGGTTTAATATCGAACCACAGAGAACAAGCGGGACTTAAACTATTATTTAAACTACTAAATTAATATAGCAAAAGTGTGTGTGGAAAAGATGATTAACAACTAGAGATGAAAGAGCCTGCGGTTGTAACAAGGTTATGAAAGGATTCTCTCCTATGGTTTGAGGCACTGGCATGCAACTCTAATTAATGGTCGATTGATAGGTTTAGTATTCTACAAGACATGGTGGTTCCGTTCTCCTCTCGCCCTGTCACGACAAGGGTTAATAGCTCCCCACTGGTTTCTTGCACTATGTGATAATAACGTATTGATCAAATACGAAATAGAAGCGTCACATAGACTGAACACATCAAAAGAGTATTGTAAGTGTGAGAGTTACATAACCAGATTTTCCTCGCCACGGAGAGAATATGAGATCTACTCACGCATCATACTGTAACACATAAACATGGCTACAATGGGACGCGGGATTTTGGCGTCGTCCCACAGGTGCCGATCGGCACGGCGGTGTGCCGGTCGGCACAATCTTCCCTCTTGGTGGTGATGATCGGTGATCGCCGTCTTTGCCGCCACAACCTTCAACCTAGGTCAAAACCTCCGTATGTTTCTCGTCTCCC
The DNA here is from genome assembly GCA_012490785.1 of Eragrostis nindensis. Taxonomy (NCBI): domain Eukaryota; kingdom Viridiplantae; phylum Streptophyta; class Magnoliopsida; order Poales; family Poaceae; genus Eragrostis; species Eragrostis nindensis. Next base: position 394,853 of record JAAXCT010000361.1, on the reverse strand, counting down.
GTTTCGCGACCCCGATCTTCTCTTTTATAGTTCCTTTCGATTGTGGGCTGGATTTCACCGTCTCCGACTCTGATATTTCTTCTGGGCTTCATATTCTCCTAGTGGGCTTCATGCTTGGGCTCGATCTCCGTGGTGCCGGTCGGCACAAGGCCGTGCCGACCGGCACGGTCTCTAATTTCTCCGTTCTTCGGGCCTCCTGCAGCTCTTTATCCGTAGTCTCTCAATTTTCACCTATTTCCTGCAATCCTTCCGAATACACAGAAACTACGCATATATATAATAATAGGGGTTAATTGTTAGCAATAATGATATAATAAGGTAATAAAAACACCATATTTGTCATATAAAATAGATAACTAGAAAGCACCAACACCAATGCAAAACAAAGGCAAGTTCATGTTATAAAACGAGGCTTTTAATATTCTACAGAGTTTGTCCCTGTAGACCTGCAATACGAGTTTTGGAGGACCTATTGCAAGTCCAACATATAGCCATTTTAAACTGTTTTGGAACAATAATGATGAAGGGAGAAAAGCTAAAACTAAGTGTATCCGTACATTTTTATCTCCATGGGCTATGGCTCGGTACTTCGAAACAAAAATTCATAAACTTTTTCACTCACATGGTTTTTAGTTAATTATTTGACTCACAAGACGAACAATCTCAACTGTCCTTTGTTTTTTATATATCCACATCCGTCCTAATTGTTATGCATATGCATTCCACATAGTGGTCAGGTCCTTCAGAGTGCCTCTATATGTATCCTAATTCCTAACTGAGTAGCTCATCCATGTTATGAAAATTTAGTATCAGTTACCAAGTACACGTTAGTTTTAGCTGCCATATAACATATTGTAGGTGGCTTTCACTTGAAATTACAACCATAGCCTGAATATGGGGTCTGGGAGTTAAGGAGCACATCTGAGTATAAAACTAAACAGAACCTCAATAAACATATATTTATAATCTTTTTAATGCCGTTTCTAGACCGTGCATTTGCACGGGTTGATAGGCTAGCAAAGTAAATTGGTGATGACAAATTCCTGTGATGTTAGACTACTTATTTTTAGGTATTAGACTGATTCTTGCTAACAGACTATGTAATGTAAAGTGAATTACCGTGATTGTAGGAGTCAAAACATACTCAGATTTTTGCTTGTTTATGTTACTGTAGCACAGCGTCACCGAGGGTAAAGGTGTTTACAGATTTGTGGATGGTTTGCGCATGTGCAAATATTCATAACAACGTACCAGGCATATAAAATCATAATAAGTCAGCATGTTTTATCTGTACGTGGGGTACCTTTTTGTGATTATGCTTTGGAAGTTTTAGCCACATTCAAGAGAAGAAAAGATAAGACATGGATAGAGAGAGTGGATTTTGTGCACCAATGTTTTGTCGAACAGCACAAGATGAGTACATGGTGTGAACACTCACGGCCACAGAAATAACTCATGCATGAAAAACTTCCGGGCCCGAGGAAACGGTGTGCGCCGGAAACCGGTTCATTCAGGGAGTGGTTCAGCGAATTAGTACTCCACTAACCTCCAGCTTGACAGCTGATATGCCTCCTTTCTAAGAAAATGCACAGACGCTCCTCTTTTCCTATTTTCAGAATGTAAAATGAACCATTTTCTGTCACTACCTGGACTAGAGTGGTGTTGTAGAAGGCTAGTCCTTCCCATTGTTACCAGTTATATGAATCAGCCATTTTCCCCTCACTTGCATATCTTGGCGTTCTTTCGGTTAAAGGTGATCACGTGTTAGCTTGGTGTAGTTAACTTGGACCTTCCCCTCCCCTCTCCCCAGCGGCTGAAAAGCAGTCAACCCAAGTCCAGATTGCTGTGACGGTTGCAAATTAAGGATTGGAACTGCAGGTTGCTTCGGTTGCATATTGTGATTGGAAAAGTGATTGATGCATCATAATGACGCAGTCTCTCTTAGGCCTGTCCTTGTTGGCTGTGAACGGGAGGAACCGAAACCGCAAAAGGGGTGAAACACACGGAATCCGTCAACGTCAACATATATCGTGTGTTACGCAGTGTTTCTTTTCTCCCGTATATAACACAACTGTTACGTGTCATACTCCCAGATGAGGCTGCAGGTGCTAGATCGAGATCGTAAAAAGTTGTAGCTGTTGTCGTATATATAGGTATATGGTAGTCTAGCTACGTATACGAGATAGCATGCGTCAACTCTGATCTAGTCTTGATGGTATATATGTAATTATGTATATACCCGCGTCCTCGCAGATGAGCCTAGTTTTATAGCGTAAAATTTTTGTTGTATACGTAGCGTAGCTAGGAATTAGTGTACTCTATATATGTGGTGATTCTTTTGTTTCAGTGGCCGCGCGCGCGCTAGCTTAATTTCGACGGACTGCTGCTTTGCCTTTGATGACGATCGAGCTGAGGACGTAAATGGAAGCTAGTCGGATGTACTCCCTCCGTTTTTAATTATATGACGCCGTTGACTTTTTCGTTGAACTTTGACCAATAATATAGATTTAAATAATTACTTTTCGAATGTGAAATGAATATCATTGGATTCATCATCAAAAGCACTTTAAGGTTAACTTGTACATTTAGCTATTCACACAAATATTTTGAATAAGACGAACAGTCAAACGTAACGAAAAAAGTCAACGGCGTCATATATTAAAAAACGGAGGGAGTAGCACGTAACCGATCGAGCACAAATGAAAGAGTGGGAAGCCGCGCGTTTTTTTTTTTTTTTGATCAAACATACCTATATATTCATATTAAGGAAATACAACCATACGTACAGAACAGGTATGTCATACAAGGATACGGACAGCTGTCCCACCAAAGTGCAGAGAGGCCCTTAGAAAAAACAGAAATTACACTTAGGTCCCTGGACCACCAGCACAGCATCGACGGCAAAATCCACCATCGCCGGCCACCACCAGCGCGAGCAGATCTCGCCGCCACCACGAACCCGCCGCCGGAGAGGGTTCCATCGCCCAAAGGCTTTTCAAAGAGCCGGGAAAGACACCCGCATAACGGGATGAGCAAAAGCCGACCGCGCTTCCGGCCGGGGACGCGCCCCGAACACCTCCCAGCTTGGACCCGCTCGCCGACGACGACGGAGGCCACCGCGGAACCCCGAGCAGGACCCAACCACCCAACTTCCACCAACCCACAGCCTCCATCTCCTTGAAACAAAAGAGCAGGTTGCATCTCACCTCGCCGAAATCGAAGAGGAAGAAACGCCACCGCCCGACTCCTAAAGGGGAACTCCTCGACGGGAGCTCCACCCCCACAAGCTCGCCGCCGACGCCGGAGAGGAGCGCCAGCGGGGCACGGCCGAGCTAGGAGGGACCGATTCGGACAGAAGGCCGCCGCCGCCGCCACCTCACCGCCGGCCGCCGAAACCCTAACCCTAGATACTATACTAGGACCTAACCTACCACCAGCCGACGAGGCGCCGGCGGTCCCCGCCACCTCGCGCCACCCCGAAGGGCACCGGAGGCCGAGGGGACCACCCACCTCGCCGGCGGGGAAGACCGACACCCTTATCGCCTCTCTTTACTGTAGCGAGCGAGAGAGAGAGGAGAAAGGGACCAAATGACGTTTCTCCTAAAGCCGCGCGTTTTGGTCTTGTACGAAACTGCATGCGCTAAACGGAGGAAATCAAGGAAGCGATCGATCTGGAGAGGTTTGGTACGGTGCAAGTGCAACATACACTGCGTGCATGTGTTCTGATTACGTACGCAGACGAGACGAGAGCTAGCGATTGTGATCGCTCTGCTGATCTCCCTTTAGGCTCAGGTGCGTGTCGACCATCCCATGCAGATATATATATAGTTGCCGCGTAGCTGTAGAGCTAAGCTATCTCAAAACCGTCAAAGCCGTAGAGCACCTGATCAGTGGAGTTGGCTAGCTTGGTGGTTGGCGAGACGAATTAAGAGGAGAGAGGTGGGAGGGTTTTGATCAGTATTCGTGCGTCGAGAAGAAGAAAAGAAGCCGCTGGCTGATCGATCGATGTCGTCGACTGCGCGCTTCCTGCTGCATCGCCGTGGTGGCGGCGGCGCTAGGGTCACCGTGCCGGCGGCGGTCGACCGTCGTCAGCTGCCGCCGCGCCGGATGGACGACGCGACGATCCACGCCCGGCCGTCGTCCGCGATGTGGGCGCGGCTCCGCGCCGATCTTGACCGCCGCGCTCGGTTGGCGCCGGTGGTGGTCGTCGACGACCTCGACGACGGCCAGGTGGAGCAGCAGCAGCCGCGCCTCGTCCTCGAGCGCCCGTCAACGGTCACGCTGATCGCAGCCCGGCCGTCGACCGCCGTGTGGACGTTGCTCGTCGACGGTGATCCCCACGGCGGCTCGTACGCCTTCGACTTCATCGTCCGCTCCGACTTCAACCACAACCAGACGCCCGCCGCCGCCGCCACGTACAACTCCCGCCGCCACTTGAACCGCGACGGCCAGCTGCTGGTGATGACGACGACGTACTCGTGCATGGAGATCCCGCCCACTACCTTGCTGCTGCTGCTTCGCCAATTCGTCGGCTCCCTGGTCATGAACGGGGCACACGCCAACCTCACCGTCGGCCACATCAGGCGCCTCCTCGACTTCGACGTCGACACGCCCGCGCACAACTCCAGCCGCGACCAGCTGCTGGTGATGGCTCCGCCCACCATGCTGCTTCGCCAGCAGAACCACCCGGACGCCGTCAGTTTCAGCATCATCGGCGCCTCCATGGTCATCAACGGGGTACACGTCAACCTCACCGTCGCCAGCCGCCAGATCACGAGGCGCCTCCTCGACTTTGACGACACGCCCACGTACCACTCCGCCATCAGCCGCGACCAGGTGCTGCTGATGGCGTCTTCCTCGTTCATGCAGGCGCCGCCCACCATGCTGCAGCCGTTGCTTCGCCAGAACCACACGGACGGCTCCACCATCGTCATCAACGGTGTACGCGTCAACCTCACCGACGGCCAGATCAGGTCGACCACCACCGCGCCACGAGACGGGAAGAACAAGCTGGAGACGATCATGCCGGCCTCGCGCGCTGCAAAGCCAAGGTATGTTTGTTCGTTTTTTAATTATTAAATCACACGTTGCATGCGGAACGAAATGGAGTAACCTGATCGATAGGATAAATTTAAGAACGGCTGGTCTCAATGTAAATTATGTCTTAGAGCTGTGGTAGCAAAGGCTACTCGATCATCATGTCTATAACGTTAGAGAGCTCAGCTCACAAAATGCACGGAAACACAGCTAGCACGAACTACGTACGTACTGCAACTATCCGAAGGGAACCCACCCTGACTATCCGAAGGGAACCCCCACCCTTGTCTTGTGGTGGTGGACACGTGTGCGATCCCGTTACAACCCATACAGGTTTTCACCACCGTCCGATGTACCCGAGTTCGTTTTATATATGTAGCGCCAGATCGATATGGGGTCGGATCAAGGTATCATCGCCCAGCTCATCGTCAACTCCATTCCTCGCGAACCGTTCGAACTCGTTCGCCTTCGCAATGCCGCCCTCCGTTCCGCCGCCGCCTCTTCCTCCACGCCGCTTGCGCCCGCCGCCCATTCCTCCTCCTCCTCCTCCCGAATAGCCGCTCCATTACGCTGTCCACTCCGTTGGTCCGATCATGCTCTGTTCGTGCCGGCAACCGCCCTCGCCTCCTCCTCCAACCATTCCATTCTATCACAACATGTCGTGCGATTGTGATGCGCGGAGAAGAAATTTTGCAGCTAATGGAACAGCAGTGCCCCTCCAGACCAGCTGTGCGATGCCATTTTCAGGAACAAGCATTGGCTCAGGTGGGTACATATCTCTGTCCCCCACATGTATAGGAGTGCTGCCCGCAACCTGTTTGACGAATTGGCCAAGAGAATTTTTACTTACTGTTGTATGTCTTAAGTTCAAAATCCAAGTGTTTCCTGAAGCGCATCTGATTCTGATATCATTCACTGTGCCATTTTTGCAAAATTTAATTGTTTGACTAGGTTCAGATAATCTTTACTTTTCACTACACGAGGCAACAACTGTTATTTGCCGTTACATTTTGTGCTCAACTAACCTAAGGAACAATAAGCCTCCAAATTCATACAAACTATGAGCTTCTAACAGAATCATACTTAAGCTTCATACCATAGTTAAATGTAACTAGGATCGGCTAGGCCTAGTATATACACTACAATTCCTTGGTGAATTTCTTATATATGTTTTGATCAGACAATCCAGCAAGTTAGGTCTTTGCACAAAGAGGTTATACAACTTTTATTTTATTTATATGGCACAGACTATCCATGTCTTGTAATTCAAAAGACAAAAAACAAAGTATATATTTGGCATCATAAAAAAACTGTATACAAGGAACGCTTGTCTGTATATGACTTTGCACCTGTCATTCCTGAAGAATTAAAGCCTTTGGTCCGGTTCATTACTTTCAGCTTATTGTAAGCGGACATGGCGTTTTTCATTGGTTCGTATGTAGTCTCATCAGCCATTATCAACAAAACGTGCTTCTACATCAATATTTTGTCAGAACCTTGTGGCCAATCCCTTCGGTTTTCATGCATTAGATGAGACCCGTAGGATTGAGCTCGAATGTAATAAACTCATTATAGGGTGATGATTAATAACATTTTTTGTTAAGCACATATGCATCATTTTGTCAACATTCAAATGGAACACCTGGTTAATTTTGCTCAAGACTTCAGGCTTAGCAGATTATTAAAAATGTCATTGCACAAATAATCACAAAAATTGGTGCTATAAGATAAATAGGCCATATATATATAGGTTTCCCTTGAAAACTGATCTGTTCATAATCCTTTGTTTCTAGTCTAATTTAATTTGCAGCTACCATTATTCTGGACAGTATTGCATTATTCTGAACACTGTTTGCATAATCACTTATACTTCTACGGTTGAGACAATAATTTAGCTTTTCTAACTTTGATCTCTCCTGTACTCGAGTTCAATGCATCAGTTTCGGCATCCTGAATCTGAATTTCATAATCAGTTTCGTCTCTTAAACTGTTTGCATAATCTCTTGTATTCTAGTTTAGTCCAATTCTACAGGTATTATTGTTCAATTGCGCTAGCATATATATGCCTTCTACGCTAGCTTATATATTGTTTTTCCATAATGGCCTTATATACTCTTAAATTGTGTGGACCATGTAAGATCGATACTTCATGCTTCATCAGGAGGACTGGGCAATGTCTGCTACTCCGGGCTCGCGTGAAGGAGGGTGCCACCTCTGGGCAACTGCTGGACCAGCAGGAAACACCCGGCCCTCTGCTGTTCGTCTTTGGGGTACTCCTTGCTTTATTTGCATTTCAACTCTATTGTTTTGTTTTTCATCTGGTCTTGATAACCATTCGAACCCCTGGAAATGCAGGCACGCAGAACACTTCTCAAGGATAAAAAGAGGCCAAGAGATTCTCACTGTGACGCGGCGAGCGCGATGCCAAAGAAGAGACCCTGCCGTTGCCAGGCAGCCCCAAGATGGAACAACATCATTGCACACTTCCCAATCCTAGAACCCGTTTCTCACCTAGCCATTGATATTCCACGGGCCCTAAGGGTACGCACAGTATCCAATTTACTGCGAAACAACAACACCAACAACAATGCACACCCTTCTCCAGCAAGCGTACACATCCAGATCTATGGAAACGGCGGTGGGAACATGAGGAGACAGAGATGGATTTTCTTCATCAAGGTTTTGAGCCTCTTGTGTGTCATATACGGCACCACAGGGGCATTGGCCGTAGCCAGCGCAAAGATTGTCCGAGGGCAGTTCGTTTTCGGGTGGCGGATTCCACCATGGGCTGTCTACTTGATTCAGCTCTTCATGTGGTGGGCAGGTATACGTTTAACCCTTACTCTGTATGTCCTCTTAACGTACTTACGCTCTTATTTCTGCACAAGACAACTGAAACTGTACTAAACATCTGCAGTGGTGAAGCCAATGGCACACTACCGTGCGGTGCTGCTTGTAAGGAAGCTACTACCCTTGGCCTGCTTTGCCAGCAACAGCGTCACTGCCCTGTTCGTGTCCTCGAAATATGGCGGTAGGTGATTATTTTTTTTTATTGCAGGTAGGTGATTTTTACATTACTAGTAGAGTAAAGTACATATGTAATATGTCCTTTTTACAGGTTACTCTGGGCTTAGGCCCAACATGCTCCTGCCCCTGGTATTGTCAAGTGTCATACCGTACTCCATTTGGTCCGTTGGCAACGACAAGGAGCTTGAACTCAAACCCCTGTTCTGGTGGTGTTTCAGCGTCCTTGTGGTCGTGTACCAGTGCGACAGTGTAAGTAGCACTCCCCTTAGCCTGATGTAATAGTATCCTACTTTCCATGGAGTATATAGATAACAATGATTCCTCCATCATGCAGGCTGGTTGGATACCACTGCCCGGAAGGTGCAACATGACGGACTACCTCGCCACCTTGGCAGCAGCAGTGTTCTTGCTCGAGGACGTGATCCAGGCTGACTTCAGGAAGCCAATCTTTAAAACATTTATTTCTATATACACCGAAACATCTGTTGAGACTGGTCGGGGGGCAGCGGTTACCACAATACTTTCACTGTGACTGAAGCAATGAATTTACTGCACCCAGTGTTCATCTTTAGGTGACTGAATATCTGCAAATGACAAATCTGGCCTAGTAAAAGTTTGGAACTGCAACCCAGCTATAATCCTGTACTGAAACTTATCATCTTCAGACAGTAGTTTGCCTTGATCCTTAATTTCTCACTGGATTCCATTGGAGTAGATATCGACTTTGACTTGTCCATCTTGGCTCTTTTCAGAAGATCATGTGGATATCTTGTTTGAGACAGCAGAACGATGGTTTCAGAAGATCATGTTAATTTCTTGTTTCAGAACAGCGATCATGTTAATTTATCTGTACTGTAACTTTTCATCCTCAGAGAGTGGTTCTTGTACTATCTTGTTGTCTCAACTTACAGGTTTAAGTAAATTAATTATTGCCTGAGAGTGTTTAAACTTCTGCTTGTGTGGATCAGTGCTTGATTGAATCATTTGTGCACCTTAGCTCTTTCTGTTTTAGTTCCATGACAGTTTGGTTTTTGCAAGGAAAATTGGGACAATAATTTGTACTGTTTGAAGCATCTAGCTTCGCTGTGAATCGTAAGCTCCTCTGTGAATTGACTATGTGGCAATTAGGCATCGATATTTGCCTACTTTCAACTGCTAAGATTTTTGTCGTCCTGATCAAATCGGATGCATAAGTATTTCTCTGAAGCTTGAAGTAGTACTTTGTTATGTCCAGCATAAAAGTTTTCATTGTTATCTAAATGAATTTCTTGCTTGCACTGCTGCTCGAGGGATTACCTGTGAGGCGGTTAAACAACACTGAAGATGTCTGAATTAGCTGTAGGAGGACTCCCAACTTAGTTTGTGCTGTGGTATATGGTCCATCTAGTTCACCAGTTTGTTGTGTTGTGCTATATGGTCCACTGGTCCCAAGTCATGCTGTTCATGTTCTCTATAGCCATTAACAATGGTTCATGTGACCAGTGTGAACCAATCACTAGGTTGCAATATATGTAGACATTATGCCAGCTAAGATTCACTGATTGAGATCCACTGGACAGACCTAGGACGTGTGGGGCACTGGACTGAAAAATATGTTTCATTATTTTGTTGCTTCATGGAAAATGCTCAGTGTATTTTGTTTTTTTCTTTAATTTCCTTTGCTGATGAGACTTTGATCTTGGCCCTCTCAACGCAAGCTGGCCTTTTGAAGGTCATTGGCCACGAACTCGCAGCCAGCAGGTACGCTCAAAGGGCCACATTTTCTAGGTTTCATCTTCAGTGAATACCCCTTGCTTGATATTTTGGTTCAGAGAATGTGTTCATATAGTAGTCTTATGTTGAGTTTGAGTTGATGCTTTTTGCACCGGGAAGCACCAGGATAGCCTGAAAATGCAGTTTGAGTTGGAAATACATGTTGATGCTTAACATTGTTGGTTAATCAAATATGTTTGCAAAGAGCAATTTGCAAACATAAAAGAATAAACCAAGTTTTCTCTTTTTCCCTTTGGGCCTCATCACTCCTTCACTTCCCTGCCAGCCCAGCCCACTTCCTTTCCCCTTCTTCTTTTCTTTTCCTTTCTCCCGCCGCGGGCCGTCTCTCTCTCTTTCCCTTTCTCCTCCCGGCCCAACTCGGCCCACTTCGGCCTGGCCGGCCCGTGCTGCGTTGTCTTCCACCTCCAGCTCACCGCCACCGACATGCCGACCGTCGCCCTCCAGCTCAGCTGCCACCTCGGACCTTCGCGCGTCGTCGCCCCTCTTCTCTCTCCCCGTCCCTTTCTTCGGCGCTGTAGCCACTCCTCCTTGACGTCACCGAGCTACAGTATTGCGGGCGCCGCATTTTGACGAGTTGCCGCCGCAATCTTGACCGGACCGGATAAGGATTGCCGCTGCCGCCGTAGATAAGGTCATCTGACCTTATCCCTCCGCCGCGACGCCTCTCTCCTCCGCCTATTTAAGCAACCCCGTCCCTCTCTGCGCCGCCCTCTCCTGGAAACCCTAACCCTAACCTTCTCTTCCTCTTCAACGCCGGCCGACGCGTCGATCCTCATCGCCGAGGCCGCTCCGAGCTCGATGAACTGATGGTAAGCACCCTGGGCCTTCCCTTTCCTTTCCCCGGCTGCCCGTTCCTTCCCTCCTCGTCCGAGCCGAGCTCCCACCGTGCGCCGCTCATCGCCGCCGTTCGAGTTCGATGCCGGCCGCCTTTCCAGCCACGCCGAGCTCACCCGAGGCACGCAACACCCTCCCCCGCAAGCTCGCGCACCTCCTCGACCCCTCAAATCAACGCGAGCACGCACGCTCGCGCGATTCCGTCACGCGCCGCCGCCGCACGCCGCTCCGGCCGCCTCGCACCGTCGCGCCGTGGGCCGTCAACGTCGATGTGCTCAACCACGGACCCGCCGCCGTGCGCTGAGCCCCGGCCGCTACCCCTCGCCACCTCTACCCCATCCTAGCCGCCGGCGGCCATCTTTCCGGCGACCCGCCGCCGCGCAGTGCCCCCTTCCGGCCACCAACCCTCCCTCTTTCTTCCTCTCTGTGCACCCGGTTCACGTAGACCATTGACCCATGCCTCACTCGGTTCACGGTGGACATGGTCCACGAACTTTTCCTTTACAAAAATAAATCCAGAAATCCCTGGAAAATCCCCTGATTCGCACTTTTGCAGTTTAGCCCCTAACCTTTACTCTAATTCCGTTTAGTTCCTGTCTTTTACAGAAACCCCCTTATATTTTCTGTAATTACCTTTTAGTCCCTACCATTGTGCACCAAGGTCCCTAAACTTTGCCATAATTAAATATAGGCCCCTAGAACTTTTCTGTTTTTACAGATAAGTCCCTAGAAACTTTTCTATATCGCAAACAAGCCCTTAGAATCTTTAAACACCTACATCTTTTCCATCCGAGCTCCGTTTTGAGCGATTCTTGCGCTCACGCGTTCGAAGCAACGCGTAGTACCTTTTGGTACTGCTTTTAGAGCTCCACACCAGATCTATAAATCATTCATACCCTAAAGTTTCCCTCTCACCCGATAAATCCTATCTCGACAAATCATTCTTCGCTGATCTCGCATAGCGCAACTGTTCTTCCACCTGTAGTGTTGAACCTAACCCCTCTGGTTGAACCATTCCACCCTTCTCGTCGTACCGTCCCACCTCAAGTATAGTAACCTCTTTTTATCACGACCTAGCTTCAACCCTAGCCTAGCATAGTTATCGCTTAATCAAACCTAATCCAATGTTGTCCTCGCCATTTCTCTAGTTTATTGATTTATCTACCTCTTTTATTTGGTGTCAGTTATTTGAGAATTTTATTGGTATTTCATTCGCTGTTATTTGAGGCTATTCCTTTGTTATGTATTGCCTTCTTAGTGCATGTCATGACTGGATCATATAGCTAACCTTGCACCATCATGCATTAAATCTTTTGCATTTGCATATCCTCTCCTCAAACCACTCATGTTCTTTAATAGAAATAATTTAGAGTTTATATAATAGATATGCACGCAATCACCATCAATAAAGCATATGCATCTCATCATCCTCACCATAAGGTTGCACCTTCGCTTCATTAAGAGAAATTAGGTAATTAATAGTTTGTCTAGGTGAATATGGCCCTTATAAGGCCATGAATATAACTTATAATAAATAATCTTTCATAAATAAATGTGCACTGCATAACCATAGCCATTTCTCTTGGAGTTTATCGGTTCTTATTGAAGATAATTGGATTTTATTGGCTCTTTTCGATCTTTATTTCTTTTGCGATAGTTATTTATACGTAATATTTCTATGCGTTAGCTTACGCGAGATTCGAGGAAGAGTCAGAAGAATTCAAGGAAGATCTAGAAGATCCAAGCTTCGAGGATGAGTTGAAGAATCCAAGTCTAAGGACAAGTCAGAAGATACAAGCTTCGAGAAAGGATTTGAAGCCATCAACTTCGACAGAAGAGCTTGAAGATCCAGAATTGAAAGATTATGATAGTGTTTTTCAGGCAAGCTCTACTTCTCCTTGATCATGATTGAACCTACTGTTTTCGCAATGCACCTATATGGCCTATTCTCGTATTATGCATTACTTGTTATTTTACTGATTGTGTAGTTATGGTCCTACTTGCTTATTGATATTGATGTCTGTTACTTGGGCATTGATATCTTAATCCTTGTTTACCATTGTTTACCTGTCACCTTGATAACCCTAGGATAGTCTCATCATTTCTATGATGGCGCTTTTACCTTGCTACTAGAATGCTTAGGACCTCTCGCAATGTTACTACATTGCCACACCTTACTCACATACTTACTCTTGCAAATGTGTTGAAATGAGTTTGGTGGTGTGCGTGATATTTGGGGTTGGGAGTAGCACAACTGTGTTAGGTGATGATGGAGACAGTGATGGGATGGTTGGATCGCGGGCAAGGCCATTAATAAGTGAATGATGATGTGATGGATAGAGTGATAGTCCCCTAGTGCGGGAGACATGGTGCTTGCCCGGCCACATAAGGACCGGTTCATTCAACCTTTAACAAGATGATTCTCGTACAACCACGGAACCTGTATGGGAAGGACTTACCCTACCTTCTTGGTGCCTACCACTTTGATCCACCTGGAGGGCAGTAGTGCAAACGAGCAACCAGGAGAAGACTCCAGAGTTTGTAGCGCTTAGGAGCTCCGGCCCGAGATCCCCACATTAAATGTGCTGTGGTTATGCATGAAGACTATTATAGTCTCATGAAAAGCCTCTGGGTTGGTTCGTAGGTGGCATTGTGTGTGGTACTCGGAGAAGATGGGCTAGGCGTTACGTATCCTCTAGCTAAGGGTGCGTAGCCCGTGGGAAAAGATGTACAACCTCTGCAGAGTGTAAAATTCATCCGGATGGACGTTGTCACGGCATATGACACATCTATGTTGAGCTCGATATGATTAGCCACATTCATGATTCCTTGAAGTGTGAGTGAGCAGTAGTCTGCTCGTGTTTGGAAGTGATGGCATAGATGCCGGGTCAGTATGACCATTGAGGTCAGAAGGCCCAACTAAAACTTGGGAACTGGCGGGAATGCCTCATACTCCCCCAGGGCCAACCAACTAAAATATTGACAGTACTTCTCTGTTTTATCTATGAATTCCTTCATATGCTTTAGTGAACCTTGCATAAAAGTTGCTTGCTGCAAATGAACCATACCGCCTATTCCTTGCTAAGACCAAATATGCATGTATATATACCCTTGTGTAGTGTAGGGCTTGCTGAGTACCTTATGTACTCACGTGTTTGCAATTGTTGGTTTAGTAGGAGAAGACTTCGTAGAGAACGACGACGATTGGGTTTTCAGTTCTGCTTCTCAAGTTTGCTTGTGGCGTTGGGCCATGGTTTCCGCTGTCTGCTTCACCGTTAGTCGGTCAGATGGATTTGAATGGTTTTGAATCTTTGTCGTACCGCCGCTAAGGGTCTTATATCAGGTATCTTACTTATTTACCTATTCGAAGTATGCTTTTGATTATCATATCTGTGTTCTTGTGCGTATCAGCTACTGATCCAGGGACTGATACAGGATGCACAGTAGATTCCAGAAATAGGGTCTGACAGAGTGGTATCAGAGCATTACTTGACCGTAGAACGAAAACCTAGGATTTGTCGCGTTCGAAAATGACTATTTTCAAAACTAGTTACAAAATCTTTCATAGTACCTCTCCCCCGATCTTTGAAAATCTTCTGTTCCTCTCCTGACCATCCGCAGAAGACACTTCTCAACTCACCATGTCTGCACAGGCACGCTCAACCAAATGGACGACCCCGACTATGTGACCATAGAAGTAGAGAACACATTGTTCCAAGTGTACTGCAAACCATATGTGACTCCCAAAAGAAAGAATAAGGACAATGCCGCTATGGGCACCAAGAGGACATGTTTCAGTTGCCACAACCCCGAACATAAGTTCGCTGATTGCCCCTTCTACGAACCAATCAAGGAAGCAAGAGCTGTTGAGACCAACATGAGGAATGAAGTGCCTCAAGTTTCAGGACTACCTGCAGAAATTGAATCTATAATACCAGAAAAGACTCAAGAGCAGGGAAATTACAGTAATGGGAACAACAAACAAACCGGCAGTGTCATAAACATGGTAGAAAGGATCGACAATTTGGAAGAATCAATGAGAAGTATCGCTAAAGAAGTTGCCGACCTTACCAAAGCCCTGCAAACCCGGAATACTCGAAAACGTCGCAGACGGAAAAAGAAAGGTGACAATGAAACATCGGGTCAAGGTACGTCTGAACGGCCCAAGAAGCCAAGATGTTGCTTCCACTGCAAACAGGAAGGACACATGATAGGCGAATGTCCCGAGAAGGTGAATAAGAGCATGGAATGACTCAGAAACAAGGACAAGGATAGGTGACACCCCAGTGATGTGTCCTAACCTTTGAAGTTTACCAATATACTATTTGTGCTAGGAGCGTCATAGTGGGTTCCCTGTGAAGAACAACCTTGCAAGCCTCGATCAATACATCAGAAAGATGGCACCACTAGTATGTGTACGGTATTTGTAACTTTGATGATAAACAAAGTTGTAAGAGAGTTGTAAATCTGTTTTGATCAATGAGAAGTGGCAGTGTTTGTCATAAGAAGATGTGGAATAGTGTTACAAGTGCATGGATAATCCTAAAACATCAAGCCAGCGAAGCACCACCAAATGCAGCAGGGTTTTTCTTTATCCGACTAAGTCATATGACTCTCTCGATTCCTTTTGGTCAACGGACTAGTCGTCGAGTTTTGAGGACAATCAGAAATCGATAGTCATCCTACCTTTAAGCCTTAAACCTCGTTCCTAGCACGAACACATGAAACCTCAACAAATAAAATCATATTGTTTGTGTGATTCGATGATTTTGTTGATTTTGACTCCTTATTTTCTATGATTGTGTGCTTTTAATCAAGCTAAACAACTTAATAACAATAACAGCAGTTTGCTAATAGAATAGCAGCTTAAAAATAGCCTAAGACCAAAAACCCTTTTTCCTAACCACTGCCTAAATCCTTGCGGGTGAAACCAGGATGCCGCCAAAGAGGTCCGCTCGAGTTCGGACTCGTCAAGAACACAACTCAGAAGTACCAGAAGATCGTGACCCTACGGGACGAACTACAAGAGGTGGAACCAACAAAAGGAAGAAGCCAATTACTCGACAACATCAGAAAGCAAAGAAAAGAAGACCCTTCGTTTCCAATAGCGTGGAAAATGAGACAGGTCACACCGACGAAGAAGAAAACAACCAAGAGACCGAAGGTAACAACAACCAAGGTAGTAATGAGACTCCTGAAGTACCAGCGGTCAACTTCGCAGAAGTAATGGTCATGCAAACCCAACTGTTGCAAGTTCTTTCGCAAGAACAACAAAACAATCATGGAATCAGTTCTAAGATAATAGAATTTATGAAACTCAGGCCACCTGTCTACGACAATACAGATGATGACCCATTGGCAGCTGACGACTGGCTCAGGGACATTGATAAGAAGCTCAATGTTGTCAATGCTAATGATCGTGAAAAGGTAATGTTCGCATCACATCAACTAATCAGAGCAGCTACTGAATGGTGGGATAATTTCCTTGAAGCAAAAGCAGAACCAGACACCATCAGCTGGGAAGAATTTCAGCATGCATTCCGTGACCATCATATCCCTGAAGGAATTATGGAAATGAAAGCGGATGAATTTCGTTCCCTAAAACAAGGTGCTATGACAGTGCAGGAGTATAGTCGCAAGTTCATGAAGCTTTCTCGCTATGCTCCAGAAGAAGTATCGACCGATAAGAAAAAGCAAGATCACTTTCGGAAAGGACTTAACCATAGACTGAATGTTCAGCTGGTCACCCATGTTTACCCAGATTTCAATACTCTGATGAACCAAACCATATTACTTGAAGATGCTTGGTCAAAATGGGAAAACGACAAAGAACAAGAAATCATTGTGGAAGAAGAACAAAATATCGTTATGGATGAAGAGCGGAATGTCAATGTGCCCCGGGATAAACAGAAAGAAGAATCTCAGAAACTGAAAAGATATCATCGCAGGAGACGAAGATATCAGAAAGCAAGACAGAAGAAGCTCCTCAGATCCTCGGCTCGCTGTAAAAACCCGGCTACCTGCCATCAGAATGACAGAGAGCAACAAGAAGGATATGTCGGGAAGACCCCACGAGGACATCGGAAATGTTACCTATGCAAGCAGAATGGACACTACATAGCAGACTGTCCTCAAGCCGACCAATACAGCATTGACACTCATACCAATTCAACCGAAGCTCCCCACCTCAATGACCTTTGAAGATGATCACAAGATACCACGAATCTCTATCTGGAAGGAGTAAGTCACTGGAATAGTAGTAGAATCTGTGCTTGTCACGTTTGTACTCGGAAAACCTTAAATGTTTGTAGTGAACCACTATGTAAACAGGTTTGTGGAATAAATTATGATGAGATGATGTTTAATATCCATTCAGTGATTGTGTTATGCGACAATGTTTGGTTTGCAAAGGAAGCTCTGTAACCCTTCTCTTTTGGATACAAAGATGTTAAGACGGAATTCTCTAAGATAAATCATTTTAAGTGGGGTAGTCCACCCACTATCTTGGAATCTCCTACCTGATGGATTGAAGTGCCGCCAAGTTCTATAAGTGAGAATACAGTAAGATTGGATAATCGAATAACATGGCATAGATGGTTTTGTACGTTCCAATGTTTTCTAGTGGAACTCATGACTCAGGAAAAGAACGGACTTCAAGCTACACCAATAGAGAAGATTTTACCTCCAAAGCTGGATAAGAGTCTTAATACACCGATCCTTGAGGATAATTTGGAAATAAAGGCATTTGGATTAAGCGACCCATGGAATACTAAGAAAAGCCTAAACCCTTTGGATAAGATAAGCGGAGCACAATAAAACGTTATCATGATACCCAAGTCAAATCTTTTAAGTGGGGTAGGACACCCATACAACCCTGAAGAAAGGAACTTCGCTACATCGATCCGCAGTGCCAAAGATCACAAGGATAGAAAGAATCCTCTATCAAAGCTCGCAGCATCACGAAGCCTTCGATAAATTTTGTATGTTACCACCGTCAAGCAAGAAGACGCAAGACAAGTTCTGCACCATCCAGAAGATCGTTCGAATCTCGAGGACGAGATTCCTTTTAAGTGGGGTAGATCTGTAACACCCTAAATTTCAAATCAAAAATAAAATGGAATAAAAATCACTCCGATTTTGAATTTTGTTTATTTCTTTCCTCCACATCAAATTTTAGAAATAAAACTAACAAAAGTAATTCAAACTTAGTTGAATCTGAAATTTTCAAAATATAAAATCTATGCTCAAGTGTTTGTTTACATTTAATATTTACTAAAATTTTGAACTTTGGAATTTACAACAAATTAAAATTTATATGCTAAGCCCTAGCAAATTCATCTTGAATTTAAAAATATTTTAGTTTAATCTTGCATCAAAAACTCACCATATGCATTCCCGTATTTTATTGTCTTTATTTTCATTATTTGTTTGGTTTTGTTTTTGTGCGAATTTGAAATTCTTTCAAATTCGAAATCCCATAAAAGAATAAACCAAGTTTTCTCTTTTTCCCTTTGGGCCTCATCACTCCTTCACTTCCCTGCCAGCCCAGCCCACTTCCTTTCCCCTTCTTCTTTTCTTTTCCTTTCTCCCGCCGCGGGCCGTCTCTCTCTCTTTCCCTTTCTCCTCCCGGCCCAACTCGGCCCACTTCGGCCTGGCCGGCCCGTGCCGCGTCGTCTTCCACCTCCAGCTCACCGCCACCGACGTGCCGACCGTCGCCCTCCAGCTCAGCTGCCACCTCGGACCTTCGCGCGCCGTCGCCCCTCTTCTCTCTCCCCGTCCCTTTCTTCGGCGCTGTAGCCACTCCTCCTTGACGTCACCGAGCTACAGTATTGCGGGCGCCGCATTTTGACGAGTTGCCGCCGCAATCTTGACCGGACCGGATAAGGATTGCCGCTGCCGCCGTAGATAAGGTCATCTGACCTTATCCCTCCGCCGCGACGCCTCTCTCCTCCGCCTATTTAAGCAACCCCGTCCCTCTCTGCGCCACCCTCTCCTGGAAACCCTAACCCTAACCTTCTCTTCCTCTTCAACGCCGGCCGACGCGTCGATCCTCATCGCCGAGGCCGCTCTGAGCTCGATGAACTGCTGGTAAGCACCCTGGGCCTTCCCTTTCCTTTCCCCGGCTGCCCGTTCCTTCCCTCCTCGTCCGAGCCGAGCTCCCACCGTGCGCCGCTCATCGCCACCGTTTGAGTTCGATGCCGGCCGCCTTTCCAGCCACGCTGAGCTCACCCGAGGCACACAACACCTCCCCCGCAAGCTCGCGCACCTCCTCGACCCCTCAAATCAACGCGAGCACGCACGCTCGCGCGATTCCGTCACACGCCGCCGCCGCACGCCGCTCCGGCCGCCTCGCACCGTCGCGCCGTGGGCCGTCAACGTCGATGTGCTCAACCACGGACCCGCCGCCGTGCGCTGAGCCCCGGCCGCTACCCCTCGCCACCTCTACCCCATCCTAGCCGCCGGCGGCCATCTTTCCGGCGACCTGCCGCCGCGCAGTGCCCCCTTCCGGCCACCAACCCTCCCTCTTTCTTCCTTTCTGTGCACCCGGTTCACGTAGACCATTGACCCATGCCTAACTCGGTTCACGGTGGACATGGTCCACGAACTTTTCCTTTACAAAAATAAATCCAGAAATCCCTGGAAAATCCCCTGATTCCGCACTTTTGCAGTTTAGCCCCTAACCTTTACTCTAATTCCGTTTAGTTCCTGTCTTTTACAGAAACCCCCTTATATTTTCTGTAATTACCTTTTAGTCCCTACCATTGTGCACCAAGGTCCCTAAACTTTGCCATAATTAAATATAGGCCCCTAGAACTTTTCTGTTTTTACAGATAAGTCCCTAGAAACTTTTCTATATCGCAAACAAGCCCTTAGAATCTTTAAACACCTACATCTTTTCCATCCGAGCTCCGTTTTGAGCGATTCTTGCGCTCATGCGTTCGAAGCAACGCGTAGTACCTTTTGGTACTGCTTTTAGAGCTCCACACCAGATCTATAAATCATTCATACCCTAAAGTTTCCCTCTCACCCGATAAATCCTATCTCGACAAATCATTCTTCGCTGATCTCGTATAGCGCAACTGTTCTTCCACCTGTAGTGTTGAACCTAACCCCTCTGGTTGAACCATCCACCCTTTTCGTCGTACCGTCCCACCTCAAGTATAGTAACCTCTTTTTATCACGACCTAGCTTCAACCCTAGCCTAGCATAGTTATAGCTTAATCAAACCTAATCCAATGTTGTCCACGCCATTTCTCTAGTTTATTGATTTATCTACCTCTTTTATTTGGTGTCAGTTATTTGAGAATTTTATTGGTATTTCATTCGCTGTTATTTGAGGCTATTCCTTTGTTATGTATTGCCTTCTTAGTGCATGTCATGACTGGATCATATAGCTAACCTTGCACCATCATGCATTAAATCTTTTGCATTTGCATATCCTCTCCTCAAACCACCCATGTTCTTTAATAGAAATAATTTAGAGTTTATATAATAGATATGCACGCAATCACCATCAATAAAGCATATGCATCTCATCATCCTCTCCATAAGGTTGCACCTTCGCTTCATTAAGAGAAATTAGGTAATTAATAGTTTGTCTAGGTGAATATGGCCCTTATAAGGCCATGAATATAACTTATAATAAATAATCTTTCATAAATAAATGTGCACTGCATAACCATAGCCATTTCTCTTGGAGTTTATCGGTTCTTATTGAAGATAATTGGATTTTATTGGCTCTTTTCGATCTTTATTTCTTTTGCGATAGTTATTTATACGTAATGTTTCTATGCGTTAGCTTACGCGAGATTCGAGGAAGAGTCAGAAGAATTCAAGGAATATCTAGAAGATCCAAGCTTCGAGGATGAGTTGAAGAATCCAAGTCTAAGGACAAGTCAGAAGATACAAGCTTCGAGAAAGGATTTGAAGCCATCAACTTCGACAGAAGAGCTTGAAGATCCAGAATTGAAAGATTAGGATAGTGTTTTTCAGGCAAGCTCTACTTCTCCTTGATCATGATTGAACCTACTGTTTTCGCAATGCACATATATGGCCTATTCTCGTATTATGCATTACTTGTTATTTTACTGATTGTGTAGTTATGGTCCTACTTGCTTATTGATATTGATGTCTGTTACTTGGGCATTGATATCTTAATCCTTGTTTACCATTGTTTACCTGTCACCTTGATAACCCTAGGATAGTCTCATCATTTCTATGATGGCGCTTTTACCTTGCTACTAGAATGCTTAGGACCTCTCGCAATGTTACTACATTGCCACACCATACTCACATACTTACTCTTGCAAATGTGTTGAAATGAGTTTGGTGGTGTGCGTGATATTTGGGGTTGGGAGTAGCACAACTGTGTTAGGTGATGATGGAGACAGTGATGGGATGGTTGGATCGCGGGCAAGGCCATTAGTAAGTGAATGATGATGTGATGGATAGAGTGATAGTCCCCTAGTAAGGGAGACATGGTGCTTGCCCGGCCACATAAGGACCAGTTCATTCAACCTTTAACTAGATGATTCTCGTACAACCACGGAACCTGTATGGGAAGGACTTACCCTACCTTCTTGGTGCCTACCACTTTGATCCACCTGGAGGGCAGTAGTGCAAACGAGCAACCAGGAGAAGACTCCGGAGTTTGTAGCGCTTAGGAGCTCCGGCCCGAGATCCCCACATTAAATGTGCTGTGGTTCCGCATGAAGACTATTATAGTCTCATGAAAAGCCCCTGGGTTGGTTCGTAGGTGGCATTGTGTGTGGTACTCGGAGAAGATGGGCTAGGCGTTACGTATCCTCTAGCTAAGGGTTCGTAGCCCGTGGGAAAAGATGTACAACCTCTGCAGAGTGTAAAATTCATCCGGATGGACGTTGTCACGGCATATGACACATCTATGTTGAGCTCGATATGATTAGCCACATTCATGATTCCTTGAAGTGTGAGTGAGCAGTAGTCTGCTCGTGTTTTGGAAGTGATGGCATAGATGCCGGGTCAGACCATTGAGGTCAGAAGGCCCAACTAAAACTTGGGAACTGGCGGGAATGCCTCATACTCCCCCAAGGCCAACCAACTAAAATATTGACAGTACTTCTCTGTTTTATCTATGAATTCCTTCATATGCTTTAGTGAACCTTGCATAAAAGTTGCTTGCTGCAAATGAACCATACCGCCTATTCCTTGCTAAGACCAAATATGCATGTATATATACCCTTGTGTAGTGTAGGGCTTGCTGAGTACCTTATGTACTCACGTGTTTGCAATTGTTGGTTTAGTAGGAGAAGACTTCGTAGAGAACGACGACGATTGGGTTTTCAGTTCTGCTTCTCAAGTTTGCTTGTGGCGTTGGGCCATGGTTTCCGCTGTCTGCTTCACCGTTAGTCGGTCGGATGGACTTGGATGGTTTTGAATCTTTATCGTACCGCTGCTAAGGGTCTTATATCAGGTATCTTACTTATTTACCTATTCGAAGTATGCTTTTGATTATCATATCTGTGTTCTTGTGCGTATCAGCTACTGATCCAGGGACTGATACAGGATGCACAGTAGATTCCAGAAATGGGGTCTGACACAGTCTGCGATGAAATCCGCCAACACCTGAGAATTTGCGGCACTTCTTGACTCGAAGTCAACGACGTGCTCTGATAATTCCGAAGCCCATTTTGTGATTCTTCCAGATGCTTCTCTATTTCTGAACATGTCATTCAGTGGTTGATTTGTCAGCACTCGGATGGTGTGAGCTTCAAAGTAGTGCCTCAATTTTCTTGATGCCATTAGGACTGCATATGCTATCTTTTCCAGTTCAGAATAGAACCTTTTTGATCCTGAGAGCGCTTCAGATACGTAATACACTGGCACTTGAATTTTCATGACTTTGCCCTTCTTCTCAATTTGCTGCTCTTGCACAAGTGCGGCACATACCGCTGAGTGTGATGCTGACACATACATTAGCAGGGTTTCATTTTGCTTTGGACTCACGAAAGCAGTCATTTCCTTGAGATACTCTTTCAGTTCTGCAAAAGCTTTCTTCTGCTCTGAGCCTCATTGAAAGTTATTTGCATTTCTGAGGACTTTGAAGAAAGGGAGGCTTCTTTCGGCTGATCTCGAGATGAATCTGTTGAGTGCCGCAATTCTACCGGTGAGTTTTTGCACATCTTTTAGGCATTGTGGCTCTCGCATGTTGATTGGTGCACTTATCTTGTCAGGATTGGCCTCGATGCCTTTGACAGACACTAAACATCCCAAAACCTTTCCCTTGCGGATTCCGAACACACATTTTCCAGGGTTGAGCTTGAGGTTAGCCTTTCTCGGGTTTGCGAAGGTTTCAGCCGAGTCAGATATATGGTCTTCTTTCTTGCCGCTTTTTACCCCTATGTCGTCGACATAAGCTGACAAGTTCCTGCCTAACTGATTCTCAAAGGCGACAGATGTCATTCTGCAGAAAGTAAGTCCCGCATTTTTGAGACCTTCCGGCATTCTGACAAAACAATTAGTTCCGAAAGGTGTGATGAAGCTTGTTTTCTCTTCGTCCTGTTTGTACATGAAAATTTAGTGATATCCGGAGAAACAATCCAACAGTGATAGGAGTTCTGAGCAGGCCGCTGCGTCGACAATTTTGTCGATTCTGGGCAGCGGGAAATCGTCTTTGGGACAGGCCTTGTTGAGATCAGTGAAATCAATGCACATCCGCCACTTTCCGTTCTTTTTCTTTACTGGTACAGTGTTAGCCAACCAGGTTGGATATTTCACCTCCCTGATAACATTTGCATCAAGCAACCTCTGCACTTCAGCTTTAACAGCTTCGACCCGGTCATCGGATATTTTTTGAAGTTTCTGTTTCTTTGGCCTGATATTTTTGTCGATTCGCAACTTGTGTTCTATTACATCCCTGCTGACGCCTTTTAGGTCACTTGCAGACCAAGCAAAAACATCCTTGTTTTGACGAAGGAACTGGACCTCCTGTCCTAAGACATGCTTATCCAATGGAACTCTCTTTGGTTCTTCATTAGCCGCGATTGCTGGCTCTTCTTTATCCATTTCTTTTTCCAATTGAAGGACTTCTTTCCCTGACTTTCTTCCTGCCGGGTACAAGACATGCACATTCGGGTGAGCATATAAAAAGTGTACATTTTTCTGGCCAGGGGCTGCCGCCCTTTCAATATTTCTGGCTTCTTGCTGGTCGCCAAAGACTGAGATGACCTCCTTATGTGCCGGCATTTTCATGCATAGGTAGGAGCTGTGTAAAACTGCTTCAAATGCATTGAGGACTCCTCGTCCGAAGATTGCATTGTAGGGGTAAGGCATATCCACCACATCAAAAGTGATGTGCTCTGTTCTTGCATTGTTGAGTGTGCCAAAGGATACTGGGAGGCTTATTTTGCCGAGAGCGCGGACTTCTCTTCCGCCAAAACCATATGAGGGGTATTCTGAAGGCTGAAGTAGAGATGAATCAAGGTTGAGCTGGTCACACGTTCTTTTAAAGAGGATGTCTGCCGAACTTCCATTGCCGACGAGGATTTTGGTGACTGACCAACCATAGGTGTTTGCCTGGATGACCATGGCATCTGTATGAGGGTAGCAGCGGAGGTTTAAGTCGGCTTCAGTAAATGTAATTGGAATGTGCGACCACCGTGATTTCACCACGGGTCCGTTGCACACCGCATTGACGGCTCGGAAGTAATCTTTCTTTTGTCTCTTACTTTCGAATTCGGATGAAGATCCGCCGATAATTGGCAGGATGACTCCATAAGTGGGAAGGCTTTGCGAGGAAGAATTGTTTTGGTTCGTTGGTTTTGGGAAAGGCGGCGGAGGTGGTAAAGGCGGCTCCTCAGAGGCGGTGATTCTGGGAATTTGCGGCTGTGGTGTATATAAGCTTGTTTGGGATGTCGCCAAATGCTGGATATGCGGCGAAGGTGGTGGATGTGATTGGTATGGGCTTTGGAACTGGTGGTGAGGGTTGTAAGAATTCTGGAAGTATTGGTAAGGGTAAGAAGCACCGAAGGGTGAGTTGTTCCAAGAATTGGCAGCAGCAGTATGATTGACACTTCTCTGTGATTCGCTTCTTTGTTCCATGGTTTTCATTCTTTCCATGGCATCTTTTGTTTCTGGGCATTCCTTGGAGGTGTGACCCATGTCAAGTCCGTGGAACAGACAGTATGGCTTTTTTGGCTCCTGGTTTCGCGAGTTGTGCGAATTGCCGCGGCCCCTTCCTCGAGAGCGATTGTTTCTTCCTCCTCTGTGCTGAAAATTGCCGGCAGGGTTGCCTGCGTCGATTTTTTCTTCTTGGTTGTCGATATGATTGACTAGGTTGGAGTTCTGGCTCTGATTGTTGTTGCCACCCCTCCTGGACGAATTCCAATCCTGCTGCCTTTGTCTCGATTGGTTTTTATTCGCCTGGCGCTGCGCGCTCTGCTGCTCTAATCTTCTTCTGTGGTCGTTGTCGGCTCTACAGAACTGATCGACCGTTGAGAAGAGCTCTTCAAGTGTTGAAGGGCGGTGCATGGAAAAGTGAGTGGCGCAAGGGCCGGCTAGCAACCCTCCAATTGCGGCATCAATGACAATTTGGTCTGGAATATCATCTGTTCGGGCTTTGAGCTTGACAAACCTCTGGAAATAGTCTTGCAGGGGCTCTTTTTCCTGCTGAACACATGCTCTGAGTTCGTCTGCAGATATAGATGTTCTGTGAAAACCTTGGAAGTTTGTCGTCAATTTAGCCCTTAGGTTCTCCCATGAATATATTGATCCGGGCTTCAGCCTAGAGTACCACTCAAGGGCTTGATGCTCAATTGCAATGACAAAGGTTTTTGCCAATACAGTATCATCTCCTCCAGCAGATGCTACTGCAACTTCAAATGACATCAAAAATTGCCTTGGAGCCATTGTACTTTGATAAGGAGATAGGCTTGTAAGTTGCTGGCCATGGGGTCAACTGGAGGCCTTCTGACAAGGGGGAGTTCTTGTCGAATTTACTCACGAAAGGTGCAGATTGGCGGTATACAGTCCGAGGCCTATGATGGTCTTCGCCATTGTTGTTTGTTTCAAAGTCGGGAGTCACCCGGTGATGCTCTCTCTTTGCTTCGCTATTTTGCC
Source organism: Eragrostis nindensis (assembly GCA_012490785.1). Classification (NCBI taxonomy): domain Eukaryota; kingdom Viridiplantae; phylum Streptophyta; class Magnoliopsida; order Poales; family Poaceae; genus Eragrostis; species Eragrostis nindensis. Next base: position 369,086 of record JAAXCT010000361.1, on the reverse strand, counting down.
CTGTGGCTCTTGTCATCTCATCGAGCTCTTTTTGCAGTTCGGCGACTGCCGCTTTTGCTTGTTCAATCTGCAGCCGGAGCCTTTCTTTCTCTCTAGCCCTCTCTTCAGAGCTTATCTTCTCCTTCGTTAGCTTGAGTCTTTTTCCAAGCTGTTGCAAGTTGGAGAGCTGACGCATTTGCTTGTCAACTTCATCTTCCTCTGGATCACTTTCCTCAGGGTTGATTGTCGGCGGTGGTTCCGCCCATTTCTTGCCGGCTTTTGCTTGCTTCAACTTTTCTGCTTCTTCACTGAAAGTGAGGTCGACAGAGCTTTTGGCGGCGATGTCCTGATCACTCGGCCGAATTCCGACGGCTTGGCTTGCTTCCGCCGCGTCGGAAATTCGGTTGGCCTCGTCGGCCATTTGTTTTTCTTGAATGAATGCCTAACGAATTTCTTCTTCCGAGAATGCCGGGTTGGGAGGGAGAATTTCTTCCTCAAAGTCCGGCAAGTGGGGGCTGATGGTGGTTTTTGGACTAGGTGCTTTTTTCTTTCTCTGTGGCATCGCGGGTGGTATTTTCGAGCGACACAAACGGTGGGCGCCAATGTTGGGAATTCTTCATCATGGCAACAAAGAATCCTGACACAGATAATCAAATAACACTCATGGACAAACGGGACAGCATTTCATTACAAGGGTATAATCTCGCCTCTTCCGTCCCGTTCTACGGAGCCCGGGGGCGGGTATTTATAGGGAAGGCCAAGGGTTATTTCGACATGACCAAAATACCCTTGGCCACACACTATATTCGCGGATTATTCTGTACAACATTGTCATAACGGTACAAATGACATTTCCGTTTGGCGACGGAAACCCTAGCTAAGTGACGTCATTTGCCAGCCTGGCTCATGACGCGGTCGAGCCGGGTCTCTCCTTCCGGGATTGCTGCCATTTCAGGGTCGCCGCCAATTCGTCGCCAGACGGCGGAATGTCGACAACCCGATGCTACCGCTCCCTGGACTGTCGCTTATTCTCCGACAGGAACTCGAAACGTCGGCAGCCAGCTCACCTACAGTTAAAAAACCAAATGCGAAAGGGGTGTCGTTATTATCGTAAATACCGATCCCCAACAGGGTGCAAACTCATGTTTAGAATAATTCCTTGAACCACTCAAGCAACTATCCTAAACAATTTACCCTAAGCTTTTGGGGCAAACCAACCATGCATAATAAGTCCAAATAAACTGTGCGAGGTCGTAACAATAAGGCGATTATATTGTCCTACTGCCTAGCTCAACAATTCATTCGAACCTATCATACACAGACGTGGATCCAACACAAGAATTTCTCTATAAAAGTTACTTAAATAAATAAATATAAACTAAAAGGAAAACTAAATTAAATAAATAAGAAAATAAATAAAGAAATAATTATATTAAATAAAATCTTATAAAAGAAAAGATACAAGAGAACTTTACCCAAACTCCAAAGAGAACTCCGGAGCTCCGAGCGAAGCTCTCACTTCTACTCTAACTCCCATAACTAAAACACTAATCCTATTCTAAACTACACAAGTGGAGTGATCTTCCATGAAGTACTGAGGTGCGAGTTTCTTCTGAGCCGGACGGGGGTTTATATAGCCTCAAATGAGCAAGGAGGTATTTATGCCCAAAGCTTGAGTGCCGGGCCCGCCAAGCCAGGCCGGCCAAGTAGGGGGGCCGGCTGACCGCCCATTGTGGCGGTTGGCCACCGCCTTGATCCTGGACGCTACAGATTTGCTCCTGATGACGGTTGTCCAGTCGGTGGCTTCGTGGGGGCGGCAGAAGAGGAGTGAGGGCCAAGTTGAGGCCCAAACAACCCACCTTCTGGCACGTCGGTGGAATTCTTCTGAACAGGCTTTTGATTCTGCGTTATGGGCCTGTTTGTAGGCCACTGGAGGAAGGCCGAGGCCTGTGGCTAACATGTGGGGCCAGCCAGCCTATGGGTGGGGCCAGCCGGCCTGTCTTTGTGCCAGCTGGGCCCATTTTCCTCCATAATTCCCTCCTGCATCCAAAGATTCACCAAAACTTATGGAGTAGCATTAATCCTATCTACTATGGACAGAATCTTGGTGACATGCATTTATTTACCGGTAGGTTGGTGGTCAAAGCATGGTTTTATGACCGCCAACAACCTCCCCAAGCTTAAACTTTTCTCGTCCCGAGCAAACTCAGAACTTAGGATACCGGCGGATCAGAAGTTTATAAGAAGTGCCCCATGGGTAATAAAGATGCAACAACATACTCCCTAAATAGTGGTAAAGATACAAGAGCACGGAAGTATTCACAAGTGTTGCATATTCGTGGGGCTTATATACTTTCACCTTGTCACATAGCATTAAAGATCAGAACAACACTTTTGGACGAGTCATGCAATTCTAGCAGGTATATATCCAGAGTCTTTATGTGCTGCAAGACAAGGTAAAATTTCTCCTTTGTTTGGTTCACACTTCCCCTTTCCCTCTTATGAGGCTATTCCTACAAAGCTTCACTCATTCCTACCTTCTATCAGATAAGGCTTTTATATGGAGCTTGGTAAGGAATGCACAAATGCCATGCATATGTTGTAAAGCTAAAGAATAAATCTTAAGAGACATAGCAACTCCTTGTATTCCGGTCATAGGGAAAATTGTGATGGAGGGGGAGAAGATGAACTCACACTTATGGAAGGGGGTTTTGAAAACTTTAGTCCTTTTGTTCTGCTCAAGATGTTTAATAAGAACCATATAGCCTTTTATTTTGGGTGCAACCATGGAGTTTCTTTTTTTTTCTTTTGTTTTATTTTTTTTTGATATACTCCATGGTGCATGAGGCTATAACTTTTGCATGGTCCGTAAAAAAAATATTGAAATATTCTTGAGCCTTTTTTGAACGGACCGAAAGTTTTGCAAATGTAGGAAGATGCTTGGTTGATTTTCCAAACATTCCCCCTTTTTTTTTTGTGGAAAGGAAAAAAAAGAACACACGCGAAGGAGTTTATGACTGGAAAAAGGAGTGCTTACTCTCAAAAGCATTTAAACCTTAACTAAACTCAACACATGAACAATTGGATATGAGTGGGGCTGTTTTGAATATTGTCATGATATGGCTCTGATAGGTAAATAATTCCTCACAGGGGAAGTGTTATCCAAAACGAAAAAGGTTTTTAAGACATGCAACAATTTAATAGAAAAACATCTCTGGAATTTAACCGTGCCAAGAAGTTGCGACAAGTCCTAATTATGCCATATCATAATCCACAATGTTTAGACTTGGTGTGATAAATGCAACCCACAGAACAAGGCAATACTTGTGATGTAATCATGCTCGAGTAAAGATAACACGTATGTCAGGAGTAGAAGTTGCATCGATGCGACACATGGGGAACTAGTTGTAAGCTTCATGACCATTGGAGCTATGGAAACCCCAAGGTATGAATGTTTTGGTGATTGGATGAGAACCATGAATGTGACTAACACTCTTTGTGAGATCTTATAGGTCACATATAAAGAAAGCTCCGTCCGTTGGTGATGTACGCCAACACACCATCAACTTAATGACAAGGATGATTGGTTGCCTTCATTAACACAAGAACGGACTTGATGGAGTCGCGGAGAAGATATGGATCAAGGCTAAGGACATGCTAGATCCAAGAGAGTGTTGCTTGGTTAGATGTTAGCTTGAGTCCATAGGAAAAATCAGACTATCGAGAGGGTTCGACGTGTTTATCTTAGTACACACTAGTTATAGAGATCAATGGATGCATGGGGGTCTCTCAGGGGCTAGGGTGGCAGAAGAGGATTGAAGGAACCAAGAAGATCAAGTTTGGAAGAAAAGATCAAGAATAAGATCGAAGCTGCGAAGACAGAAGAGACCGGACGGTAAAGTCAAGGAGACCGTACCATACGGTCTACAGTGGGAATCCAGACAGAAAGACTGAAGTTTCTGGAAGTGGAGAAATGGAGATCGTAGCAATGATCGGACGGTACGGTCCTAGGGACCGGACGGTACGGTCTCTATTGAGTTTTCCAGACAGAGAAGCTGAAGTTTCTGGAAGTCGAAGAATGAAGGCCGTAGCTTTGACCGGACGGTACGGTCAGGGACCGTATGGTACGGTCTTACAGGTTGAAGCAACAGAGAAGGAGAAGTTTCTGTTGGCTGAAGAAGTGGAGACCGGATGGTGCGGTCTGTTGGTGGTTTCTAAGTACCCCTTTTATACGCCCAAAACCACCAACATCGTACCATATTCTCATCATAATCATGTGTTTTACCTCTAACCTTGACGAATTCCACATGTAGTGTCGTTTTAGTGCTATATTGCAGAAACAGGTGAAAAGACGACAAAATAGCTCTTATATGAGAAGTATCGACATGAAGCCCGACTCGCCATGCAAGGAGCGCTTCCCACTAGCCCATGACGCATCCAAGGCACCTCTGGACGTCCATGGAACCCGTGCTGATCGGCACACCTTTGGTGCCGACCGGCACCGACCTAGATTTGTTTCCTTTCGCCTCCAGACGCCTCCCCACTGTATATATAACCCATGGGACGCCCCGAGGACAGGGGTTGGACGGGAGTTGACATCGTTAGGGTTTCGGAAGCCTCTGCACATCGCCGGGAGGCTGCCGGAGTTGAAGAGCCACCATATTGAGAGATGTAGTCTAGTTGGGTAGTCGTCCTGTGTGGTCGCACTACACCGGAGCTTAGGAGAAGTAGAGTCATGTATCTTAGGAGTCGTCAATGGTGCACTAAGGCGGTGCCGACCGGCACAATCTTGTGCCGGTCGGCACCTCTCTGACGGTGATGAATAAAGGTACAATTCTTATATTTATCTATGTGTTTGTCTTAATTCTACCCTTGGCTGCAGTTGTGTTCGTCTGGATTTTATGGTCTTACATATGCTTGTTCCAATGCTTAGTAACGACGGCTAAGTAATTAGTTGTTATCTTCATTGTGGTGGCAATAAGAGGTGAGAGATTCAATCTCTCACTATCTCCATTGTGGTTAAGACAATATCTGGATCTTGTATGCGCCATAATTGGACACTGTCTCTGTACCTCAACGCGTTGGAATATGCGAGATCCTTGAGATGATGTGTAGAGTGGGAAGCGGCTACCGACTAAGGTGACCGGGTCGTGACAGGGCTCATCGGAAAGGGGTTTCTTCCTACCGATCTTCGACGTTCACTAACTGTTTAAAGTGCCAAGTAAGCTAGGATTATAGATGTCACATATTACTGCTTCGGTGCCGATCCGCGCACCTGTTGTGCCGATCGGCACATCCTTTCTCCGACCACTAGATGCATACAGGCTAACTCCAGGTGTTCCTCTTTGGTTATGTGTATGCTTTCCTGTCAAGTTTTCTTTAACCCAATCTGCGAACTTGAAAAGCTTTCATATGTGCAATAAGTACTTCATGCTAGGATTGATTCGTTAGACGACGCAGAAGACCTTGAACGGTTCTCTTGCTGATCCTTGTGGATTCGATATAAACCTTGGAATGCTCTGAGCGAAAAAGCTACAATGTACACCGTCCACTTGCGGTATATCAATGGGTGCGTATAAACGACCAACACGGTCCTAGGGACCGTATGGTATGGTCTACTTTGAGAAGAGGAGCAGCACTCCCTGGACGCTGGTCTGGTGAAGACCGGACGGTACGGTCTTTTGAGGACCGGACGGTACGGTCAATGGTACGGTCATCACGCAGACTGGGCACTTTTGGACAATGGCTAGATTGAGGTTGGTGGCCTATATATAGCCGGTTGTTTGCCTCTTTGAGGTGCTCTTGGACCCAGGAAAGAGGGGAGGTGCTGTCAAGAAGCCAAGGGGAAGAAGTGTGAAGCACTTGAGAAGGATTTGGAGTGATCCTAGTGCTTGAGAGAGTAACAAGTTGCATCCTTTGATCTCTAGGCTAGTGTGAGCTTGAGAGAGTCATCTAGAGCTGTTACTCTTGGTCTATGGCAAGGCCTAGACCGGTTAGGCGTCGGTGTTGAGCTGTCCAAGGAGATTGTGGAAGCGGGCACAAGTTTGTACACGGTCTTGGAGCTTCCCGTGCGAAAGAAGCATCACTAGTGGAGCGCCCTTTGGCATGCATCAAGTGCGGAGCCTTTCCTCCGGAAGAGTACCCGGGAGAGAGCCCGGCGGGACGTGCCCGCGACTTCACTCGAAGGGTGAAGTGTGCTCTATGAGGGATCGCCATCGAGCGGAGGGACGGGGTCGAGACTCCGACGGGAGTGACCCAACGTGGAGTAGGGGAAGGCCCATCCTTCCGAGACCACGGGAAAACATCATGAGCATTCTCTATCCCTTCTCCTTTACTACACGCATTTACTTATCGTACTATATATGATTGCTTGTAGTATTTGAATTGTACTCTATCTTGCTTGTGTGTTTACTTTGGTACCTACTAGTTTCACTAGACTTGCTTGTTTGCCTTGCTCGTGTGCTTACTTGTTGTAGCCTAGCTAGTAGCTCTAAGGACTCTACTTAGTGTGCCTAGTTTATGTAGTTGCTTTGCCTAGTTTAAGTCTTCCGCTTTATATCTTGTGCTAGGTTGCTAGTGTGGTGTGCTTGTGTTATCTAGGTTGCTAGTGTAGTGTGCTTGTGTTATCTAGGTTGCTAGTGTGGTGTGCTCGTGTTATCTATATCCACAAGCTATATAGGTTAAGGATACTCTTTAGTGTGTTTTACCGTGTTACTAGAACTACTTGCTAGGAGTTGTTTGGGTGTTAGTGTTAGGAAAAAGATTCTAGAGTGCACCGATTCACCCCCCTCTCGGTCACACGATCCTTACAAGTGGTATCAGAGCCAAGTGCTCATTATTAGGGCTTTACCGCCTTGAGTCGTGACCGGGATTGCATGTGGAAAAATGGAGTCCACTCATGATGGCATTTCTAACACTTCCATCGCCTCTTCTTTGATCGAGCCTTATGATTGTTGCTTAATGGCATTTCCTACTATGATGTGCGTGATGAGTATTATGAGCTTGTTTTGGATGATAATGAGGATATCACTAACTTTGGCTCTCATTTGTTTGTTCTTGCTAGGAAACTCATGACAAGGGGCTATCCCTCTATTATGCACAAGCAAGTTGTGAAGAAGCTTATTCGAGCTCTACCACTCTCACGGTTTGGTATTCTCGCATTTGCTCGATTGGATGAATTTGTGAACATGCCCTATGATGAGGTGGTTGCTATTCTCTCCTCTCTTGAGGAGGATATCAAGAAGGGTAAGAATATCTCTCATGCAAGTGACAATCAACACATTGAAGCTCAACCTCTACCTCAAGCTCAATCATCATCTCGTGTTGGTGAAGGGTCTTCTACTCGGGATCAAGAGGATGGATATATCAAGATGTGTGACGAGTTAGACCATATCTCAATGAAGCCAAATGAAGATCTTGTTGAGTTTGCTCTTCGGATGGATTCTCTCATCAAGAGGATAAATGAGAACAAGTTTTGGATAATCACCAAGGGGTAAGGTCTTAGAAGGTTTCTTGATGCTCTCCCAAAGGATAAATATGGTGATCACATTGAGTTTGAGAACTTTGAGCTTGAGTCATACTCAATTGAACAAGTCATTGAGATCATCACAAGAAGAAGAGCTCGCTCTATGCTCTCTAACACCTTCAAGAACCCAAGTGATGATGAGGAAGAAGAAGAAGATGATTGGGTTCCCGTCTACTATTGTGATGATGCTTATTCAAGTGATAGTGATGATGACCCGAAGCCTATCAAAGAATATCTCCTGGATGGAGATCTCTTACCTCCTTTCTATGAGGACTACTTCAACTTGTATGAACCGGGTCTTGCCGGTGGAGCTCACTACCTTCTCCTTGATATGTATGATGAGTTCTACAAGAAGAGAGAAGAAACTTGGCTTGAGTGTTGGAAGAGACTTCTCATATTGTTTGCAAGAGTCAATTCTTTTGAGGGGAAGGATAAAGTTAGTGATGAACATGCAATAAGGATGATGTTATCTCTCCTCCCCTATCATAGGAAGATCTATGTCCTAAATGATATTGGTGATGATATTGGTAGGATGCCTCTCAAGGAGGCTATCTTGATTGCCTTATCCTATGAACATCAAATGTACAACAACCTTGAATACTTTAATGGAAGTGATGAAGTGAGAAGATTTCAAGCCTATCCTCTTGGGAACCATGTCCTACACTTGGGATATGATCGGAGCATGTGGAGACACAATAGAGTCACCAAGGAAATGATTGACACCTTGGATGCGTTGGACTTGGACTTTCTCAATGGAGTTCCTATGGCCTACATCAAGAGCATGGAAGAGCTAGATAACATGTCAATTGGTTCTCATGATACTAACCCTCCTCTTTGCTTGATGGCTACTTCTAAGGTGAATTACAAGATTGGTGGCAAACATTGGGTGTTGGATAGAGGAAGATGAAGATCATGACAAGGTTACCTTTAGAGACAACTCGAAGCATAAAGTAAGAGGCCTTGGTAAGGTGGCCATTTCAAATGACCTCTCAATTCTAACGTGCTTCTTGTTGAGTCTCTAAACTTCAATCTTCTATCCGTTGCTCAAATATGTGATCTTGGCTTTTCTTGTAACTTTGATGCCAACGGGGTGGTTCTTCGCAATGATGCTATGGGTTTCACTATCAAGGGCTTTCGTCATAATAATCTATATGTTGTTGGTCTTGAGACTAACATTGTTGCCCCTAGCACTTGTCTTTTCACTAAATCTTCTCTAGGTTGGCTATGGCATCGAAGGCTAGCTCACATTAGTATGAATCAACTCAAGCATGTAATGAAGAACAAGCCAGTGAGAGGAGTCAAGGATGTCACCTTTGAGAAGGACAAATTGTGTAGTGCATGTCAAGCCGGGAAGCAAGTGGCTTCACCTCACCCATCTAAGAATTTCATGTCAACCTCAAGACCTTTCGAGCTCTTACACATTGATCTTTTCGGGCCTACAACCTATGTAAGCATTGGTGGAAATCTCTATTGCTTGGTGGTAGCGGACGACCACTCAAGATATACTTGAGTGTTCTTTCTTGAGAACAAAGCACAAGCCATTGGGATATTCAAGAAGTTTGCTAGAAGAGTGCAAGTTGAGTATGGGCATCACATCAAGAAGATTCGGAGTGACAATGGGACGGAGTTTAAAAACTCTATCATTGAGGACTATTGTGATGAGATTGGCATCAAGCTTCAGTTTTCGGCTACATACACTCCACAACAAAATGGTATTGTTGAGAGGAAGAACAAGACCCTTATCACTCTCGCTCGTGCTATGCTTGATGAGTACAACACTCTGGAGATGTTTTGGGCGGAGGCCACCAACACCGCATGCTACACCTCCAACCGGATCTATCCTCACAAGTTGCTAAACAAGACTCCCTATGAAGTGCTTGTTGGAAGGAGACCGAATGTTGCATACTTCCGAATGTTTGGTTGCAAATGCTACATCTACAAGAAGAGGGAAAGGCTTGGCAAGTTTGAGAAGAGGACCGACGTGGGCTTTCTTGTTGTCTACTTGGGCTCGGCCAAGGCTTATCGGGTTTTCAACACTTCTACCGGCTTTGTTGAAGAAACTTATGATGTACAATTTGATGAATCTCACGGGTCTCAAGAAGACCCTCTCATATTGTAGGTGTGAACCCGTGGATGAAGCCTTGAGGAACATGCCCATTGGTAAAGTTATCCCTCAAGAAGATGAACCTCCGACACCTCCTCCAACAACTTCATCAAGTGGACCTTCTACGAGTACATCTCAAGAGAACCCAAGCTCTTCCTCAAGTGAACAACATCAAGCTCCTTCAAGCGAACCACAACAAGCATCGAGTCAAGCTACTTCAAGCGAACCACAACATGCATCATCGAGTCAAGCTACAGCAAGTGAACCGCAATAAGTACCATCAAGTGATCTACCTCATGCATCCAGAAGCCAAGCTTCACCGAGCAATCAAGAACAAGCACAATCTACTTCCACTCAAGATGATGGCTCGGGTTCACCTCTTCGACAACAAGACACTCACATCTCCAAGGAGCAAGCCGCACATCGCCGGCTCCACCTCCTCCTCGACAAGAACCTTCAAGGAAGCACAAACCCATTGCTAGGGATCATTCACGTGATCTCATCATTGGGAGTCCTTCTCAAGGGATAAAGACAAGAAGAAGTCAATATAAGCCAAATTATGTTGATGAGGCTAACATTGTTGAGAATTTCTCTTTTGTCTCTACCCTGGAGCCGAAGACGATCGAGGAAGCCTTGAAAGATCACAAGTGGGTGCTATCCATGCAAGAGGAATTGAACAACTTCAAGAGGAATGATGTTTGGAAGTTGGTGAAGCGACCCAAGCGAGCTAATGTCATTGGTGCAAAATGGGTCTTCAAGAACAAGCAAGATGGGAAGGGAGCAATAGTGAGGAACAAGGCAAAGCTAGTGGCGAAGGGCTACTCTCAAGTTGAAGGCATTGATTTTGACGAGACCTTCGCCCTCGTCGCTCGTCTTGAGGCTATAAGAACCCTTCTTGCTTATGCTTCTCATTTTGATTTCAAACTTCATCAAATGGATGTGAAAAGTGCTTTTCTCAATGGACTAATCAATGAAGAAGTTTATGTAGAGCAACCTCCCGGCTTCGAGGACCCCGAGCATCCGGACTATGTACAAGCTCACGAAGGCGCTCTACGGACTCAAACAAGCACCAAGAGCATGGTATGAACGACTTCGAGATCATCTCATCGGCAAAGGCTACAAGATCGGTAGTATTGTCAACACTCTCTTTACTAAGCACGTTGGTGATGATCTCTTTGTTTGTCAAATCTATGTTGATGATATCATCTATGGCTCCACTAACGAAATCTATAATGATGAGTTCTGTGCTCTTATGAAGAAAGAATTTGAGATGTCCATGATAGGTGAACTTCATGTCTTCCTCGGTTTTCAAGTAAAGCAAATGAAGGAGGGCACGTTCATCTACCAAGAGAAGTACACTCGGGATCTTTTTAAGAGGTTCGGCGTGGAAGACTCCAAGAGCTACGATACACCAATGGCTACAAGTTTCCTCTTGATGTGGATGTAAAAGGTATACCGATGGACCCTAAACTCTATCGTTCTATGATTGGTTCACTTCTTTACCTTGCCACATCTCGACCGGATATCATGTTTAGTGTGTGCCTTTGTGCACGATATCAAGCTAACCCTAAGGAGTCCCATATGAGTGCCATGAAAAGAATTCTTAGGTACATCAAGAACACTCCTACAATGAGTCTTTGGTACCCAAAATGCTCGGATTTTGGACTTGTTGGCTATGCGGACTCGTACGGACAAAGGAAACACAATCTTTGACGTGCTGCGGTGCAGTGCTACTGATGTGAGAGAGGGCTAGCGGCGGGGGCAACGCCGCATAGCGCCGCGCACAATGAGTCTTTGGTACCCAAAATGCTCGGATTTCGCCGGTTGCAAAGTGAGTAGGAAAAGTACCTCCGGTGGATGCCAATTTCTTGGACAATCACTTATCTCATGGAGTTCCAAGAAACAAAATTGTGTGGCTATCTCTATGGCGGAGGCGGAGTATTTGGCGGCTGTTGGTATTTCTTACACCACGAATAAATCCGCAAGCGCATGGAATACCGTTGTAGCACTACACCCGGGAGTATTCCAAGGTATCGTATTTGTTTTCCCCAAGGAACGGTGATAATCTGCAGCAAGGTTAGTTTCACCCAAGGACACACAAGAATGGCAGTATAGGATTGAGAGGATGAATAAGGATCTAGCTGTCCCGCAGGACGATCGCACTCAAGTTCTACTTGTTTACTTCGGGCACTGGTATAGACCTGGTCTGCCAAGTCATGCCAGCCTGTAGCTCTACGACGAACCCGAACGTGGAGGATTACAAGGGACGGACAGGGCTGTCACCACCTGCCGCCTACCTCTACAAACCGTGGGGCACGCTGCAAACAAAGGTAACCTCTAGCCTAGACACCACGTCTATGCCGTCGATTACTACTCTAACCCCGGTCCTGGTACCAATCTGGAAGGCTAGAGCACCCCTCTCGGAGCGATGATCCCGTAAACAAGTATAACAAGAATAACGACTAGTATGTAAAGCTCACTTGATCAATAACATCACGAATACTAATCTTACGAATAAGAACAACGATCGTTCTATGAACAAACGACGAACGAACGACGGAGGATGAACGAACTAAGAACGAACGACGAACGATGAACGAACGACGAACGAACGAAGAACGAACAAAGAACGATGAACGAACGACGAACGAACGAAGAACGAACGATGAACTATTAATAAGATAAATATCCGCCAAGGGTACAAGATAAGGAAATGACCAAAGAAAAGCTATCCCTCTCCTTGATCCTTGCCCTCTCCTCTATTCTACTACTGTACAAGAGGCCCTTGGCCTGGATGGGAGTGGAATGACTTGTGTCTTGTGATGTGCTTTGGAGGAGGGGGGTACCCCTTTATTTATAGCCCAAGAAGGTCGGCAACTTGAGGCGGTTCCTTAGGTCGGTGGCATTGATTGCAGGTGGAACCGACCTTTGGAAGGCGGTGGCGAACCGACATAACAAGATGGGCCAGGGGGGCCTCCACCACAAGTCGGCCGACCTAGGGTTTGGGGTCGGCCGACCCCTGGTGGGCCCCTCTGGGCCTGGTCTTCCTCGTGCTGCTTCCCTGGGCTGTGTTGTCCTCTGATCCACCTGCTGTGGGTGGAGTTGAAGCCAGGATATTTGGATTTTGGGCTTCAAGAGAGGAATTCTTTATTCCGGGGAAAATTGGTGTTTCCAACTTGGGCCTTTTATGCTTCCTTTTCCCCGTTTTCCTATGAATTGCAGCTGCACTCACAAATTCACCAAGACTTGGAAATCATTAGTTTAAAGACCTAAGTCTACTTTTGGTGATTGTTTTATTATAAAAAGCGCAGCTAGTTGACGGGTAAATATTGGGTCTAAGAGCCGTCAACAACTCCCCCACACTTAGCTCTTTGCTCGTCCTCGAGTAAAGTTGCGAGCATAAGGCGGGAGATACTCATCCTCATAAATGAGAGCCTGCACACAAGTTATTGCAAGCCACACTTCATACCTGTGAACCTTGAGGTGTCTAACATGTATTCCTTGGATGATTGATAAGTGGAACGGTCATGTCTCAAATCACCTCGCCTTCCCTGTCAAGTACCTTGGGATTTTTGTATAATTTTCAGAAATAAAAACATAGTTTCATGCTCCTCAAGTGACTCTCTCAAGTCGCTCATGGTGTTTGTGTATTATCCTCTCAAGGGCCATGTTTTAGCCTCTTCCCTCCTTGTGTTTGATCAGGCTTTTCGTGGAGCTCAAGGTAGGGTAAAGTGGAGCATACTAGTGTCTCTCTTGTTGCTAAGTCAAAGACTGGATCTAATGGAGAAATCAAGTCATACAATCTGATCAAGATGTGCATGTGTGGTGGTGGTATGAGTGGAAAATTATTTGTACTCCTTTTTACGGTGTTACCTTCTCTCTCTTTTTGAATTTTTGAGGAGGACATGGCTATCATATTTTTTCTTCTTTTTCTTTTTCTCTATTTTTCCCATCATCATTTTTTTCATCATGCTCTACTTTTGTATGAGCAGGGATTATTCTTTTTCTTTTTGCATAGCCATGTCTCCAATGATATTTTTGAGAGAGAAAGGTAACAGAGATTTTTGGAGTATTTATTTGGTGGATGGTTGATGGAATGTTGCTCAACTTCCAGTGTAGAAGTGTAGCATGCGAGGTGGAGTGTACGTGATCTTAATCAAAAGAGTATGACAAGCTTCTCACTAGGGTCCAAGAATTTGACAAAGCTCAAATCGACAACTAGCAGCTTATAGGCTATCAAAGTATTCATGTAGAGTTCTTGGCCTTGGTAGGAAAATATAAATCAGGTGAGGAGTATCATACTATGGAACTTTTGATTTTCATAAAGATAAATTCTCAAGGACTTGAAGGTTAAGCAAAGATCATTTTGACAACCATATCTCACATGCTAATTATCTAGGAAAAACATGGGTTCCTAATGATGAGGTGTTCACAAGCATTCAGCGATGAAGCGAGAAATAACAAGTGTGCAAGTCCATGAATGTGAGAGGTAGAGTTGTGGGCAAAAGATAAATCAATTATATTTTCCCAAAAGATTAGTGCGTCAACTTTTATTTAATTTTCAGATTATCAGAATAAGCTTGACGGTGTAGCAGGCAAAAAGTGGAAGTGTGGTGCAAACTCAGGAGGCAGGAGGAGGCTGGAGCCTGGTGGGGATCACCAGGGGTCGGCCGACCGTCCTGGTGGGGTCGGCCGACATGGCCTGGACCCCACTGGTGCTGTGTTTTCGCGTGGTGACCGCTCCTGAGTTGCCTCGTATGATTCTGGATGATTTGGTCGTGATTGTTCCAGATATGGCGATGTTCCTCCCCCCCCCCCCCCCCCCCCCCCCGCACTTGCCTTTTTGCCTGTTTCCTTCAAAAAAAAAACGACAAAAATATGGAAACACAAATATTGCTCTACGGTATGCAAGCCCGGGGAGCACTATCATTGACTGAATTATAAAACTAATAGGCGCATTGCAACTGAAAGGAAATAGATGATAAGGGAAAATAAACAGAAGTGAACAAATGCGCCTATTCTTATTCTATTTATTTTTTATTGTTTCTAAGTTTTTCCTTCGCATCTTCTATCGCCTTCAGGGCCCTGCAGCAATCTGCCCCTCCATCAGTGAGGCAAATTGAGAGGTGCCTGGCTTCATCTCTTTCCATCTTCACCGTGGCGATGTGAAGCTCTAGATCTATGATTTTTTTGCAAGCCAAGTCAAGAGCCTTGGCGTACTTGTTCACACGCTCTTCCTCGGAGAGCCAAGATAAGGTTTCTTCCTTCTTTGCGCGTTTGGCCGAAGGCTCATCGATTTCTTCCATGTTGAGGAAGTAGGAAGGGTTGTAAGAGTTGCTCATGGCTGAGGTGAAGGCTTTTTGGTTTGAGGAGTGGAGCTTGGAAGAGATGAATGGAGAGGGGGTGCAATGGGTTGTATTTATAGTGGTTTTCCCTCTCCCGACGAAGAAACGAAGGATTTATTTCCAAGGCATAGCTGGACGAGACAAGGAAATCTTGGGTGGCAGAATGAGCAAAGGGTGGAAGGCAGAGGCGGCCAGAGGGGGTCGGCCAACCCTGGTAGCCAGGTCGGCCGACCTGCCTTGGCAGGTTCTGGCCTTACTATTTTTCGTGGAGCTTTGTTGGGAAAGGTATCTTCGGGGTATAAAGGGTACAGAAGGATATT
Source organism: Eragrostis nindensis (assembly GCA_012490785.1). Taxonomy (NCBI): domain Eukaryota; kingdom Viridiplantae; phylum Streptophyta; class Magnoliopsida; order Poales; family Poaceae; genus Eragrostis; species Eragrostis nindensis. The sequence continues at coordinate 353,813 of JAAXCT010000361.1, read as the reverse complement.
TCGATGCAGAGGTTACGAAAAGATATTTAAATCAATTAAGTGCATGACATCGAATTCCTTATTCGCTTCGGGTTCAAGATAAATCTTAAGACGCTGACCATTTACCTTGAATACATTACCTCCGTCGTCCTGGAGTGTGATTGCCCCATGAGTCGACGTGTCGATGATGGTGCATGGTCCGTCCCACTTGCTTCTCAATTTTCCATGCCCGAAGAGCTTTACCCTTGAATTGAAGAGCAATACCTTGTCTCCAACTTTGAATTCTTTTATCCTTATTCGCCGGTCGTGCCAGCGCTTTGTACGCTCCTTGTAGATGGCTGAGTTGTGATATGCTTTGTCTCTCCATTCTTCCAACTCAGCTATCTCCATTTTTCTTCTCCACCTAGCTCCTTTCATATCCATGTTCCAAGTTCTCATGGCCCAATATGCCTTATGTTCCAACTCGACTGGCAAATGGCATGTTTTTCCATAGACGAGTTGGTATGGTGACATGCCTATGGGTGTCTTGTAGGCTGTTCTATATGCCCATAGTGCATCGGGTAGCTTGTTCTTCCATCCCTTCCCCATTTCCAAGACTGTTTTCTGCAGGATCCGCTTGATTTGTTTGTTGGATGTTTCGGCCTGCCCATTTGTTTGGGGATGGCATGGAGTGGCAATGTTGTGCTTTGCTCCAAGCTCTCTTAGAAAGCTACGGAAGGTCTTATCAATGAAATGAGACCCTCCATCACTTATCACCATTCTCGGAGTTCCAAACCTTGGAAAGATGAACTCGTGGAACATCCGGCGAGCGTGTTTGGAGTCGGCAGCTCGGCATGGCATAGCTTCTACCCAATTGGATACGTAATCCACCGCCACCAATATGTACTCACAATCTTGGGACTTCACAAATGGTCCCATAAAGTCAATGCCCCATACATCGAAGAGTTCGACTTGAAGGTTGTATGTGAGGGGCATTGCATCTCGTGCTGTGATGCCTCCAAATCTCTGGCATTGTGGGCATCTTCTAATGAATTCTTTTGTATCTTCATACATGGTTGGCCAGAAGAATCCACTTTGCCAGATCTTTGCTTGGGTACGGAAGGCACCATAGTGTCCACCGTATGGGGCTGCATGGCATTTTTCAATGATTTGTGTGCTCTCGGGAGTGGGCACACATCGCCTAAGCAGTCCATCGGCGCAGACATGATAGAGGTATGGTTCATTCCATAAGTGACGGCGACTTTCATAAATCAATCTTCTTTTATCCGCCCTGGTGGTACGTATCCTGTGGCGATGAAGTTCACAATGTCGGCGTACCAAGGGTGCGAATCCGTCACTTTCAGTAGCATGTCGTCGCGTAGGGAGTCATTTATGGGTAACTCCTGCAAGTTAGTGAACTGCATACGCGACAAATGATCTGCTACAGAATTTTCTACTCCTTTCTTATCTTTAATTTCAAGATCAAACTCTTGGAGCAGAAGGATCCATCTTATGAGACGAGGTTTAGCATCTTTCTTAGCAAGCAGATATCTCAAAGCAGCATGATCAGTGTAAACGATAACTTTTGCTCCAGCTAAGTAAGATCTAAACTTGTCAAAAGCAAAAACAACGGCAAGGAGCTCTTTCTCAGTGGTGGTATAATTCAACTGAGCTCCAGTCAAAGTTTTGCTAGCATAAAAAATTGCATGATGCTTTTTGTCTTTCATTTGACCAAGAACTGCCCCCACAGCTTAATCACTAGCATCACACATTATTTCAAAAGGAAGCGTCCAATCAGGGGGTTGAATGATTGGAGCAGAGATGAGTGCATTCTTAAGAGTAGCAAAGGCATGCATGCAGTCATCATTGAAATCAAAGGGTGCATCCTTAGCAAGCAAGTTCGTAAGGGGTCGTGCAATTTGAGAGAAATCTTTTATAAAGCGACGATAAAAACCAGCATGACCCAGAAAACTACGAACACCCTTGATATTCACAGGAGGCGGAAGCTTTTCTATAACTTCTATTTTTGCTTTGTCCACCTCTATGCCTCTCTCGGACACAAGGTGTCCAAGAACTATGCCCTCTCGGACCACGAAGTGGCACTTTTCCCAATTAAGTACCAGGCCCTTCTCATGGCATCTCTGTAAGACCTTGTCTAGATTTTCTAAGCAATGATCGAAGGTTTTTCCATAAACAGAGAAATCATCCATGAAAACTTCCATAATTTCTTCGATCATATCAGAGAAAATAAACATCATGCGACGTCGAAACGAGGCAGGTGCGTTGCACAAACCAAAAGACATGCGACGATAAGCATAAGTTCCATACGAGCATGTGAAAGTGGTCTTACTTTGATCGTCGGGGTGGATGGGAATTTGATGATATCCCGAATACCCATCAAGGAAACAAAAGAAAGAATGATTTGCCAACCATTCCAACATCTCATCGATGAAGGGCAGCGGAAAATGGTCTTTCTTTGTAGCCTTGTTAAGTTTTCGGTAATCAATGCACATTCGCCACCCCGTGACGGTTCGTTGAGGAATAAGTTCATTTTTATCATTATGAACAACCGTCATACCTCCTTTCTTGGGTACCACTTGTACGGGGCTCACCCAATCACTGTGAGGAACAGGATAGATGATCCCAGCGTGTAATAGCTTCAAGACCTCTTTCTTCACAACTTCTCTCATCGCATTATTCAGCCTCCTTTGAGGTTCCCTTGAAGGTGTACTTTCAGGATCGTGGGAATGCGATGGATGCAGAGAGCGGGGCTGATCCCTTTTAGGTCTTCAAGTGAGTAGCCAAGAACGGAGCGATGTTTCTCAAGCACGGCTATGAGTTTGGTGGTTTCTTCTTCCGAAAGCTTGTCACTTATGATGACGAGGGCTTGCGGATCTCTGTGCAAGAAAGCATAGCGCAAACCGGGAGGTAGCGCTTTGAGATCAATGGGAGGTCATGGCGGTGGTGTGGTTTGTGGTAGCTGAAAGGTGTCCTCCGAGTCGGCTTCTTCTAAGATAATGTCTTGTGCATCTTCTTCCAAAGCTAACTCGGGGTCCATGTGAGGAAAAATGGCCATGACCTCTTCCACTTGATATTCCTCAAGTGGTTCATCGGAAAGAGTGTTTCGTGAGGTGGTAATTGGAATGGAGAATGACTCTTTTCCGAGGGTGAAGTTGAGGTTTCCAAATGATGGGGTATTGATGAGGAATTTTTCTATAGGATGCCCTATCATTATGTCGAAGTCTAGGACCTCGAAGACGTAGAAATCCAGGATAACCTCAAGGTCTTCATGATAGAGAGTCACATCTCTGACAATCCCCAAACTCTCAAGAATATGGCCTGATGGGTGCTTGAGGAGTTTGTTTGTTGATGTCCATGGTCGGTTGCCAAAGATTGACAACGCATATGTGTCGGAGAGGATGTTGGCACCAACAAGAGGGTTGTAGAGTGGATTCACCTTGGTTCCTTTGATGGAGCAGCATATGTTGGTTGAGGGAGGGCAGAGCCGAATGATATCCATGGATAGCTCATTCTCCCTCAACCATTCATCGCTCATGATTGAAGTAAGCTCCCGAACAGTCTCCACAAGATATTCTTTTTCAATTGGTTCGGGAGGTGGCAAAGGAACAGGCGGTCTCTTTTGAAACAAATAGTTCGAGGTGTTTCCAAAATATTCAAAAATTTCTTACTCAAACTCAAATGGGAACTCTAGAGGTTCATCATCCTCTGTCATTATTCGGGAATCAGATGAGGACTCGGAAGTTGGGTCTACCAAGGTAGACACCTCTTGCTGTGTTTCCACAATGAGTTCCTCATCTTTTGACTCCGGCTCCTCAGGTATTTCAGCGGAAAAAGGTGTATTTTCAACAATCCTTTCTAACAAATCTTTTGCTTCCGCTATGGTCTTATGAGAAAAAGAACCACCGGCAGTCGTGTCAAGGTAAAGTGCGGTGTCTTTGCTCAACCCTGAATAAAAATGTTGCAAAAGATCGGGTTCTGGGAGCAATAACTTTGGACCGGAGTCTGTTAATGAACAGAATCGTATCCATGCCGCACTAAGGGTTTCTTCCTCCTCTTGGCGAAAGTTAATTATTTCCGCGCGTAGAGCAGTGATACGAGATATGGGAAAAAAATGCTAGACAAAATTTGTCTCGCAATTCTTTCCAATCACCGTTCACTCTCTTAGCAGTGTAAGTGTACCATTGCTTCGCCTTCCCATTGAGAGAGAAGGAAAACAATTTCCACTTTAAAGTTTCATGTGTCATGCCATTGATCAATCGGCACGCACACAATTGCTCAAACTCTCGCAAGTGTTCAAAAGGATTTTCGCTTTTAAGACCAGAGAAAGAAAGTCCTTTGATCAAAGAGATAAAACTGGGGCAGAGCTCATAGCTTGTTGAAACAACAAGTTGAGATGAACATGGTGGCTCTAAGAGCTCGCCCCGTGGAGTGGAAAAAGATTGGATTGTGGGTGATGACTCCATGTGTGTATTCCTTTTTTTTTTCTTTTCTAATGTAATCTAACGGGAAATGTAAAGATAAGTTACGAGGGCAAACCTGGTCCGCTACAGAATTAGCAACCGTTCCCCGGCAACGGCGCCAGAAATGCTTGTTGGTATTTCTTACACCACGAATAAATCCGCAAGCGCACGGAATACCGTTGTAGCACTTCACCCGGGAGTATTCCAAGGTATCGTATTTGTTTTCCCCAAGGAACGGTGATAATCTGCAGCAAGGTTAGTTTCACCCAAGGACACACAAGAATGGCAGTAGTATAGGATTGACAGGATGAATAAGGATCTAGCTGTCCCGCAGGACGATCGCACTCAAGTTCTACTTGTTTACTTCGGGCACTGGTATAGACCTGGTCTGCCAAGTCACGCCAGCCTGTAGCTCTACGACGAACCCGAACTTGGAGGATTACAAGGGATGGACAGGGCTGTCACCACCTGCCGCCTACCTCTACAAACCGTGGGGCACGCTGCAAACAAAGGTAACCTCTAGCCTAGACACCACGTCTATGCCGTCGATTACTACTCTAACCCCGGTCCTGGTACCAATCTGGAAGGCTAGAGCACCCCTCTCGGAGCGATGATCCCGTAAACAAGTGAACGAACTAAGAACGAACGACGAACGATGAACGAGGACGAACGAACGAAGAACGAACAAAGAACGATGAACGAACGACGAACGAACGAAGAACGAACGATGAACTATTAATAAGATAAATATCCGCCAAGGGTACAAGATAAGGAAATAACCAAAGGAAAGCTATCCCTCTCCTTGATCCTTGCCCTCTCCTCTATTCTACTACTGTACAAGAGGCCCTTGGCCTGGATGGGAGTGGAATGACTTGTGTCTTGTGATGTGCTTTGGAGGAGGGGGGTACCCCTTTATTTATAGCCCAAGAAGGTCGGCAACTTGAGGCGGTTCCTTAGGTCGATGGCATTGATTGCAGGTGGAACCGACCTCTGGAAGGCGGTGGCGAACCGACATAACAAGATGGGCCAGGGAGGCCTCCACCACAGGTCGGGCGACCTAGGGTTTGGGGTCGGCCGACCCCTGGTGGGCCTCTCTGGGCCTGGTCTTCCTCGTGCTGCTTTCCTGGGCTGTGTTGTCCTCTGATCCACCTGCTGTGGGTGGAGTTGAAGCCAGGATATTTGGATTTTGGGCTTCAAGAGAGGAATTCTTTATTCCGGGGAAAATTAGTGTTTCCAACTTGGGCCTTTTATGCTTCCTTTTCCCCGTTTTCCTATGAATTGCAGCTGCACTCACAAATTCACCAAGACTTGTGGAAATCATTAGTTTAAAGACCTAAGTCTACTTTTGGTGATTGTTTTATTATAAAAAGCGCAGCTAGTTGACGGGTAAATATTGGGTCTAAGAGCCGTCAACAGCGGCTGGTGCTTGTTGTGCTCAACTTTTATACATGAAGCAAACCTTATTGGACTATGGACTATCTGATGGGCAAGTACCTCTCTGTTGTGATAGTGAAAGTGCTATCAATATGGCTCTCAACAAAGGTGATCATGGCCATGCCAAGCACGTTGAGGTAAAGCATCACTTCATCCGAGATCATGTGGCCAAGAAAGATATTGAATTGATTGGTGTCCGAACTCATGAACAATTGGCGGACATCTTCACCAAGCCACTTGACAAGAAGACCTTTTATAAGCTTCGGGGAGAACTTAATGTTCTCGACCGTTCCGACTTCACTTGAGTATCCTTGAGCTTACTTTTGTTATATGTATATACCTTTGCTTGTTTTTGTTTGTGTTGTTGTTTTTGTGTGTTCTTCTTGTTTTGTAGGACTGGCAATTAACCTTTTTAAGATAGCAATGAGCATGGGTTAAGCTTGGGATTGGTGGCACTTGGCTCCCGAGGCTTTGACGAAGCGGCTCATCGTGATCAAGTTCAAGAAGGGCTCACACTTGTTGTTGGTAACTTGGCTCCTAGCTTTCTCTTCTTTTTACCCTTATAGCATCATGCATTGTACACTTATCATTCTTTGCATTAGCATCATGCATTCTTGCATAAGTGTCTCGGCACCGAGCACCCATCTAGGGGGAGTTGCTTATTCACAATATGAGTATATGACCTCCTATGATGAATACATAGCAATGCTATATGAGCTTCATGCCCATTGAACCATGATTTTTGAGCTCCAAAGTTAAATCCACTTGCGCGGCTCAAAGTCTAAGGGTTCATACATTTCCATCATCATCAACTAACCCCTATGTACTTCAAGACAATATTCTTTTGAGAATGTGTGTAGGGATAATTGTTGGAAAGATAGAGAATCATGGATTAAGGGGGAGCATCACGCCAAAACAAGTAACTCATTTTCTCACTTGACTCATACTTTTACACTAATTTTTCTTCCTTGGTAGACTCTTTTTGAGTGATATGCCAAAGGGGGAGAAGGTTTGGGCTTAATGATCGAGTATGAGAAATGAAAGAGTTGCAAGGAAAAGGAGATGTCACCTCAAGGGGGAGTTTGTAGAAGTGAAGATCAAGTGATCAAGACGATCGATCTTCACACAATCTTGAGGTGATGAAGAAGAAGAAGCAATGCCGTCTCAAGGGGGAGTTGGCGCAAATGAAGATCAAGTGATCAAGACGATCGATCTTCACACAATCTTGAGATTGGTACACTTGTCAAGAGGGAGCGGAATTCCACATAGTAAGTATGATTGTAATCCCCTTCATAGCTCCTTGTGCTTTTATTCACTTGTGATATGAGTTTTTTGCTCTGACTTGTGACTTCTTTTGAACTATGACTTGCCTAGACCTAATCAAACAAGGTAACTTCTCTCTATCTTATACTTGTTGTTTAGTGTTTTGATCAAGTTGCGCTTTTATCTTGGCTTTTGTCATTACACCTTTTATCTTCTCAATCATTTTTATCATGGTTGTCATCCATCACCAAAAAGGGGGAGATTGTAAGCTTCATGACCATTGGAGCTATGGAAACCCCAAGGTATGAATGTTTTGGTGATTGGATGAGAACTATGAATGTGACTAACACTCTTTGTGAGATCTTATAGGTCACATATAAAGAAAGCTCCGTCCATTGGTGATGTACGCCAACACACCATCAACTTAATGACAAGGATGATTGGTTGCCTTCATCAACACAAGAACGGACTTGATGGAGTCGCGGAGAATATATGGATCAAGGCTAAGGACATGCAAGATGCTTGGTTAGATGTTAGCTTGAGTCCATAGGAAAAACCGGACTATCAAGAGGGTTCGAGGTGTTTCTCTTAGTACACACTAGTTATAGAGATCATTGGATGCATGGTGAGTCTCTCAGGGGCTAGGGTGGCAGAAGAGGATTGAAGGAACCAAGAAGATCAAGTTTGGAAGAAAAGATCAAGAAGAAGATCGAAGCTGCGAAGACAGAAGAGACCGGACGGTACGGTCAAGGAGACCGTACCATACGGTCTACAGTGAGAATCCAGACAGAAAGACTGAAGTTTCTGGAAGTGGAGAAATGGAGACCGTAGCAATGATCGGACGGTACGGTCCTAGGGACCGGACGGTACGGTCTCTATTGAGTTTTCCAGACAGAGAAGCTGAAATTTCTAGAAGTCGAAAATGAAGACCGTAACTTTGACCGGATGGTATGGTCAGGGACCGTATGGTACGGTCTTACAGGCAGAAGCAACAGAGAAGGAGAAGTTTCTGTTGGCTGAAGAAGAAGTGGAGACCGGATGGTACGGTCCTAGGGACCGTATGGTACGGTCTACTTTGAGAAGAGGAGCAGCACTCCCTGGACGCTGGTCTGGTAAAGACCGGACGGTACGGTCTTTTGTGGACCGGACGGTACGGTCAGTGGTACGGTCATCACGCAGACTGAGCACTTTTGGACAACGGCTAGTTTGAGGTTGGTGGCCTACATATAGCCGGTTGTTTGCCTCTTTGATGTGCTCTTGGACCCAGGAAAGAGGGGAGGTGCTGCCAAGAAGCCAAGGGGAAGAAGTGTGAAGCACTTGAGAAGGATTTAGAGTGATCCTAGTGCTTGAGAGAGTAACAAGTTGCATCCTTTGATCTCTAGGCTAGTCTGAGCTTGAGAGAGTCATGTAGAGCTATTACTCTTGGTCTATGGCAAGGCCTGGACCGGTTAGGCGTCGGTGTTGAGCTGTCCAAGAAGATTGTGGAAGCCGGCACAAGTTTGTACACGGTCTTGGAACTTCCCATGCGAAAGAAGCATCACTAGTGGAGCGCCCTTTGGCACGCATCAAGTGCGGAGCCTTTCCTCCGGAAGAGTACCCGGGAGAGAGCCCGGCGGGACGTGCCCGCGACTTCACTCGGAGGGTGAAGTGTGCTCTAGGAGGGATCGCCATCGAGCGGAGGGACGGGGTCGAGACTCCGACGGTAGTGACCCAACGTGGAGTAGGGGAAGGCGCCATCCTTCCGAGACTACGGGAAAACATCATGAGCATTCTCTATCCCTTCTCCTTTACTACATGCATTTACTTATCGTACTATATATGATTGCTTGTAGTATTTCAGTTGTACTCTATCTTGCTTGTGTGCTTACTTTGGTACCTACTAGTTTCACTAGACTTGCTTGTTTGCCTTGCTCGTGTGCTTACTTGTTGTAGCCTAGCTAGTAGCTCTAAGGACTCTACTTAGTGTGCCTAGTTTATCTAGTTGCTTTGACTAGATTAAGTCTTCCGCTTTATATCTTGTACTAGGTTGCTAGTGTGGTGTGCTTGTGTTATCTAGTTGCTAGTGTAGTGTGCTTGTGTTATCTAGGTTGCTAGTGTGGTGTGCTCGTGTTATCTATATCCACTAGCTATATAGGTTAAGGATACTCCTTAGTGTGTTTTACCGTGTTACTAGAACTACTTGCTAGGAGTTGTTTGGGTGTTAGTATTAGGAGAAAGATTCTAGAGTGCACCGATTCACCCCCCCTCTCGGTCACACGATCCTTACACTAGTTATGTAACTCGATCATCATTTCCTTTAAGTGCAGCATGCACCAAGATTCTAGCATTTACTCAAAACAGGGAGTTTATTATTATTTATTAGAGAAGTTCGGAATACTTACCTGCGGTCCTCCCCAAGCTTGAGTCTTTACAAGACTTAAGCTTGAATAGTCCGCTTCCTCATTCCTGCAAAAAGGATGAGGATGATACATGTGGCTAGCCCCTATTGGGCATCGCCGAGAACCCCTTTTTTTCTTTTTTTATTAAATTTTTTTATCTTTCTTATTTTATTCTATTGAAAGAAAAAGGGCACAATTCAAGAAGGGTATATCGTATACTTACCTTGCGGTCCCTCCCCAAGCTTAGCTCTTGCAACCATATGCAAAGCTAAACGATTAAATCTTTCATTTGAAGGCACTAGGTCCGCCTTGTTGGTTCCTTCTTCTTGAATTGTGTGCCTTTCATGTTGCCTGATGTACTTGGTTTGCTCTCAAAAGGATCCTGCATTGGTTACTACAAATCTATTCGACTACACTTGACACGTCTCTATAGTTCCGTTAATCAACCTAGACAACACGTCTAATTCGATTAGCTATGTGAGGAGAGCAGAGGTACTATAATCTCCTTCTGTCATGAAAGCATCATAGAGGCACGTGTTTTTCTGTTGTTTAAACGGACACCGGATATAATCTAAAAAGACCATAGACACAGAAGCGTCGCACCCAAGCAACAGAAAGAGCAGCAGGCGATTGGCCTAACATCTCAACCAATACCAAAGGAACTTTAAGAGCAAGGGTATGGCCAAAAAGATGCAGCATATTTTCATCATAGAGCAACCCAAAGTACTTTTTCATTCACAAAGCATGAACGATTCAGGCAGCATTTTTATTCTTTTTTATATATTTTTTTCGAGAGGAGAGGGTAAATGACAAGGAAACAAGAAATAAATATGGTGCTTACCTGACGGTTGCTCCCCAAGTTTAGCCTTTGCAACCGAAGGCAAGGCTAGGCTTTTAGATTTCTGCATTGAGTATCTTGGATCTGCCACATATGTTTCCTTCTTCCTGTCATAAAAATCCAACCTTTCTTGTAAAATCCCTGGCCTATGATTGGGCACTCGGGTTTTTTATATATATATAAATATTTTTTTATTATTTTTTATTTATTTGCCCGCGGCCTATGATTGGGCACTCGGTTTTCTTTTTTAAATGCAGCGGAGTGGGATGGAGGGAAAACAAACATGCAGATGGTTTGAAAAGAAAACAATGCAAATGCGATGGAAATATGCTCAAACAAAATGAAGGTGGATGCTTAGGCTAGCAGCAAATTAACATAACAGATAGTCGATGTCAATCAAAGATATCTTAAACCATTGCTTCCTCGGCAACGGCGCCAGAAATGCTTGTTGGCGTTTCTTACGCACAGAGATTAAATTCAACTCCGCAAGCGTACGGAACACCGTTGTAGCATTTCACCCGGGAGTATTCCAAGGGTATCGTATTTATATTTTTCCTCAGGGAAGCAGGGCTAATAATATCATGAATTGACAAAGAAACATCTATTATTTATAATTTACAAACTAGACCAAAGCAGGGATACAGATGTTTGATATGTGTGGTACTCTGAAAAAAGATCCATCGATATAGATAACAAGGAGTTAGCATTTAGTTTGAGAGAACAACGAGAAGAAGGGTATCAGTCAGCCTAGGAGTTAGCATTTAGCATTTTCTGACAGTCTACAACTACTTACTTAACCTTTCATTACAGATACATTCAAGTGCATCGGGGCATGGTTGTGTCATAGTGGCAACCAAGGCCACCACCATAAGAACCACCCGCTATAATTAAGACCCTGCCTGCCCAACCCGGACGTGGTGGATTACAGAGATCGGTAACAAGCACTCGCGGCTACCATCCTTCGTGGGGTTGGGTGCAAACTCACGTCTAGAATAATTCCTTGAACCACACAAGCAACTATCCTAAATAATTTACCCTAAGCTTTTGGAGCAAACCAACCATGCATAATAAGTCCAAACAAACTGTGCGAGGTCGTAACAATAAGGCGATTATATTGTCCCTACTGCCTAGCTGAACAATTCATTCGAACCTATCGTACACAGACGTGGATCCAACACAAGAATTTCTCTATAAAAATTACTTAAATAAATAAATATAAACTAAAAGGAAAACTAAATTAAATAAATAAGAAAATAAATAAAAAATAATTATTATTAAATAAAATCTAATAAAAGAAAAGATACAAGAGAACTTTACCCAAACTCCGAAGAGAACTCCGGAGCTCCGAGCGAAGCTCTCACTTCTACTCTAACTCCCACAACTAAAACACTAATCCTATTCTAAACTACACAAGTGGAGTGATCGTCCATGAGGTACTGAGGTGCGAGTTTCTTCTGAGCCAGACGGGGGTTTATATAGCCTCAAATGAGCAAGGGGGTATTTATGCCCAAAGCTTGAGTGCCGGGCCCGCCAATCCAGGCCGGCCAAGTGGGGGGGCCGGGCGGCCGCCCATTGTGGCGGTTGGCCACCGTCTTGATCCTGGACGCTCCAGATTTGCTCCTGATGACGGTTGTCCAGTCGGTGGCTTCGTGGGGGCGGCAGGAGAGGAGTGAGGGCCAAGTTGAGGCCCAAACAGCTCACCTTCTAGAACGTGGAATTCTTCTAAACAGGCTTTTGATTCTGCGTTATGGGCCTGTTTGTAGCCCACTGGAGGAAGGCCGAGGCCTGTGGCTACCATGTGGGGCCGGCCGGCCTATGGGTGGGGCCGGTCGGCCTATCTTTGTGCCAGCTGGGCCCATTTTCCTCTATAATTCCCTCCTGCATCCAAAGATTCACCAAACTTGTGGAGTAGCATTAATCCTATCTACTATGCACAGAATCTTGGTGACATGCATTTATTTACCGGTAGGTTGGTGGTCAAAACATGATTTTATGACCGCCAACAGTCGGCCCCACATGGTGACCAATGGACTCGTCCTTCCTCCAGTGGGCTGTAAATAGGCACTAAACACAGAAACCAAAGCCCAACATAGAGTATTCCACTGACGTTCTAGAAGGTGGGCTAAATAGGCCTAAACTTGACTCTTACTCCATGTTTGCCGTCTTCACATCGCCACCGACTGGACAACAGCCATCAGGAGACAATCCGGAGTGTTCAAACAAGAGGCGGTGGCCAACCACCACAGGGGACGGCCGGCCGACCTCCCTACTAGGTTGACCGGCCAAGCTTGGCGGCCCCACCACTCCACCTTCTTGCACCACCACCTATAAGTACCCTCAAGTTATCTGGTGCTATAAAAGGAGGAGTTCGGGCAGCACAAGAAGTGCGCCTCATCCAAGTGATCATTTCATTTCTTGTTTAGTAGTTACTTTAGGAGTGACAATAGAGTAGAGTAGAGTGAGAGGTCTCGGACTTCCGGAGTCTTCTCGGAGTTCTGGTATAGTTCTTGTATCTTAACTCTAATAGAATTATTCTTTTTTACTTATATATTTAGCTTTATCTTTATATATATCCTTTAGTAGTTATTTCCTATTTATTAGTTTATTTATTCGGTTAAGTAACTGCTCGTATAAGTCTTGTTGGGATTCATGTGATTGTGTCTAAAGAGTACGAGAGAGTGCATCCGTCGGAGATGGCGTCCGCGCTTGGTAAAATCTATGCTGATAGGGCTGCCCCGTTGATCATGGGTAGTTGCTTTAGGCGAGTTGTAAGCGTGGCGCTTAGAACTTAGCCTATGCACGTTTGGCATCTAACCCTACAGAGGATGGTAGCCGGGAGTGTATGTGACATCTACACCGGTCTCTGTAATCCACCACGTCCGGGTTGGACATGCAGGGTTTGCAATAGCGATCGGATCCCCAAGGTAAACTAGCAGGATCGGTTCATTATCCTTGGCATGATCGTGCCCTGAAATGACTTGATTTGTATGTGCATGAGCTTAGCTAGAGTAGATAATCTTTATAGAACTGACTGTTAGGAAGAGTAAATTTAAGATAAACACCTAGGAAACCTTACCTCTATCTCGTTGTTCTCCCAAATGTATACTACGTATATCTTATTTACTCAAGATTGATTGATGAGTGCCACCCTTATAATCATGCAACCTTACACCCATCTCAAATATAGTTGATTGTTATTTTCACAATAAGTACAATACTTTGTTATTATTCATCTTCCTTTCGCTCTAATTCCCTGCGAAAATATAAATACGATAACCCTATAATATTCTAAAATGAAATGCTACAATGGTGTTCCGTGCGCTTGCAGAATTAATAAATTTAATTATGCGCATAAGAACCGCCAACAGGAACCACCCGCTATTTCATTCCCTACTTGGCTAACGCGGACGTGGTGGATTACAGAGACTGGTGTAGATGTCAAATACACTCACGGCTACCATCCTCCGTGGGGTTAGGTGCAAACTTGCATCTAGAATAATCCCTTGCACCATGCAAGCAGCTATCCTAAATAGCTTACTCCTTACAAAAAATACCAAGCCACTCATGATAATAAATCCGAATAAATTACCTATGCATAGACCAGTGGGTAATCTATTCTTATCTACCATTGCACAGACGTGGATCCAACATAGGAATTTCTCTATAATAATTACTTAAATAAATAAATATAAACTAAAACAAAAACTAAATTAAAGAAATAAGAAAATGATTATATTAAAGAAATCTAACAAAAGAAAAGATACAAGAGAACTTTACCCACTTCCGAAGAGAACTCCGGAATCCCGAGCGAAGCTCTCACTTCTACTCTAACTCCCATAACTAAAATAATAATCCTACTCTAAACTACACAAATAGAATGCTTCGTCCATCAGGTACACTTTGAACCAGCGGGAGGAATCAAATTTATAGCCCCAATTAAGGTGGAGTAGCGTGCACGTCACGCAGGAAAGAGATGGATTGGCTTGCAAGTTAAGTCAAGCCGGCCTGGGGGGAGGCTGGACGGCCCTTCATTCTCTTGGATGGTCACCGCCTTCCGCATGGACACTCTAGATTGCTCTCTGGTTTCGGTTCCGAGGTCGGTTGATGTCTGGGGCAGTTATGGTTAAGTAACCGTCAAGTTTAGGCAAAAAGCTCACTTGTGATGTTGGTTGCTTTTCCAACATAATGGGCACTTGGGCTGGGTATTTTGTGATGTATGTAGCCCACTGGAAGAAGATTGGAACTAATGGAGACAAAAGTAGACCGACCGGACTAGCGGGTGGCCGGCTGGCCAACTATTTTCAGCTTTTCTCTTCATTTTCGAATTGGCACAACTTCTGCTCCCGAACTCCGAATTGGGTGATTCAAAAGTTCATATTGACTATTTCGGTGAGGACTTTGACATGGAAGGATCAAATTTGTGATTTGAATAATTATTTCTTGATGTCCAAGTCGTTCCTTGTTTCTTGCTTTGAACGTTGTCGAGATGTCAGAGCAAAGCCTTGTTTAACTTGTATAAGCACATTTGCACTAATATTCCTATGTACCATGCAAAACAAGATTACATAGAAAACTTGTGGAATATTAGTTTAATATCGAAAACATTGGTGTATACCTTTTATTTACCGGTAAGTTGATGATCATTTTTTTAATGACCGTCAACACCCATGTCTACCTTCCAGCTTCTCAGAAGCTTGTGTACATGCGACATCGCCAGAAAACATAGGTATCGTTGAATGGCGAGAAACTTTGATGGCACGGTTCAGAGTGACTCAGCCCAGGACGCTAGACTGGAAGGGTGGTCATTGAGATGGTGAAGAACATCAATGTTGTTTTTGGAAAACCTGTGAAGGGAGTTAAAAAGACAAAAGCTCCAACGCCGTTCAAGAATCAATCCATTTTCTAAATATACCTCGATTACCGGAAAGAATCGTATGCCCGCCACTACTGAAAATGACCCTCCGTCAATGCAGGGCCATTTTGTTCTAGTGATAAATCACGCCAACGCTGTCTGGTCATAGTTAAATACTGATTCACTCTTTAAGAGACACAGATACATACAAAACTTTATTCATTATACTATTATATTTGTCCTTACATAGCAATCCCACACACATATAGTTGTCACTTACAGCCGGGTTTGTGACACATGCAACGCATCTTTGTTGACGGAAAAATGAATGAACATTCGCCGTCATCGTACATTATTTTTTTACCAGTACCGTCATCGTAGCTTTCCAGGATGCACTCATCTTTACACTGATGTGTGTCCTTAAACACATAGCAAGGAATCTGCTTATCTGCTTTGTTCCAGCAACCCAGATACTCAAATTTTGGGCCAACTTCGCAATCTGAAATTTTTTTTGCCGGAAATCAGATCAAGAAAATCATTCTAAATATGAGAGAGAGAGAGAGAGAGAGAGAGAGAGAGAGAGAGACCTGATGCAAGGACCAGGAGTAGAAGCAGCACATAAAACATCACCTCCTTCTGAGTTACCATTTGTATTGAACCACACTAACTCTGATGTTGATGTTTTTTTTGCATCACTTTGGGCTTAGGAGTGTGCCTTTTATACCCAGGCGGCAGCAATACTAATTACACTAAGTTGTTGTTTATTCTATCTATCCAAGACTAATGACGATCCCTAGCCAAAAGATATAGACATATCTGGATAGTGACACCATTATATATTCTCATTCTATCTTAATATAAAAACTAGGCAATATAAAAGGTATTCAGCACAATCTAAATAGTGGGCGAAGTAGCCAGTTTTTCATTTTGAGATATTGCATATCTTGTTTGTCGTGGCTAGACTAAAATTATAATTTCTTCTATGTTATATCTTATAAATGACACTCTGTCTCAGAGTTTACTTGTCATGCACGAGGCTATGCTGTGTGCCTTTTATATCAAGGTGAGAGTAATATAAAATTATTGTTTATTCTATAGATACAAGTACAAATCACGTCTGATCGCTAGCCAAAAGATAGACACATGTGGGAGAGCGACACCATGATATCTTCCCATTCCATATTTATATAATACCTTGACAATATCAAAGATATTTTGCATGATATATACAGTGGGTTAAGCAAACAGTATTTGTTTTGAGGTACTACATATTGTATGATGTGACAAGAGATGTTTTCTCTGGAAGTGGTTCTGAACTATAAAAAGGAACTTGAGTGCAATTCTGTCGTAACTCAATCAACTAGCCTTTCAACTCGTGCATTCGCACGGGCTAGACATTCCTCCGTTTCCAGAATCCAACTGCCCCCGCGTCGTCCCCGCGGGCGACTCGGGAGGCGAAACAACTCGCCGCCTCCGCCAGCCCCATTCCGGTCCAATCTCCCTGCCGCTGCCGGAGCCGGAAACCTGGCACAACTCTGACGACGGCAAGGATCACGGCGGCGGGGCTGTCGATCTGGTTTCCCTCCGTTCTCTTTTTTTTTTTCCCAATAGATCTCGGCAAGAACAGAGTAGTTTGATGGTGGCTGTCTCCGCGGCCTTATGCGGGTGCTCGATGTCGATGGGCTGCGGCCGTGATACGGCTCGATGGCAACGAACATCGGCGGTGATGGCCGATGTGACCAGCTTGACGGCGATGGCCGCAACGGCTGAGGCCTAAGCCCGTGCGGTTCATGTTGGGTGGCTTGCCGTGAGTGGCAGCGTGATCCGTGCTTCAACAACCGGCGTCGACGTACGACTTGTGTTGGCCATGGATGTGGATGCGGAGGCGTTGATCATGTCCATGGCCATGGGCACGTATGTCCGTGACAGCACTGTGGCACGTGAAGGAGATGGATGGGGTCCGGGATCTGCACCGCCGCCTCCTTGTTGGTGCCCTGCCACAGTCTGCATCGCGGCCACATCACCGGCAAGATCAGAAAACAGTGAGATGGGGACCTAGCGGCATTGCGGTGGGGATTCCAACCTCAAGATCATATCCATCCGACGACAGCTGCGGTGACGAGTTGAAGGTGACGATGGCCACCTTGGTCACATACAAGGAAAAGGAATGGCTCGCATTCGGTGTATGCGCCAATGGATGTCGGTGACAAGAGACCATGGTGGTGGTCTACGTCCAGGATTGGACGTTAATTGACATACCAATTGTTGGTGGATGTCGTCAGATTGTAATGGCGCAGCGTGCAAGCATTTCGGACGTGGCGGTGTTGAGGGTTACGGCACAACCGTTGAAGCCCTGTTGAGACCCGCCTTCAATTAGGGAGGCAATCAGAAAGATGGTGGCAGCTTGCTATGATGCAATTGAGGTATGGGGTAGTGCTATGGGAGAAATCCCTTGTTCCGGTATGCGACAATGGCGTCTGTGGACGTCGTTTTCCTCCTCGAAGGCGTTGCTTAGGACATTGGCATAAACTCCTTTTGAGGTCTCATTTTCCGAGGGTGAAGACCGTTGATCTGGTTATGACTGGATCAGGCGACGGCGTCATTTGGATGTCGCTCCCCTCCCTGGAGGCGTCGTTTCGGATTTTTGGACATCAACTTCTTTTGTATGATGGTGGCTGGAGTTTGTTGGTTTGTTTGATGCTACTCAGTTGTAGGTTAGAGTTCCCCCTTTTTATCTTGGTGTCTGCTCTGTTTTTCCCTTGACCTACGAGGATCGAGGATGGTGTTTTTTTGTTGTTGTCTCGATTATAGCTACATGCATCTTTTTGATGCAGAGGCTGAAATAATGAATGTTCCCTCTTCTAAAAAAAATCGCACGGGCTAGACATCAAATAAACACATAAACAAATAAACATATATACTTCTTAAAAAATTACTTTTGCAAGCATAATAATCAAGTAATATATTATTGAATTATTTTCAAATATTAAATCTACACTTTAAACTGTGAAGTATATCACATCTTAGTTTTATTATAATGACTATGTGATAGATTATATTACATATTATACACAATATGAATGCTATGGCCTAGCTATGTGGCGTTTTCAAATGGTTTTAGTCCATTAACAACATCCTTTAGATCCACATTGTAGTACATTTTATATACCAATATATCACTTGGACTGTCAAATACGGGTAACATTTTGGTTAGTTTAACACAATATAGGACTATCCAAAATTTAACCATCAAGATACTTTTTAAAAACATATGAGTACATGATCTATTTTTCATACAATCATATCTATCATATATGTATATTTAGTTAAAATGTAGGAGTAGTATTCTTTAAGTTTCATGATATTGTAATGTTAAAAATGTTTTTTACTATTTTTTAAATATTCTTTTGTTTCCCTACTTTATAGACAGATATATACCTATTTGTTATCTATTTACTTGTTGAAGGTAAATATTTTTATTGTTGAACCACTAAGGCATTATACATTTAGAAAATATTCATTTCAACTCATGTTTCAAACTAAACTATATGTGGGCCAAGCAAGGATTTTGAGCCCTAATGGGAGCTACATTACGTGTCAAGTTTTAGCTAATGATATAAATTTTAAATATTATTTTTTATATTTTCTATTGTCTTTCTAAAGTGTACTTCCTCAAAAAAAACTTTGACGAAATACTCAAAAAACATGTCCTCAAAAAAACTTAACAAAAAATTATATTTTAATTTCATTTTATTTTTAATTTGAAGTTCCCTTAATTTCCCCTGCATTTTCAGTACAATAATAGAGTTATTTGTTATATAATTTATAATCCAAATTTGGCAAAGTGAGTAATTTAGAAATAGAAATTAAGGCTTTTTTGTTATTTTTATTTTTCAGAATTTAGCTATTTTTTACTCATAATAGTGTAGCGGGCAATTTAGAAATATGTGCGACGGTTATTTTGGGTTTCTTATTTCGAATTTAGCAATAGATGTGTACGGTAATTTTGACCAACCTTTGTATAATGCCATTACTGGGTAATTTAAATCACGTTAGATCTAAGGCAAATTTGTCTCAGACACACCGATAAGTGGTGTTGTTGTCCTTAGCACACCAACAAAGTCAAATTTGTTTGCAACACTTCACGCGTCTATGACACGCTATGACCATTTAACAATTATTTTAACTTTTTTATCTCAACATATTAGAATATATTAGAATTCGGAACTTGGTATGAATACAGATTGTTGCATTATCTATTATGAAAAAATAAAGCTGGATTTTTTTCGATTGTTTGCATCATGTGCTCGAAAAATTAAATATTAAAACAATGAGCAAATGATGAAAAAATCGAAAAAAAAGGTTTAATTTTTTTCATGATAGATAATGCAACAATATGTATTGGTGCCAAGTTCTAAATTCTAAGATATTTTATAACTTGAGATAAAAAAAAGGTTGAAAATAATTATTAAATCGTCATAGTGTGTCATAGACGCGAATTTCTAAAATCGTAGTGTGTTGCAGACAAATTCAACTTTATTGGTGAAGAATCATGTTGAGATGTGCCATGGTCTTCGATGGTGATGAGTAATTGACAACGGGTTTGAGTTGAGTTGACATGAGGTTCGGGTTGAAATGCAGGATTTGAAAGGCTGCATAAGCGTGCATGATTGTGTTTATGGTCTTCGATGGCCGCATACACGAAGACACGAAAAAGGAAAAAGAGAAGCCTTCAGCAGGATTGGAACTGCAGTAATAATAGCCTTTTAATGCCAGAGCTAGACCTCACGCGAAGTCCAACCACTGCTCTGAAGGCTCATCAGAATTGCAGGTCACCAGCACCTCAAAGACTCCTACGTCCTACCCCTGCAAAGGTGCTTGCACTCCTTACATCTAATACTGTCACAAAGCCAAACTCACCACTATGAAAGACCGCGGAACTCGTGCGAAGACTTCCTCAGCATACGTATACGAAAGTACTTAGGCAACAGCCCATATAGCTAAACCAAGATGCGAGCGAAGAATACGCCCACAGTAGACGAAATTACTCGAGTACTATGGGATAACCATAACCTTGCATAAACAAGATGAAGACGCCCCGAGGCTGAACAACTAGCTCATCACGGAAACCAAGCGAAGCCCAAGAAAAATGCCTTCTCTCCTTTCAAAGAAGAAGGAAGGAAGCTGTTTAGCTCGCAAAAACTGGTGGCGTTTCATATTCAAAAAGATTTAATTCAATTTCCGCAAGCGCATGGAACACCATTGTAGCATTTCACCTGAGAGTATTCCAAAGTTATCGTATTTATATTTTTCATAAAGAACCAGGGCTAAGAATATCATTAATTAACCAAAAAGCTTCTATTATTTATAACTTGCAAACTAGACTTAAGAGGCTTCGACCGTCGTAACTTCACAATACCAGCGGGCTTCCGCACCTCCAGACCCTTCGTCCAGCACCGCGGACGTCCTGAGGGCTTCGACCCACACAGTTCATCGTAACGACTTGTGTTGAGGGCTTCGCATCCCCAACAGTACGCAAACCCTACCTCTGTGAGCATCTTCGAAGGCTGAGCCAGCAAATCCTCGAGATTGATGAAGTCACCACTAGCGTCTCGCTGTTGACGGGAGCGTCACTTACCACTAGCGTCTCGAAATGAACATGGCCGTGACCGTAGTTAGTTTTTGACATAGGTATATGACTAATAAAATTTTCTTTATTGTCTTATAGACTGAAATAAACGCTTTCTTGCAGAAAAAGTTGTTATTCAGGTTTGCCAGAAGGTGAAGGCAAGAGTATTTCTTCAATCTGTTCCTAGCTTGTACAGCATATTTTTAGGACCAGGGATATATCCAACAATAATTATTGGTTCAATTCATCTGTTGACAGCAAACTAAAATACACCAATCCTTCCGTCACAATGTCCGTCGACCATCTCCCCATGGTAGCCGCTGTCGATGTTTCGCTCATTTTCGACTCTTGTATAGGGTCACACAGATCAGAAAATACGCGAAGTTGGCCGTCGCCACCGCCGCCACGGCCCAGTACACGTTGTCCAGCCTCCCCTGGTTTATGTTATCCGGCAGCCAGGCGGTGACCCGCCTGACCACGTCCACGAACACCGTGCTGAGGTAGAAGCCGAGCGCGATGAGCAGCGGCGCCATGGCCGTGGCCGTGCTCCGCAGCGTCTTGGGGAACTCCTGGTAGTAGAACGCCATGTTCCCGGGGAAATGCAGAGCCTCCCCGGCGCCGACGATGCCGAGAGGCACGACCAGCCACAGCACCGACATGGGCGCCACCGCCTCGTCGCCGGCGCCGAGGTGGTGCGCCCGCACGACTCCCAGCCGCCGGCGCTCCACCAGCGCCGCGGCGACCATGCCGGCGACGTTCACGACGTGCCCGAGGCCGACGCGCTGTAGCGGCGTCGGCGGTGCGCCCGTGGCGCGGCGCCAGAGCGGGAACGCGGCACGGTCGAGGAACGGCGTCGCGGCGATGAACGCGGCGAGCATGGAGACGCCGATGGACCCCGCCGGGATCTTGAAGTGCGGGCCAAGGGAGCGGTCCATGGCGAGGGCTTGCAGGATGGCCAGCCCGATCATCACGCCGATCGACACGCTGACGAGGATGCCGGACGACCAGAGCGGCAGGACGCCGAGCAGGGACTTGAGGTCCTCCACTTGCTGCACCGTGCACAGCCGCCAGCCGCTAGCACGGGGGCCGCCCGATGTGTAGGTGCGGCTGTCGTCACTTTCCGTGATCATGGCGGCACGATTCAGAAATCTGCAATGTGAAATGTAACAATTTTGGTTCGTCAAGCTAAGCCTCTGAGACGTAAATATGTAACTCTCAATGTAAGATTACCACTTTCCTTAGTCGTTTGCTCGGAGCACCGTCGCAGTCGGCGTCGGCGACGGAGCCATCTCCGACGTAATACTGCACCTGTCCAACGGCACCAACATTGACGCGGACCTTACGCACGGCGGCGACGACGACGCGCGCGAGCTCGGTGTAGGGGCTGCCCTTGGGCGCCGGCATCCGGTAGTAGCGCGCCCCGAGCAGCAGCAGGACCAAGCTCGCGGCAGTGGTGGCGAGGCAGACGCCGAAGCCGATGGCCCAGGAGACGCCGTCCTGGAGGTAGACGACGGCCGTGTCGCCGATCATGAAGGACGCGTAGAGGAACACGAAGTACCAGTTGAAGAAGGTGTCCTGCTCGCGCGCGCTGCCGAACTGGTCCGCGCCCATGGTCGCCACGTTGAACCGCGTCCCGCCCGTGCCGATTGCGAGCAGGCACACCGCCGCGTAGAGCACGGCGAGCTGCCCGGCAGTCCCGTGCTGGCACGCAGCGGCCAGCGGCGTGGCGCAGGGCGGCGGCCGGAGGGACGGCAGCGCGGCCGTGAGCGTGAACAGAACGAAGGCCTGGGCATTTGGGGTGAAACTTATTAATTGACTTTGTTACACAAGAGGTTTTTACGGACAATAATTGAACGACTTACAGCACAAATCATTTTAAGATGGAAGTAAACAGAGTTGGTTGTTGTCAGTATCATATCCGCGATAATGGACATGACTGTTGGACAATAGTAATGCGTTGTTGGTAGAAACAGAGTTGGTTGTTGTCAGTATCAGACCCCAGTATCATAGCTTCAATGCACGGTGGTCACGTATATGGATAGTGTATACATCTCATTTATGCAAAGAGCGCGACGCGATAACGATTGTGTCAGTGTAGTGTTAGAGAAGCATATCTAATGGGATCACTGTTGCGTATTGTAGAAAACTGCTACAATAGGAGGAAGCATAACCAGCCATCTTTCTTCTTGCTTTTATACTGTGTAAACTGGATGTTTAGCAATAGCTTCTTGTAACATGTAACTAAAAAATAGTTGAACGAAAAGTTTGTTGCTCCCAACAATGACAACAAAGTCCATCCCTGAACAGGGAGGTTAATTTTGTATAGAAAGTGGTCAGCGTGGATCCTCAACATACATACTACTTCATTAACCGACAAGATCAGATGCTTATCCTTTCTGTTTCTTTCCTTTCCTACCATCCACATCTAACTAAAGGACATTCCAATCAGGAAGAAGCCACAAGCCATTGCTACATATCAAAAGGAGCTTCTCCAGCTACCATGTCACACTTTAGATGCAGTGGTTTGATTGGAAATTAGCAAGCACAGTGTAGATACACCTACCATGACATTGATAGCCGTGCCGGCGAGAATGACGGGGAAGCAGCCGAAGTAGGAGTCGGAGATGACGGCGCCGGCGACGGGCACCAGGTTGAGCGAGCCGCGGACGATGTTGGCGATCTGAGCCGCATCGATGCTCTCCACGTTGTATTGCTTGAGCAGGTACACCAATAGGTTGCTCGTCGTCCCGTTGATGGCCAGCCCCAGCCCCAGCATGCTCCCTTCGAATACGTGTATTTGTCATTTCTCCACAACATCTTCACGTTCATGTTCAAGAGAGAGAGAGAGAGAGAGAGACCTCCGAAAACAAAAAGAAATAGAAGTTGCATACCTGCAATGAAGGGGAGAGTGATCCATCCTCCTTTCTTTCTCCCTGCCTTCTCCTGGGCTTCCTGATCAGCAGGATTAAGCTGAGATCCTGGTGACCTCTCCATCTCCATATCTGCTCTTGCCAGTTGCCACTCCAGACTCAGCGAATACAGACCAGGCGGTACTTCTACAGATTGTCAGGTGCAAAACCGCTTTAAATGGACCATGGCGTATTACGAATGAGCCAAGGCCCACGATGCGCACCGACAATCTTGCATGCCGTTGACAAAACCAGCGAGCGTAGGGAAACTGTGGAGGGCACAGAGCGTTACATTTTGCTGAGATTATTGTTTGTTCCGTGCCTTGACAATTTCGAACCATAATCTTCACAAGATCACACTGTTGAGTGTGACTTCTAAACAGGACGCACAACCACATATTTAATTTTTATTATGCATGGCAACATCAATGTGTGGAATTTAGTACCGAGCAAAAAAATTGTCTACGGCACGAACCAAATAATATTCCCTCTAATAAATATTGATCTTACCTAGGTAGTTAGGGCAATGTTTAGGCTTTTCGTACTCGCGAAAAATAATGTTTATGCTTTTCATACTGAGATTTGCTCGGTCTCAATCAACTGAGATTCAGCCATCGGCTCAGTCAATTTTTTGGTGCGTTTGATCATGATCGAACGGTCTTCTTCGGCTTCATTATTCTTTCGTGTTGTCTGTCACGCGTTTACCTTATGGGATGCGTGTCGCCTGTTAACGGGTTTATTGCAGGTTTGACTGGTGTTCTGTTCTCCTCTTCCAAAGTTCCAGTGCTCTGTTCATTTCGTTGAGGCAAGGTTGCCGGCTCAACTGACTGGATTCTTTTTTGCCGTTGGATCTCAATCTAATGGCAAAAAAGTGACTGAGACAAACCCCAAATCTCAGTCACCTGAGGCCACGACACCTCCTTTCATAGTTTCCCGCGCAAATATGTTGCGTCTATTTTTAGCAATAGACTTCATTTTGTTTGAAATAATGGCGTCAAAGTTTGTGTGGTTTTTGATGATGATGGTTCTCGTTTATGGTCTTGTAATAATGAACATGCATTGGTCGATGCAGAGCCTGAAATATTAAAATATATTCTTTTTCTAAAAATATGTTGGGTCTTTGTGCTCTTCTTCATTTATTTTTTTTTGTAAAACACAATACTGACGCAAGTATTCACAAACACACACGAGTTTTCACCTATATGAATACACGCACGCAATCCCTATCTCGAGCCCTTTGAATGACTGTGAAGGCTGGTCTTGAGATTCATGAAGTCATCACGGACTATTCACTATGGACGGGATGTTGCCTCCCACTGAAGAAATAAATAGCCTCAAATGTGCAATACACATGCCAAGTCTGAGACTTGAACCTTGGTGAGTTGGTTCCAACAAAAAAAAAATCTAACTAGAACTTATTTGGTTGGTGTTGCATTGGATGGGAGATGAATTTTGTTTCACGTAAGGCACCTATATGTTAACAATAGTTTTGGTTATAATAATAATACTTGATGGAGAAGGAAAGGAAGTTCTACGAGACTCTATCCTAGTCCTACTTCATATGTGGGCAATTTACCAAAGAGTTCCTTTCCTAGTAGGAGAGGAGGGCCTCTTCCCCCCGAGTATAAATAGTGGAGTACCCTATGATGTAAATCACAAGTTTTATTCTGAATAATAAAGAAGAGGCTCCACCCTACATTGTGTCTTATCTCTTGTCTACTCTTGTTGTTGTTCTCTACCCGTCGATAGCGTTATTACAACACGTTATCAGCACGCTCTACGGAGCTAGAAGGAGAAGTCACCGAAGTAGCCGAGAAGGAGGAGTCGACGAGTTCTTCAACTCGCCGCCTCAGGATCTGCGCTGCCTCGGGAAGCGCGCCGACCTCGAGAATCAAGCCACCTCGATTTCCGTTCTCAACGACATCGACGTTCGCGCCAACGCGAAGCTGTTGACGGGATCGAATCGTGAAAGACTACACGAAGTCCTGGAGAATTGCCGTGTATACTACCTACGCGGTTAAGTCCCTGGTTCTATCCTACGCGGTGGTGATCAATGGATGGTATACATGTGCTGCATCTTGAATTCTAAGGTAAACTCGCTGATCGACCGAATCGTGGTGTTGATCGCGATGGCTCGTTGCAGGGATCGAAATCCCCTTGCATCTGGCCTCAGTTTTTCTAAACTGAGTTTACCGCATCCCTACACCTAGAACTAGGGAGCATCTAGCATTGCATACATCACAGTGGTGGGGCTTGTAGTTGCCACCGCTGCCGGCGAGCACCGCTGGATCTAACCCTGGCGTCGCTGGATCTGAGGGCCGGGACCCCTCCGCCGCATGGGGGAACCCGCGCCTTTCTTTTTCCTCGCGTACCGACTGCGGTAAGCACGTAGCTCACCCGCCGCCACCACCACGCCACCACGGTACCCTTTTGGGACCCGAGCGTGCCGCGTCTCCATCCCGCGTGCCGCCGAGCACGGCCGCACGGGCCCTCGCCGTACCACCGCCCAGGAGCGGAGCTCCTCCGCCTTCATGGCGACGGCCGGTTTTGAGCTGCGCCGCCGCTTCACCCGCACCGCACCAGGAGAGGAGAAGGAGGGTGAGGGAGAGAGTGAGGTTGAGTGAGGATAGGGTATGGGAAACCCTAATCCTCCTCCCTCTTATACCGGCTTGGCAAGCCGGAACGGACCCTGGTGAGCCTAGCAGGCCGGTGCGCCGGCCCCTGTGGCCGGCCTGTTTTGGAAATAACAGAGAAAATGCGAGGAAATTCGAAAAATAGAAAAAATCTGGTGATTTGCGAAAAACCCCCTGAAATTTGAAGAAATTGCGGTTAGGCTACAAATTTTTACAGAAAAGACTTGAAGTTTTCCAGAATTGAACCCGCAGTCCATAAATTTTACAATTTGGCCCAAATTGTTCTGAAATTACATTTTGGCCCTGAATTATTGTAAATTGACCCTGTAGTCTCTGGAAATTGTCTGGTTGTTGTTATTTTGCAGATAACACCTCGGGTTTTAGGGAATTTATGTCAGAAACATAATAACTTGCTGTTTTTGCTGTTTGCACCTTCTGTTTGTGCATAATTACTGTGTAACTTGATCTGAAATCATGCATATCATGTATAATGAATTAAAACATGATTAAAAGTGCCTTTAATCATAGAAACATGGTTTTAGGTCTTTCTTCGAGTTTTGATCCGCTACTTTTTGCATTCTTCAAATTGTTTACTAGAAGTAAACCTATGCACTTTCATTTGCACTTCTTGGAGATGTCTCAATTTGTGAAACATAAATTCGATGTGCTTACCTTGAATGGTTTTAGCTATTTATCTTGATCGTGTGATGCTGAAATCCTCTTGAGTGGTAAAAATCTCTTGAAGATTTACCCAAGAATGAGGATATTGATCCATCCGAAGTGGATAAATCTCAGGCACTGGATTTCCTAAGTCATCACTTAAGTATTTTCCTGCAGAAAATGAATGAAAACAGTCCAAAGGTATTGTTGGGCTCTCTGAATGAGCACTTTGAGAAGATTGAATCTTTCTTAATAGTTGAGCGTGAATGGCAGCACCTACGCTTTCAACATTACAAGACATTTGTGGATTATAATACCACATTGTATTAGATCGTCACTCACATGAAGATTTGTGGCGATGAACTTGGTAAAAACAAGCTCATACATGAAACTCTCTCTACCTAACACCCCAAGCTCGCTTATGTGAGTACGTAGCCAATTGCCCTGAGTAATGACTTGAAGTATGATCGGGGGGAGAATGAGACGATCTTGTAGGATCATACGTCTCGTCATATTGGCTCAATAGCACCGAATGCTACATCATTCATGGAGAATGATAAGGAGAAGGGCCAATAGAAGGCACCTGGGAAAGGTAAAGGCAAAGCCTGGCAATTCAAGAAGCATAAGAATGCCGAGGTTTAGAAGCCTAAAGAGGGAGAGTATGGTAAACAAGATCAAGATTGTCATAGGTGTAAAACACCCAAGTGCCTTATCAATTTGTACCAAGAACTTCATGGTAAGAAGAAGAATTCCTAGAAGGAAGCCAACCTCATTGAAAGCATGTAGCTTGAAGTGGGGAATCTTCACAAACCATTGAAGAGAAGAATGAAAACATCATGAAGATGGAAATTGGTATGTCACAAATACGAGACCAAGAACCATGAAGGATCAAGCAGCAATTCTGAAAATTGAGCTTTAGATGATAAACTCATGAATGAGGATAATCTTCTTGGTGATGAATTAAAAGTCATGCATAGGGGCTGGTAGTAGTCCAAAATACCTATCTAGTAGATGGTAATTGTAGAAGTAGTTATGCAATTAGTTTTTAATTCCTGAATTGAATTGAGTGGATTAACTCTTGTAGAGAGACTACGATATAGCATGAAGTCTATATGTAGCTTGGTTTTGGCTTGGTTTTTCTTGCCTTTGTTTTAATACCTAAAGTATATTTTTGTTAAATTTCGCTTGAAATATATGAATTATATGCTGAACATAATGATTTGCCAAGTCTGTTAGTATAAGTCATCTGCAATGATATTTGTCCACTATGAAGCCACTCAAAACCCCTATGGTTGTGAGGTCACTCGAAGTACAGAAGAACTCATTTACACCAAAATAGGAACATGGGAATGTGTTGGGATCTGAATATCCCTATCTGAGTGTTATTGGGGCATTGATGTACCTTGAATGGTACTAGACCTGATATGCCTAAGCTATTAATCTCCTAGCAAGATTTAGCGCAGCTCCAACCAGAAGGTATTGGAATGGCATTAAACAAGTCCTCAGATACCTTGGAGGTTATTGAATAAGTTCTTTGTGCATTACTACCAAGAAGGTAGAAAGGAAAATAGAAGAACATGAACTAATGCAAGTTGGTAGAATGAAAAACACTAGCATTATAACTGATTTTGAAGATCAGTTTTGCCTTGAAATAGTGTGCTCCTTCATATTGTACTGAATACAATAAACTTGCAATGTCTATCATAATCTACCCTACTCACATGATCTCGAAGAATATTATACATGAATGGTACATATGTGAGTATTCACACCAATTATTGCTATACTAGTAGTATAATTGTAGTCTATGATACATGAGCATTGTGTCGTAGAGAATGCAAGGTGCATCAAATAAACTTGAAGTTTAGTGATGATGTGATAAGGGGGGAGGATTTTGATTGATGGCATTGGAAATATGTGGATATACTGAAAAATAAAACAGACATGATCTAGTCCTGGATGATTGGATTTAACATTGCAAATGTTGGCAATCAAATATTCTAGAAGAATATAATTCCTTGCATGTTTTAACATTTTGAAACTTGTAGTTTCTTTTACCTTGAAGTGTTTATTTGACCTTGAAATGTTTATTTGAAATTTGCATCTAATTTTGTTGCGATGGATAAAAGAAGTTAGACATTATCATTGTCACTTTGACATGATAGAAAGTCTCCATTAAAAATGCCGAGCATGTCTAACTCACTGCATACATATAAGTGCGTGAATATCCAGTAGATATTTTTCACCATTTGCATACAAGAATGGGCTCCAACTTGAAGTTTGGTGATATAACATGGACGTTATGTCAATTGAATGCCTATGATAGGGGATATCACTATAGATTGTATGCTATAATGTAAGCATTAGGGGGAGAAAGGACCCAGAATGAATGCCTTACATTATCATTCCTTGGAAGCTAGAAGCAGGAATGGAATCACACACTGAATATGAGCATAAAGAAGCGTATACGCATGTAGCGTAATGCCAGAATAATCTTGAAGAG
Source organism: Eragrostis nindensis (assembly GCA_012490785.1). Classification (NCBI taxonomy): domain Eukaryota; kingdom Viridiplantae; phylum Streptophyta; class Magnoliopsida; order Poales; family Poaceae; genus Eragrostis; species Eragrostis nindensis. The sequence continues at coordinate 324,275 of JAAXCT010000361.1, read as the reverse complement.
AAGAGTAACCAGAAGTTAAGTTTACATGAAGTAAACCGAATACAGTGTGTGATATACACAGGGACACTTGTGCTTATATCACCGGTCGACTTGTTGTCATTGATCTAAAATCTATTGGGACGCCTTTGGATTCTAAATCATTACATTTGTTATGAAACTCCTCCATCTCATGAAGAAGAGAACACTTCGTTAAGAAGGATCAAGAACCTCATGGATGAGTAATCATCATGAGATGACCAACCAACACTATTGTGCACACAGAAGTGTTGGGAATGCAGAACAATTGATGAATATGAGAATAGAAAAGGTGTACAACATTTTCTCAAGAATTGCAATTGTTTCTCTCATGAAAGAGAGAACTCGGATCCGGCAACAAAGTCAATAGCAAAGACGCCTGTATGCGTTACTATCGGGTCAATTAAGAATGCAATTGAGGATATGAACTGTAATGGTGAAAGTATATGGTTCATAAGTCTCTGAAAGACTGATATTCTCATAATACGAATTAAGTTCTGCTACATCTCTGGCGAAATATAAATATGCAGTTAGCTAGAGGATTCTGGAAATCCAAATGACAAGATTCTCGAAGGACAATGAATAATTCCTGCATAGAATTATCGCAACATATAATGTCTTCTTGAAGAATTACATAAGTATCTAACAGAGCCTCTCGCAAGAGAGAATGAATCTCACGGAGAGAATCATTTTTTGAGAATATCTTTGAAGGAAGGAGTCATGAAATGACTTGCCAATCGAATCTTGAATAATACCATCTATCCCAGAAGAGAGAATAGACCCGACTATATGGGAATCATCATACCTTAAAGGTATATGTACTCATAAAGTACAAGATAGCACAAGAATGATGATTTTCTACATTACCACAAAAGGTAATATTGATGGTTATTATCCCCATAGAAAATCAAGATTGATTGAAGAATTATTCTGATCCTGAAGGATGAACTTTACAGATTTGCAATGATAAATGTCATGGCTTGAAGCATGACATACTATATTCACTTGCGAATTGTCGCCCAGCATGTGGCATCCGAATGCACTTGGATGAGAAGAAATAACATGATCATAATCTTGTCTTGAACTTTGAGAGACTATAGATACAGATCATTTGAGAATGAAACCCCAAAGATTATTGTGCATGTCCTCGAATTTCTATTTTTTGATCAACAAGCCATTGAATCACTTCCAGGGGGGGCACTCCTGGGTGGAGCTTGCGAGGACTATAATTTCAAGGACGATGATCAGTCCGGATTTGACCGATATCGACATTCTCGCCTACGCCTATTGCATATTAATGGAGAAGGGGCAATCCAATGAGATAATGACAGAAGCCCTTAAAATCCTGCAGCTATGGCTGCAAGGGTTATCCATTTCATAGGCGAGGGTGGGGGAGAAGCAAGCCGAACCTCTAATCGACCCGGACACGTCCAAAATTCTCGGCGTCGAGAGAAAGACAAGATTCAGTAAGTAATTGAGTGAGTACTTTCCTTTATAAGAAGAGCGTCGGCTTGGAAGAAGAAAATGAAATACGAACAACCGCGCTGGTCGTAATAGATCGACTTGAATGCGTCTTCTTGCTCCAGCATTCAAGTTCCACTTCAAGGAAGGACGACGTACCATGATACTTTCTGTTTTGTCGAGCCCTGCTTTGGTCTCTGGTTTGATGGTTGTACGTGCTAAAAATCCGGTACATTCCGTTTTGTTTCCCATCCTAGTCTTTTGCGACACTTCTGGTTTACTTATTTTGTTAGGTCTCGACTTCTCCGCTATGATCTTCCCAGTAGTTCATATAGGAGCTATTGCCGTTTCATTCCTATTCGTGGTTATGATGTTCAATATTGCGCTATTTACCAGTGAGTGGTATTATTGGACTGATCGTTTGGTGGGAAATGTTCTTCATTTTAGATAATGAAACCATTCCATTACTATCAACCCACAGAAATACGACCTCTCTGAGATATACGGTTTATGCCGGAAAGGTACGAAGTTGGACTAATTTGGAAACATTGGGCAATTTACTTTATACCTACTATTCCGTCTGGTTTTTGGTTTCTAGTCTGATTTTATTAGTAGCTATGATTGGGGCTATAGTACTGACTATGCATAGGACTACAAAGGTGAAAAGACAGGATGTATTCCGACGAAATGCTTTGGATTCTAGGAGGACTATAATGAAGAGGACTATTATTCACAGAAGGTGCTTTCTCATAGAATCTTTCATTGGGAAAGGAAGTCAGAGCTCCCTCAATTGTGCACTCTTCACCTGGAAAAAAGGGAAACCGTGGATACGTCAAAAAGAAACCTTACTAAATTGAAGTAGGTCCGGTGCAGTTTCTGTAGAAAGATTTTACAGGGTAAGAAAGTTATCTGGTCGGTTGTCCGACAGTGCCGTAGTTGAATAAGCATTTCCTTTATTTACTTCTAGAAGGACTCGAAGTGAGACCAGAGAGAGAAGAGTTTTCCCGCAAACCATAACGACTAGCTAGTCTCAAAACAAAGTAGTTCTTTTTACAGTAGCGGGGTTGGAAAAGCAAGGAAAGTTAAGCCCGATGATTCTGTGGGAAGGGACGGATTTGAAATTCCTTTTTCCTTCCTTTTTACGCCACCTCCACCCAATCCTTGAAGATACGAAGCAATATTCCACCACTTTGGATGGTAAGCAAGAGTTTCGAGAATCAACTAAACCACCTACTTAAATTAGCAAGACTGCGGTTGAAGTCCCAGCTCGAATCCAAATAGCTCAGCATGTGTGCATCCAAATTGCTCGAACACAAAAAATCTAGACAAAGGAAAGAAACCTGGTTTCCATATTTTTGTATATGCCCAACTAATCTATCGCATAGGAAGATCGCCCCTCCGCCCCGGATGTAGCCATTTATTTGAGTGGTGAACCGGATAACCGTAGCGATAAGATGGAATTCTTAGCTTCTTGCGCTGGTTCGATTCCGGCTCGCAACTGTCTCAAAGCCAAGCAAGTGCTTTTTCAAGTAAAAGAAAGAAAAAGAAGAGTAGGCCCAACTAGTAATTAACTCGTCCCCAATTCCTTGAATCCTGACTATGGGTCCCAGCCAGTCAGAACCTTCTTCCCTACTCAAAAAAAAAGAGAAATTAACCTAAATTTTTTTTATGATCTAGACACACCCTTCCCCTTCAAGAAACGACTTGCCCTCAAGGCCTTTGGTGAGCCATGAACTCTGGGTAACGCTTCTCCATCTCATAATAATCCTCCCAAGTTGCTTCAGATTCCGGTAAGTGTGCCCAACTCACCTTAATGAAAACTGTATATGCATCTCCCTTATTTTGCATCTTCCTTTCTAAACCACTGGCTCAGCTTGAAACTCGCCTTCTGGTCCCGTAAGAGGGAATTCTGGAGTGATCACCGCATTTTGGCCTTATTTCTTCTTTAATTGAGACACGTGGTTTACCGGATGTACCCTTGATCTCACTGGAAATTTCAATCTATAGTATAGGCCTTCCAATCTTTTCTACAATTTCAAACGGCCCATAGTACTTCTGGCTCAGTTTGTTCTTCCTTTTTCCTTACACTGTGATTTGTCTATGAGGTTGGAGTTAATGATAGACCCTTTCACCCACCAGAAATTATCGTTCTGATCTCCCTTGATTTGCATAGTGCTTCATCCTCTCTCTCACCCTTTTTCTTGAACCTCTCTTACCAGTAACGGCACCTCCTTTCCAAACTTGGAATGATCCGGTGGGTTTCGCTGACAATACTACCTATTTCTTGGTGTTTCAGAAAGCCCCTCCTTTTCTTATGTTCGCAAAATCTACTAGCTCGTCCTATTTCCAAGAAGTGAGGGTCGGCTTGGAGGTAATAAAATAAGTAGATCCTGGTTTATTTCCTGGAGTAGGTTTTCCAGTTTCATTGAAGCAACTCCATGCGCTTTCATCTGTTCAACTAAGGCAGATAGTAGCATCTTCTTATGCCACCGCTCGTACGGTGCTCGTACGACCAGTTTCCCTCTGTATCCAAGGAGATGAGTAGACCGAGAACTTGAAGTGGTCTTTCTTTTAATCCATTAGGGTTGCCGCGAGGAATGGCTCTGACCTCATTGCCAGAGTCTCCCCTGTGCTTGTCCACTATAGGGTCTTAAGTAAGGTTGAGACTAGTTCACTTATGGTTTTATTCTCCTTACCTAGTAAGTTAGTAAGATTGGCCAGTAGTAGGTTGTGGTCTACCCGATCAAAGCATTTGACCACGTCTAGTTTCATAAGCTTATCGTTGGCAGGCCAACCTTTCAAGTCTCGAAAGAAAGATAGGGAGCCGCGTCGAGGGCGGAACCTGTGTGAGTAAGGCAGGAACTTCCCATCGGCGGACCGAGTCAAGAACCTTGGTTAGTGCAACCAAGACCAGCCTATCCCTTGTGGCGGGTGGAGTAATCGGTCGGAGTTGGCCGGGCTTATTCCTCACGTTGAAAGATAATGGGAGCTTGGGCGGGCGCTCGGGTCCATTACAAGCGGTGGAAGAAGAGACTTCTAGTTACTGAACTTTTGGATCGGTTGAAGGGAGAAAGGAAAGAAAGAAACCTTTCCAACTTCCTAGGGATATATTAAGTCAAAAGTCATGAAGCACCTCACACCAAAATTCTTCTTATGCTGAAATGCATCAGAATGAAGAGATTTCGGTGACTCATACATGAAGATATGAGAAGGCTTAGAAGTGTGTAGATCAGGGGGAGAACTTTCCTGAGCATATAATCCCTATCATGAAGTCTAGAAGACAACTTAGTGAATTCTAGAAGAATTAAACATTGTACTCTTTTCCCTCATTGAGTTTTTACCTGAAGGTTTCTCAAGAAGAGGTTTTTAAGGAGGCAATGTGTGCGATTAAGAGCTACGGTACCATGTACTCTTTTCTCTATTTTTTCCCACTGGGTTTTTATGAAGGAGTTTTTAATGAGACACGTGTGTCGTCGTAAAATGCCCAAGGGGGAGTGTTATAATAATAATACTTGATGAAGAAGGAAAGGAAGTTTTAGGAGAACCTATCCTAGTTCTACTCTATATATGAGCAATTTACCAAAGAGTTCCTTTCTTAGTAGGAGAGGAGGGCCTCTTTCCCTGAATATAAATAGTGGAGTACCCTATGTTGTAAATCACAAGTTTTATTCTGAATAATAAAGAAGAGGCTCTGCCCCACATTGTGTCTTATCTTTTGTCTATTTTTATTGTTGTTCTTTACCCGTCGATAGCGTTATTACAACAGTTTTCATCAATGTTTTCATATGTTTGTAGAGACAAGGATGCACGTCTATTGTAGGGCCTTGTTATCGAAGAATAATGCTCTACATTTTTCGCATGCACGTAAATTGGGGAACATTGCAACCTAACGGAAAGAGAGGATGAACACGACTTATTTCCTTTGGCTAATGCTTGTTGCTATAATGTTTTTACTGTAGCTATAGTATCAAAAAATACATAAACTGCTGACCTAAAAGCCGCTACAAGTCGTGCCAAACGGCCCCTTAATCAGCCATGGCGAGACAGCAGTGGGAGCTCTGCTCAATGATTCACCGGCCGGCCACAATCGATGGGTGTAAATGGCCTGAACTGACAAAGCTGAAAGCGGTGCGCGGTCGTCATCCGTCGTGCGCGCATTGGCGCCGTAGCGTAGTGGGATGACGGCCACCACCGTCAAGTGGCGGGTACGATATGAAGCAATCTGACTATCAAATGATAACCGGATGTTTGTTACATCCATGATGAGTGTTTCTAGAAGGAACTTTAGGTGCTGTTGCCGTGTTGGGTTGACAAATGCAAATACAAACTGTAATGGACTCGATGTGCCCTGCAACTGTAAACAAAGTAACAAAATACAGATATATTGTGTGGTTCTGCTTCATCCGCGACGGCATCAGGGCACAAGGCAGGGGTGGTTTGCTCCGCACAGCTTACGGCGTCGCCAAGAAGGAGAAGCTTGAGAACTCTGGTGCTTCAGCGGAGAGTTCTCCCTGCTGTCCAAACAAAGTCTCTGCAGCCGTTGCTAGCTTGCTGCTACCGATGCACAAGGGATTAAATTACTCGAGGCAAGAAGCCTGTATTTTCTATGGGGCCTGTAGCACTTTAAAGAGAGGAGGGGTCAACGTTTCTTCTGGGAGGAGGGTGTTTCTCCGGGCGTTCTTGGTTTCTAGGATGGCAAGAAAGCCTGGCCTGTACGCACAATGAGACGCGACATACAGTCCATAGCCACAAAAGCAGGAACATAAAGAATCTGATGACAATAAGAAAAACGTCAGCAACACGATTATGAGATGCAAGAAAAAACTCATACTAAAAATAAAGATCCCACATCTATGAAGCAGATCATGAGCGTTGCATCTACTGAGGTATTATATTTCAACATGTTTTCAATCAAGTCTCAAAACTGATCTAATAATATTTTGAAATGTTTTGGAATATTAAAGAGTTACATTACAACGTAACTTGGTGTTGATATTCTGTCCTAAGAAAACTGCACAATACCAATTGTCATGGATCCATTGATTAATGTATCACATAATTAAACCTTTAGAGATGTCCCTTTTCTCATTGGCCAAAAAAAAAAAACAAAAAAGAGTTCTCCCTTTTCTAATGATGGGAAGTGAAAACACAAAATGCAATTGCATGGCTGGCCAAACAAACTACATAAATCAACTCCAATCCATTCTCTGGTTTAGGAAGGAAATATAAAGAGTGAATCCCTCTCATTGTTTGTTTAAAACGTCCCTTGTTATTGTATCTATGGTTCCACTAATCTTAATGACCACTAATTTCTCATCATCGCTTTCTATCCTTGGATCCGTAGAATGTAGTTGTGACATCTTATATATTTATTAAGACTAATTCAGAAATTAACAACAATCATTGCATCCACCATTTCCGGCCACCTTCTCGCCGGTAAAATGCCGCCCTTCTCTTTCTTCCCGTCTTTGATTAATTGTATACATTTCGGTTCTAATTCTTCAGGACAGCGAGCGCCATGGACAATACACCTTTTCAATTTTGCACTAATTTGAGTACTCGTTATGGGTGTAGGTTTTCATGGCTTGGGTGCATTAGATATGTCTATGGTTTGAAAACCCGAAGAAAACCAGTTCGGCTCAGTTTATCCGACAATCGGTTTTCGAAGAAGCTATTTCAAAAATTTATTATAAATACTACATGAATAATAAAACAATCTGGTGAAAGAACTTCATGAAAACAACCATGTTTGAGTATTAAGGAAGGAAAAATAAAGAAAACATTTTAATAAGTAAGAAAACTCCATTTGTCTAATATTCTCAGTTTTCAAAATAAACAGAGTTGTTAGCTTGAAAAGACAAGCGGTTATTTAGAAAACCGATCAGTTTGTAGTTTTCTTTTTGACCAAATTTCTTTTTCGAATTTTGAGTGGTAAACCGAACAGTTTTTTCGGGTTTTGCAAAAACTATCAAACCACCATGGATCGGTTTCAGCGGTTCAAATGACGGACCTTGATTGGTGTAGTTTCTCTTGCTTTTGAGTAAATTCCAAGATGGTTCTAATGGTTGTGTTGCCAGCGGTTCAAATGACGGACCTTGATTGGTGTAGTTTCTCTTGCTTTTGAGTAAATTCCAAGAGGGTTCTAATGGTTGTGTTGCCATTATTCAGTGATCTGCTTGTGGCCATTTGTGGAGATATTGTATTGCTTCCGACAAATATTTATGGTGGAACTTTTCTCTTATATAACTTTGAATAACAGCTCCATTTATCTGAGATAAGAGAGTGGAAGGGGTCCTTTTGGTAAGCATTATGTCATGTATGTGCTTGTTCTTTAGAGTTGAGTCAAACCTTGAGTGTACCTCTGCACTCTGCCAGGTACAGAATCTAACAACTTCCAAGAATTTGGCTGGATGAATTTTACATATTCAAAAGTTCACAATCTTAACTAAACCTGTAATCATGACCTGCAATTGTGAATGTGTAATTATTTTATTTGCACTGAAAATTTGTTCCTTACCCAACTGAATAATAACTTGGGGATACGGATTAGAAATCACAGAGATTAAGTCATAAGCAGGCGAACAAGGCCTAAACTCCAATCTCCTCCAATGCCTTTCAATCCACTCTCAACAGAGCCCTAAAGAAGAATATCAAATTATTTGTTTTAAGATAAAATTTCACAAAACTACCAATATTTTTTGCTAAATATCACAAACCCACCAACTTCGATGCCCATTTCACAGACCCACCAGCAGTTGAGATTTATTTCTCACCAAAAACACAAATTCTTGATGAGTAAATTTCACAAAACTATCAATATTTTTTGCTAAGCATCATAAACCCACCAACTTTAAACGCTCATTTCTAAAACCCACCAATAGTTGAGGTTCCTTTCTCGTAAACCCATTAATTTCTTTACTCATTTTGCTGTCCATGTTATACCGGTCTTACATGCCAGTTGCACATGCGCAATCTAGCGAGCTAAGAGCGTAGTGCATATAACCGGACGAGGTGCCCAAGTTCAATGCAACATTATTTTCTTTTCTCGCTCTACTTAAACACGACAATAATCAGCCGGTGCTGGAGAAGGTTGGAGCTGCATAGGGTAGCGGAAGTCCTAAATGTAGCATGAACATGTGACGTCATGATAAGATCGATCTTGCTCGACAACACCAACTCTTAGGCTGCTCCGTTTAATGCGTGAACAAGGCATCATTTATCCTTGGGCTAATTTCATAGCTACATCATCACTATCAACATGTCAGTGGCCCCGACGGAGTTTGCATATCCCGTCATCATCAGATTTGTGATTGTACAGATGACATGCGGGACCAGAATAACATGAACAAGCACTAGTACAATTAGGCCCTACAGTGGCGGGCGTTTAGAGTCTGCGGTGGCGGGCAAAGCGCCCGCCATTGCGTCTCCGCCACTGGAAAAAGAAAATAGCAGTGGCGGACGGTTTCGTCCGCCACTGCTAGCCATGACACGAATTAAAAAAAAAGGTAGACGGGCTGGGTGAAGCCCAACCCGCCCCGCCGGCCCGCCGTAGCGTTGCACCGCCCCGCCGCCGCTCTAGATCCGTCCTCATGGATGCCGCATAGCTCCGTCGAGGACGTCGCGCAGCCGCCGAGAACGCCGCGCCACCGCACGGATCCGCCGCCAAGGACGCCGTGCAGACCCGCCGCCGCCCAGATCCACCATCGAGGAGACGAGGACGCCGTGCAGACCTGCTGCCGAGCCAGATCCGCCGCCATCGAGGGCGCCGCACCGCCCCGCCAGATCCGCCGACGACGACGCCGTGCTGCTCCTCCAGATCCGCCGCCATCGATGATGCCGCACCGCCCCGCCAGATCCACCGACGACGACGCCGTGCTGCTCCTCCATCGCGCCAGATCCGCCGACGACGCCGCCGCGCTAGATCCGCCGCCATCGCCGGCGCCGCGCCTTGGTCGCCGAGGGAGCAGGACTCGCCGTCGCCTGCAGACCCGCCGCCTCGTCAACCCCGCGGCGACTGCACTGCAAAGGAGAGGGAGAGGGCCGGGGCGCCGCCCGTGGAAGGGTCCCCGGCGTAGCTCGCTGAGGCGCCGTTCGGAAGGCGAGCGGGGAGGGGAAGGGGAGGCGCGCTGGGAGGGGGGAGAGAGAAGGGCGCGCGGGGAGGGGGGGAGCGAGAAGGGCGGCGAGGGCGGGGGAGGGGGAGGGAGAAGGGCGGCGCGTGCTGTGAGGGGAGGGGGAGGGAGAAGGGCGGCGTGTGCTGGGAGGATAAGGATGGGGCGGCTGATGAGAGTGAAAAGGAAAACCTAGATGTCTCTTTATATAGTATCTCGAGTGGTTGGGCTGATACGGGCCTAATTGGGCCAGGCCGCCACTGCTGTTTTGGAGACGTCAGGTTGCCCGCCACAACAGTTGCGTCATCGGTGGCGGCCAACGCTGACGTCATTTTGTGCGCCACTGTTTCGTGCTCCACGTACTGTAGCTTTGATGACGTCATTTTGTGCGCCACGCTACGCCCGCCACTGCTATTTTATAGGCTCCGTCACTGCAGGGTCTTTTTGTACTAGTGAAGATCAATCAAGAATTGGAGGGTTTGTGAGAAAGAAACCTCAATTATTGGTAGGTTTATGAAATGGGCATCAAAGGTGGTGGGTTTGGGATATTTAGCCCAAAATGTTGGTGGGTTTGTGAAATTTTCTCTTGTATTAAACAAAATGTTCAATTTGTTTCTATCAATAACAAGTTATCGAGATTATTTATTTTTTTATCGTTGTACAGCGTCAGAGAATGAAACAAGTTAAACACAAAATTTTCTCCTGTACGGCCCTTCGTTTGGTCTCCATCGATAGTCACTTCCTACTTTTGTACTTTTTTTTTTTTGAGCGCACCTACTTTTGTACATGCTGGCACAAACAAGGAAGTAACCGAAATATACTGCGGCCACCGCAGCCAAAGTCAAGACCACGTTCTCCAGCCTCCACTGGTTTATGTTCCCTGGCAGCCACGAGGTGCTCCGCTTCACCTCGTCCACGAACGGCGTGCTGAGGTAGAATCCCAGCCCCAGGAGTAGCGGCGTCATGGCCGTGGCCATGTTCCGCAGCGTCTTGCATTGGGGAACTCCTGGTAGTAGAACGCCATGTTCCCCGGGAAGTGCACACGCCCTCCCCGCCGCCGGCGAGCCCGAGAGGGATGACCAGCGACATCAGCGACATGTGCGTCACCCACCCTAGCGCCGCCGTGCAGAGTGCACGATTCTCAGACGCCAGCGCTCCACCAGCGCCGGGGACACCATGCTGGCGATGTTCACGACGTGCCCCCCGAGGCCGACGCGCTGCAGCGGCGTCGGGAGCGCGCCCGTGGCGCGGTCGATGGTAAGGGTGGACGCGACGAACCTGGAGATGGAGGCGACGATGATGGATCCTTCCTGCAAGAACATGGAGTGCGCGCGGGCCGATCGACAGGTCCATGCATGGCGAGAGCTTGCAGGACGGCCATGGCGATCAACATATATATGCATGCCGACCGACACGTACGCTGACCAGTATGCCCGACGACCATATGGGAAAGATGGCGAGCAGGGACTTGACCGACGTCCTCGACTTGCCGCACCGTGCACAGCCTCCATCCGCTAGCATGATCACCATCTGATATACCACTGCATGTCGCTTGCCGTGATCATGGCGCGCGGCACGGTTCAGAAACCTGCAGGTGTCAAAAGATTTGACTGTGCGCGTCAACATTAAGGATCGATTTGCAATGTAACACAATGTGTGAATATTACTTGCCTTAGTCTTTCGCCTGGAGCACCATCGCCATCCATGGCTCCGTCTCCAACATAATACCGCACTCGTTCAAGCGCATATACCGACGTCGACGCGAGCCTTGCGCACGGCGGCCACTGCCCTTGGGCTTGGGCATCTTATAGTATCGAGCGCCAAGGAGCAGAAACACCAGGCTAACCACGGTGGCGGCGAGGCAGACGCTGAAGCCACGCCAGGAGACACTGTCCTCTGGAGGCAGACGATGACCATGCTACCGAGGATGTAGGACGTGCATATATAGGAAGACGAGGTACCAGTGGAAGAAGGTCTCCTGCTCCTGCACGTACGGTGCCGAACTGGTCCGCGCCCATCGTCGCGATGTTGAACCGTGTCCCACCCGTGCCGATGGCGAGCTGGCACACCGCGGCGTAGAGGCGAGCTGCCCGGTTGTCCCGCGCCGCGCTGGCACGCGGTGAAAGGCGCGGTGGTCGAAGGGACGGCCGTGCCGCGGTGAGGATGAAGGCCTGGCCTCCTGGGTATTGGGTGGCCATGCACGTGATTAATTGACAACGTGTTGTTTTAATATACACTGGAAATTAAGTCTTGCAAATTGGGATAATAACAAGCAAACGTAATACATTGACAGTAAATAAAACTAAAAATTACTTGTACTTAGCTGGCCAACTTGTCCTATCGAGTGTCGGAATTCATGTATGTGTGCTGCTCCTTCCGTTTCAAAGTACTTTTTTCTTATTGTTTGCTATCCAATGAGAGCGGGCTTCTTTTCTTCACTACATTTTAATATAATATATGACATTAAATTTTATAATGTAATGACCTAACTTTTTACCACATTGTTTCATGCTGGCATTGTAAATTTAGACAACCTCAGTTAGCACTATGCTGCTAACTTGTGTTAGTTTAAATAAAGGAAGTGCGTTGTAATAACAGCGCATAAATAACAAAACTAATATAGTAAACACAGGTGGTGGATTGAACAGGGTAGCAGAGGGGCATGAGCACCCCCCCCCCCCCCCCCCCCCCACGCTGGGAATTCACAAACTAGTCCATCTCCGTGACTACGCGACCGAAGCTCATCAGTGGGCCACCCTAGTAACTAACAACATAATTGACCAATGCAAACAACCCATCTGCCGGCAACACCACATGACCGCGTTCATATTCCATCCCTAAGTTCATGGCGCATGGCGGCATGTCGCATGAGTTGTTTTTATTGCAATGTCCTGACCCTATGTGTTTGATATGTTTTACAAATTTTGTCATAAACTTTGGGACATAGTCCAACATTGGCTTGATAATTTATGAAACTAATTTTGTGGGCAACGATATAAGATGTTTGATGTTTTCATATAATGGGTAGAGTTTCATTGCATTAGCTCCTTAATTTAAACAAGACCATGTCAAGATATACATTCAGCACAGATAAAATATAACACTTTATACATATTTGATCAAACACAAGCTGGGTTTTTATGGTACATAAAATAAGTACAATGGGAACATGCATTTTATAATTGCACTTACAAAATGTAGCTTGGTAAGGCTAATTGGCTTACATCGAGTAGGATCTCAAACAATATCACTTCCGCTTTCATTCAAGAAACAACTATTGTCGCTTACATAGAAATTCATAATTATGATAATTTTATTTATTGTCAAAGTATTTAGCTTACCTATAACCAGGAGTAAGATAAATACTGCTATGTAGGTTAGGACATAGTTTCCTAAAAATTCATAATTATATCTAAAAAATGTCTAAAAAGAATTTAGAAAACTATATGTAAACATAAAAATGGATTTTAGACTTTTAGTCCGAGCCTCCGAGGGAAGGAAGGGGGGAGAAGAGTAAACCTCCCCTACCCTATCCATCCAAAACGAAACGGCTAACAAATCCCCTCGTCTCCCACAAGCGCGTTCACCGAGCAGAGTGAAGCAGCCAAATCAGGATAAGGGCGGGTGGCGGAAAGAGCCGATAGAAGAGCACGAAGACGATGATGTCGTCGCCGGCTTCCTCCCACCTGCTCCCCTCTGCCGCCGCGACACCCCTCCTCCCTCGTCGCGTGTCCCAGCGGCTCTGCTTCGCCGGCGCCGGAGCAGTCGCTGGCAGGCGACGAGGCAGCCGCGTGGCGGTGGTGCGCGCGGCCAGCGCGGAGGCATCGGCGCCCGCCTACACCTCCGACTCCCTCATCCTCTACTTCAAGGCGGAGGGCACCATGGAGGAGAGGGCCATTCCCAAGATCGTCGAGTCTCTTCAGGTCCGCTTCCCCTGTTTACTTGCAATTTTGGTGCTAGTTTCTTTCTGACTAATTTTAGCGGAAATTTAATTATAAATCGTCAATTGATGGAGAAAGCGTGTCTTTTTTCTCTGCTTTTTGTATCATAGAGTATGGAGGGGGTCAAGGACCTGGAGGTGCTCATCGAAGAAGGCATTGCAAGTGTTGTGGTACGTCACTTTGACTAGGAAGAAAAAAATTGTACAAAACATCTTGGTTTGTGTTCTGAAATGTATGTGGTCATAACCTGAAGCATAAATAGTTATTGCAACCATGTTGTGTGATCTTTTCACCTGAAACGAGAAATTGGTATAGGTTAATCAAAAGTTAGAGATGGAGCATAGTGTTCCGTAAACTTTCACTATAGCATAGGAGAAAAATCAGGTGTAAGTTGGATGGTTATCTTGCAGCTCTTACTGAAGTCAATATCAAGTTGAAGTCTGCAGAAACTCTTATTTTCCCCCTAAGATCCTAGTCTGAAAGTTTAACACTGCAATTTCAAGCTGTTCAAAACCTATTTTCAGGTTTGGCTATTCCTAGCAAGATCTCTGATCCAGATTTCAAAGTCGACACAATGTGTTCAGAGATGTATCTTTTTAGTTTCTGCAACATTAAATAAGTTTGTTTCTTTTCCTTTTAGACAAAGATTGCTGCTAAATCACTTAGTTCTTCTGGCTAATTTAGTAACTGAAGAAAAAGTTGTTTTGTAACACATGTCAATGATGTCACTGACCATTCAACTTAGGCTTTACATATCTTGCACGTCTTCCTGCACATCCAAAGTAATGTCTTTAGAATCGCCATCAATGCTTTTTTTTTTTTGGGTGTTGAGAAGTATCACAAACTTACCATAAACTGCATTGTTTTTATCAAGCCAGAGGACATGAGAAAGTAAGCTAGTTTGAAGCCAGAGCTGCCAGACACAGGTCACAAAACCAGACTAAAAATTTTGTAGGCCATGTAAAACATTGGATCCTTTTTATTTGAGCTCACCTTTAAGATGATAATAAGAATCCTTAATTCATCAGGCAACCTCTCTTCCTGCTGTTTTACACTATACATAAATTGCTGCATACTGAGCCTGTCACAAACGAACAACTGGTACTCGTCAAGTAAAAATTTCAAGAGCATTCATAAGTGACCTAATTGCTGTTACAGATTAAGAAATCAACAGTCCTAGAATCAAGATACACAAGAAGACAGCCAGAATACATCCATTTTCTGTACATAGCTCATTTATCCTATGTAATATGTTCTGACTCTGTCATGTTTCTTATGTATATTATTAGTCTTCATCTGTTCACCATTGAATACACCCTGCAACTCCCATTTTCTAGCTAGTACAGTGCAGCCACCAGCAAGTGGAATATAATTGCTAGAAATTGATCCAATACCAACGGTCCATCGTACACTGAAATGAATATTTTCGAAAACAGTACATCCCCATCCTATGTACTCTTTGCTGTGAATTCTGGCTTGGTGTCATGATGAGCTTAGAAGTTTCGGTTCATGTTTCGAATTATAATTTTCTGCTTCCCTCAAAAAAATGTTTTGATTGATATTTTTTTGTTTCTGTCCTTTTTAATCCTTGGGATAATATGGTCTACTCATGTTACTGATTGATGCCCTTTACTATTGCTTCATCAGTTAACAAAGGAAACAACGGTGCAAGCTACTGGAGTGGCTTCTAACCTAGTGGAAGCCATTCAGGGAGCTGGATTCAAGCTACAAACGCTAAGCCTCAGCTTCGATGATTTCGACGAGACTTCAGCTGCCATATCAGCAACGGGGGCAAGAGGCGATGACCAACCCATCGAGTGAGCTTAGCTTCTGCTGATCTGCGATGAGTTTTTGCCAAATGCATATAATTTCCTCACATTGTCTATGGTTCCTTCTTTTTTGCCATTTTGTTTGGTTACTGTACCCCTTACCCTGTAATTTTGGAGCAGGACTTGGTAATTTCTAGCAAGGTTTCAAGAAAGGATGATGTTTTTTTGTAGAAAACGTTTTTTAGGGGGAAAGTCTATTTTGATACCCGAAGAATCTACTTTGTTTGTTTAACTCCACAAATAAAATTATTACTCAATTTACCCTCAATAATTCAAAGTCAGATCAATCTATCCCAATGGAGATTTGTTATTTTTTCCCCCTCTTTGTGCAAGCTATCTTTCGATTTCAAAATTTGTAGTGCTATTCTATAAATAACCTTTATTGGGGAAAAATATTTTATAAAATTTATCTCTTTCCTTCATGGATATGTGTACCTCATCATTATAAAATGCTTCCAACCAATGAAGCTTACAGTATAGAGTTGGATGTCTTATGTGGTCAACTGGTCATACAGCCTTTGTTAAGTACAACTTATACAAGAAGAGAAATAAAAGAAAATCTGAATAGGGGTAAAGTAACTAGGTTTGAGTTGGTCCGATCAGTAAAATCTGAGCTATAGTTTTATTCGAAAGACCAGCTATAGTTTTATTCGGAAGGGCCTTTACTGTTTGAGGTAATAAATATATTGACTTGTTTCCTAAGCTGAGGCCTGGTGTCGAATTAGGCAATCCTGGCACAAACAATGAGTTCTGACCATAGGCCCACTCACGTTCATGGGCTGTGAATGTATTCTATAAGTTTTTGCTCAGCTTGTCTACGGCCTTATCTGCAGTTGGACCGATCATGCTCTATTTGAAGTAGTGGGTGACTGAAGCATATAATGCTGATCCTCCTTTCTCACTAAGTGGCCCACAGCCAAACACATCATTTTCTTGCAAGTTGGCACCTTAAGTTTTCCTTTTGCATATGCTTCAAAGAACCCTGATTTTTCGCTATTACCTCTTGTCAGGAGTACTTGAAAAAGCTCCAAATGACGGCCTATAAAATTCGTTGATGCCAGACTGCCACATTTTACTATTTATTTTCTTGCAACTATTTGCCTCGTTGTCATAGTTTTGCCACATCACAATTTTTCATAGACTAATTTCTATGGCACACTTTGACTAAGATGTGGTGAGGAAAATTGCTTGCCACACTTAAGGCAAAATTTGGTAAGAGGGGTGAAAATCTACAGTAGGACAAACATGCTAAAAAAGGACAACTCACATGACTCACAAATAGATGGGTAAGGAATAAGGATCTCTCAGGACTCCTTCAGAGGAGGTACACCAAGTTAATAGACTCGTCCAAGCTCTTACTATGCATCATGTATTAGACAATCATGAACTCTAAACTATAAACATATTGTTTGAACAGCTGGACTTCATATATGTCCATATTTTCTTTCGATTTAGCTAAAAGCATGTAAGATAATTTGTGTGGTTGTAGCATATACATGAGCAAGTCTGCGTCAGCACGTGAGAGAATTTTTGGAAGGTGACCTCGTATTCGTTCGGTATGTTCTCCTCGTGAGCCATATTTGGCCTATCCTGCTCTCTTTTCCCCGTTTCTGCACCTCCTTTTCGTCCTTTAGAGCTTGGATGCACCTGAAAGAATCCTTGAGAGCGGAGGGCGATCTCCTATTTAATTGGAGCAACAGTAAAATAATTCCTTGCTCACGACGTTCTCGCAACTACACGACAGCTGATCACTTATCAATCACACAATAATTCCTCGATGGTGACCTCTTGTACACTCATTTGTCGAGGTTATGATCATCTCGCTGTCTATCCTCTCAGCTGCATGCTAAACAAAATTATCAGTGCCAAAAGTATGTGTAACCTGAAACTTTATAAGAGAGCAACTTAACTGTTGCTTAATACTCAAATCTAGGTCTTATGATAGGACTGTTGACAATGAAAGAAGTGCAAATTGAAGCGAAGTAAAATATACACAGCATTATTAATTTCTTCTTTAGTTTTCATTATAATTACCACCTGCTTTCTATGCTATGTTTTATAAATTCCTGAATTTCCAGATAAACGCTGAAATGTAACTATATGCATTTATTTGTGGTTGAAAGAATAAGCCGCCAAAATGCATGCATGGTAAGCTAGTGTCGCTGGTGAATTTAGTTCATAACTGATGCCACAAGGAAATTGGTGTTTTCCTGTGAGCACAAGGAACTATTATTAGCATGTCCTTTGAAAAGAGAATATATACTAAGGAATGTTTTTATATTATCTAGGAAAATATGTTATATTTAATAAATAATGAACTACTTAGGGTGGAACAAGAGGAAAACGAAGTTGACCATTAATATGATAAATATAATGATAGGTAAAAATAAAATGACATTAAAAGTTTTAAAAAAATATTAAGACCAAAATCGTGATACAAAGATGGCTAGCTTTTAGGGAAAATACATCTGTGACCATGGTCCTATTTTTTTTTAAAAAAAAAGAAAATGTCATTGGCGGTAATAATGAAAAAGAGGAAAAACACGGAAAAAAATGATACTATATATAGAACAATGATCGAGTACATAGTATTTTAAAGCAGGCTTGGAGCTACGGTGTGGCATGATGAGGGTAAGCCGACAACGATGACTTTGTGCTCACTAATGAGTAGAGCATGGTTGATCACTAAGCTTGAGCGCAAATTAATGTAGCTACGTACAACTCAAGTACTACTAATAACGGACAAATTTGTATATATCCACGTACGAGCGATATCATCATCATCATGCATGTAGATGTAGGAGAATAATTAAGCACCTCTCAACTGTTGGGTTGGCGGGAAACAAATATTAACAGAGATGGTACCTTGTCTCCATCTCTTAACTGAGAAAGCTCAATCGATCTGCGGAAACAGCTGATATTATTGTTCGACGACTGGACTGACCAGTGATCAAACCCGGCCGGCGGCCGTACACGGAACTATTTATGCTTGGAGGGAGTGCAGCATAGCATGCATATGCAGCATCATCAGCCATGTCGTGCAAAAGACAAGCTAGGACAACCAGTGCGCCGCGCATGCATGCATGCGTGGCCGTACGTGTTAGCCGACGGACGACGCGGGCACGGGAGATCCCGCCGCCCGCCGAGGCAGCGCTGCTAGCGCGGCCAGCGTGCAGCTTCACGCGACGCGCGGCGTATCCGTGCGCGTGAGCGCTGGACCAAGCGCGTCACGCGCCGCGCTCGGACACGCACGTGAACACACACAGGTCGGTACTAGACACGTAGTTACACGCAGGTCTTGCAAAGCATGGCAGAGGCAGCTAGCTAGGCCATGGCTCTCGTGCACTGCATGCATGGGCATGCATGTTTCTACGTGCCGGGTCGCCATTGGCAGGCCAGGCTGCAGGGGCACACGGGCGCATGCAGCAAGCGGCGATCGAGGCCGCGCGCCGGCCGGGCTCGACACACCAGACGCGCGCATGCGATGCGATGCGATGCGAGAGCAGCTGGCTGGCTGGGGGTGGCAAAACGCAACGACGACGCGGTGGACGATCGATCACGAGAGCTCTGTAGCAGCATGCGGCGCCAAATTTGGCGGAGCGGTCACGAGACTTTGCTCATCCGGCCTTTGCCCTCTACCGCGAGCCTTATTCCCGGCGAGCGTACGCTTGTGAACCCGAACTTGTATATATGTGCATGCTTTTGGCATGTACGCATGCGTGGCAACAGGCTCTCTGCCCAGCTGGATGCCCTGTATACATCCTCTTTTGTTTGTGCTCCTGGCAGAGCAAGCTAGCTAGCTGCTCCGCAAACCTGTGTTTTTTCTGCAGCAGGTACCCAGCTGCCTGTCATCCATCAGATACATGTCCATGCACTATAGCTAGATAACAGGTAGTAACAGTAGGAAGTTGTAGTAAGACAACAATATCGATCCTGCTGTTTTCCCAGTTTTCAATTTGGTGGATTTCCAAGTACTAAAATCATATATTCGTCCAAACATTGATATCTGTCTATATATGCGCTCATCACCAGTAAGAACGTACTATGTGTGCCTATTAAGGAAGTTAATCTCTCTCACCATGCACAGAGGGAGCTGGAAAGGGGCAGCAGCTGGTTGAATGCAGGTGATGTGGTGGCGCCCAGCCGCTCTTGTCATATGCACTGGCCGCGGCGTCGTTGATGCGTCGCGTAGCGCGTAGGGAGAATGTTGGAGCCGCTTGTTTAAGGGCAAAGAGATTTGGTGCTTTGAAAACGACCCCGAATCGGTCAGGGCTCATGTGATGAAGAAAAGTACATTCCTTTGTACTTTTCCTACGTACCGCCACTGTACGTGAACCCGGCCGGGCCCCATATGCATGAGAGCTTAATGTGCTGATCGATGAGTCAGAGTTGCCCAGCCTCATGTGGATGGCCCCAACAATATGGCGCTTATCTTCGCGTGTGCTAGCTACTTTAACAGTTTAACTACGATGAATTCCTTGGCACATATATACAAATCAAGGAATATGAGTCGTATACGCTAACATAACACGACCGTTACAAACCACTGAACCACGTTACCCAGTACTAGTGTCGACTATGACTTGACTTTTTTTTTTTTTTTTTGACAATGATGACTTGACTGTGGATGAACATGACCGCGCGTCGTTTTCATTACATGTACAAATAATCGATGTTTGTGCATATTAGGATTTTGCTCATGATCGACTAGTGCTGTATCTTAACCAGCGTATACATTGATTGCAGTCATTCATTAGCCTCGTCAGCAGGTTATCAAAGACTTCCATATATGTCTCACGCCAAGGGGGCTCATGTGATGAGTGACGCCTTTAAATAGCCGGCCCCCTCCCCATTGGAGATTCATTCAGCCGAGAGTAGAAGAGGGGCACCAGAGAGGAGAGAGAGGTGGAGAGAGAGAGAGAGAGAGAGAACGGGGAAGAGGGAGATGGTGTCCAAGGAGCAGAAGAGAGCTACTCTCCATGAGAAGCTGCAGGTTCTCCGCAGCGTTACCCATTCTCATGCGGTAATTTTCTATCCTCCTATCTAATCAAGATTAGTTGTTCTGCGTCCGGTGTTGGACGAGTTCTTCTTTCTTCGTAACAAGCATGCATCCTCTTGCTGTATCGAACAATCAATCTACCCGCTGCTTTGTGGTTTAGTTAGGTTCTGATCACACAGTTTGTTTTCCCCTAAAAAATACATAGTACGTCATCAAGAGGTGTTATTTTGGTTGCTAATTTGTTGCATGTGTGGTACATAGATTTAGTCAATATATGCGCGCTTTTTTGTTAATAGTTTCTAAGGTTCTGCTTTCTCGAAATAAAGCAACACCTTGAACTAGGCAGTCCATCGTGATGTTTTTATTAACCAGCAGCAGTCATCTTTCACATACGTTTCAACTTTTTACCTGCCAACTTAGTTACATAAAAAATGTTTCATTCATGCAGGGAAATGAGATGTCAATAATTTCTGACGCCTCGACATACATCAGAGACCTGAAGCAGAAAATTGCAAAGCTCAACCAAGAGATTGCATCCGCGCAACACTCCAACATTTCGCCAGAACCCTCTCCTTTGGTGAGCGTTGAAGTCCTAGACAAGGGCTTCCTCATCAATGTGTTTGTGGAGAAGAGTGGCCCTGGGCTACTTGCTTCGATTCTTGAGGCATTTGATGAGCTACGACTCACCGTGCTTGAGGCTAGGGCTTCCTGTGACGGTACATTTCGTCTGGAAGCAGTAGGAGGGGAGGTGATAATTTTTTAATACTACATATATAATATGATTTACCCTTTGTCTCTCAAATCAGCAAATATATAGGTGTCTTTAACCGCCGGAACTCATTTAAGTTTTTATGTCCAATCAAAATTGCAGGATGAAGATGAGAGTCTAATCAACGCACGTGATGTGGAACAAGCAGTGGTCCAAGCAATCAAGAACTGTCCTTGAAAACAAGCAAGAGATATAGAGTTGTTTTGTTGAGTTTGGTACTGGTGGAATGAGTGCTAAACACAAATGTCCCAGCTAAATTCTAAGCTATACCTATTTATTTTCCTTATGTTTTTTGAAGAGAGAACTTTATTATCTCTTCCCGCAAGAGGTCCAGTCTTGCATGTAATGCTAGTTACGGGTTTCTTGCGGTAATGTCAATATAGATCGTCGTTTAAAATTGAATTTGCATAGCTACCTTGTTTCAAAGTCAGTCGATGGAAATGGCACAACCTTTTGTCTTCCGTTGAGGTAAGATATGCAGGTGGTGGCATGCGGAACACCAAAATTATATTCGTATTAGTGGGGACAACTGCCATGCTAAAGAACTTATTCTCCGAATGTAACACCATAGAGACCGATAATTTGATTTATTATTTTGTGACTTCTTGTCAAGAATGCATCGTAGCTACCAGATTTTATTATATAGTTATTGGTGACTCGCCTTGAAAGATCTACGGATGCAGATCTGATAGAGGAAAATACGGGCTTCTTATTAGCACCTTTCTTAGTGCCTCGCGATCAGGTTGGATTTGATAAAACTCAAATGAGTAACGTCAAAGCCAACAAACATTTTGACATCAGTTCTAAAACACTACAGCTTCTTCGGCATGTTGTAAAGAAGCTTCAGCTATTTTGACATGTATTGTAAGAAAAAAATCTACAATTTTCTAACAATGTTGATCGCCATTGAAGGTTTTGTGATAGATAAAGTAGTAGTTTTTCGTTCCAAGATGTCAAAATGTTTATAGTTTTCTGGAACTCAAGAAGTTGTAGAATTCTGTTACCTGTGTAGAAAATTCTTGTAGAGTTTTAAAATTTACTCCTATTATATTTTGATGGAAAAAAAAGAAACAAAGATTCAATACAAGGACTTCTGGCAGTCAGTTTGGCTGCCACTGCTAAAACCTGACGAGGCAAGAGGAACGCAGCCATTTCAAGTCTGCCACTGCATTTCATGTCGGCACTGTTTTGCAGCAAGCCCAAGCGGCGAAAGCAGCAGGAGAGCACAGCCAGCGCATTGCACTGCAGCAACATGGCTCAACGTCTAGCATCGATCAGTTGCGACATTTGCTGGCTGCACCCGAAATCTGATGATGTCCTGCCTCATCTGTGGCCGCTAATGCTGTTAGCTCTGTTGTGTTGGAATTAGTTGACCTCGGTCAGGACTTTTAATTGGACCGAAAGGCCCAGTCGATATCTAATTTCGCCCCTGTTTAGTTGCCTTGATCGGGAGGCAAAACTCAGCCCATCTAAGGGCCCGGCCCCATGCCTACAGCACCATATAACTAAAGGGAGACCCCTGGTGTCCCTGAACGTGTTAATCACGAGTTTGAGCCGTCAGGGTTAAACCTAACCCTAATCTACCGATCCCTAAGGTGCTGGAAGGTTTGGAAGCGCGGTGCCCTGGTTCTACATCGACCTACAGCTGTTCTTCTACCTCTACGACCTCATCATCCCTTTGCTGGAAAGGAAATCATGACTGGTAAGTCAATTCAGTGTTTAATTAGTTAATCTCTAGGTGTGATCTACTTCTGACTAGATGATCCTATTAAGTTTATGGCGAATTAGTTCTAAAAATTGGTATCAGTTGCCTAATCTAGTCGATTAGATCCCCTAGTCTCGATTAGAACTAGATCTTGTCATATTTCAGTCAGTTTTGCTTGATCTAGTCTTATACAGAGGTGAATTAGCTAAGTTAGTCAAGTTTTTAGTTCAGTTCTAAGTTCTGCTAAGTCATGTTTATGATTCTGCGCACTAAGTTTCATATTCTTAGATTCAATTGTGCATTAAGATCCTATTCTGCTCAGTCTTAGTTAGTCAGTAAGATTAGATTAATGTTTTTAGTTTTGGCTATCAGTAAGCAATTAGGGTTTCGCAAAATTTGATCTGTTCCTCATGCTCCATGTCACCATTATATGGGCAAGTAGCTAAGTTCTCTGGGTTTTTTAATCTACTGGTTTAAGCTTATCACCTCACACACGCATGGAAAACCCTAACCCTAACGATGAACCTTAACCCTAAGCTTGGTTCAGAATTAAATTGAGATTAAGTTAAGACGAGATTTACCTCTCGGTCGCCGTCGATCCCGCCGCACCTCAGCTCAGGCGTGCGGACGACGGCGCCCTCCTCTCGCCCTCTGGTCGCCGACGAGGCACCACGGCATAAGCCCGCCGTGGCGCGCACCTCGCCGGCATAAGGATCGGCCCGCGCGGCATCAACTCCGCCACGCGTGAGCTCGCCGCGCACGGAGGTCGAGGTTCTCCTCTTCTTCGCACCGGCGACCGGATCCGAACGTGCGGCGTAAGCTTACCGCACGCGCGCACCCGTGGTTGCCGCACACGCGCACCTTGCCGACCTCAGAGCCGCCGCGCGGCCTCAGATCTGCTGCGCGGATGCCGACGCGCGCACGGCGGCTCGCAGCTGCTCGTCGTTGCCGCACCGCCGCCGAGTCGTCGTCGTCGCCGCATCAGTCCGCACGCACGACGGGCTCGCCCTAAGGGGCACCGCGGCGGAGGTGCTCGACGGGGCCGCGCGCGATTTCTCGCACGCGTGCGCCGGCGAGCATCTCCCCGCGGCGCCATGGCGGCCGGCTGGGGTCGTCGCGCCTCTGCGCCATCATCGGGCTGCAGAGAGTGAGGCGGAGAGGGAGAGAGTGAGGCGAGAGAGTGGGGGAGGCGACTGAGCTAGGGTTTCCTCTCCGCGCCCCTTTCGTTCAGCTCGGACGAATCCTCCACCGTCCGATCGCGTCGGACGGCTGAGATCCGAGCGGTGCGTGCGCGCGCGCGATGCGCTGGGCCGAATGCGCTGCCTGCTGGCTGGTTTTTGGGCTCCAAGCCCGACGGCCTTTCGCTGGCCCGCGTGGCGCCGCGTCGCGCTACGGGCCGCGCCAAATTTCGTGCTCGATTAAACTGGGCTGCTTCACTTTGGGCCGGCTCGCGTGCCGCATCGCGGTGCTGCGCTGCTGGGCGCGCTCTGGGCCGCTAAGTCATGCACGCTACTGGGCCGCTGCAGGCTAATTTTTGTTTTTCGGGCTACATTTAAGTTAATAGCCTTTAAGTTTTCTGCTTTATTGTTTTCTGTAATTTTCATTACAGATTCAATAACCTTTTGCATAACCACTTATTTAAGTTTCAGAATATTATCCGCCCAATTTTCAATGCCATTTTTAAGATATATTATTACGGCATTTGCATTTAAGTTTTCAGTATTATTTTAAGTATAAGAAGAGTTAAGTATTTCATTAGCAAATTTAAGTTTAAATATTTTAGCTTAAGATGAGAATAATTCCAGTGTATCCTAGTTGGGAAATTATTTAAGCTAAATTCTTACGCATATTTCGTAGCAATATTTTGCTAATTTAAGCTTCCGTTGTCATATTAAGTATATATTAAGTTTTATTATGTAAATTGAGCATAACAATTTAAGGCTAAGTTTAAGATTAATTTAGCTATTTAGTTGAGCTAAAAAATTTTGGCGAATTTTAATGTGTACAAGGTACATATTTCATTATTCTGTTTTCACAGAATCATGAGTTCTTAGACATTTAAGTAATTCACAAAATTATTGAGATTTAAGAATCTCCCCTTAATGATCAAAAATAAGTCTTTTCTCTGCGAAATTAACATGGTTGGGAAATCATTTCATTAAGTAAATGCCCAGTATAGATGACCTCTTATCACCATGTTTAAGAATTTATTTTGAGAATGTATGAGCATATTAAGTTAAGAATATTATATTATTTATTCAATTCACTGAGAATATTAAGTTTGATCTATTAAGTTTTGCCTATAATAGAGCTGATTTTATGCTTTACATAAGTAAGATTTATGCTGCTTTCATTATAAGTTAAATAAGTTTCGCTTGTTTTCCCCACCGGTGATGCAAGTTGTTACTTATTTTGCATGATTGTAGTCAGACCACCGTAGGATTATTCTCATGCTATTTAGTGGATCTTATTGTACTATTTAAGTTTAAGCTTTAAGATTATTGTAATATTTTTCCATCATCATCCATCATGCCTTAAGATCAATAAGAAATGCATAAGTATGCTAAGAAATGCATAAGTTTTCCATCATCTTAAGTGTGCTCTAAGATTAATAATGCTTCTTTTGCATATTTATGCTCAAGCACTATTTATTAGCACATTAAGATATTTACTAAGAATTATTATTTGGCTATGTCTTTTCAGCTGAGAGCCACATGAGGATCATTAAGCCCTTCAATGGCATTGATTTCCTTCAATGGAAAGAGAAGGTGCAAGACATTCTCAAGTTTCTGGAGCTTGATTATGTGCTTCATATCGTCAAGCCATTTCTTCCCACTTCTGGCATCAAGAACTATGATGAGAAGATGTATGCGTATCATTTCAAGTTAGAGAAATGGGAAAAGGACAATAAGTTTGCCAAAAGAATCATCAAGCGTTCGATTTCAGATGGCATAAGGGGAGAATTTGAGGATAATGACGACACGACCGCTGGTGATCTCTTCTATTTGATTGAGTTAAGTCATAGGCAGATCTGCACAAGTTTCCTCATCAAAAGACTAACCACCTCGCGCTATGATGGTCGCCGTGGATACGCATGGCATGTACGCCGCATGTGGGACATAGCTTATGAGCTTAAGTCTTTTGGATTGCATCTCCCCGATTCATATATAGCGCATTGCATTAATACATCTATAAGATATCCATGAATCGGGGGAGTGATTCTTAGAATTAGTTAATGTCATAAGTTAAAGTTTCGTTGTCAGAAACTTTATTTAGAATTAGTTAGTGAATTCAATATTCAGCTTGATGACATTCATTGTAATTCGGTGAAACTTTTTGTTTCAATATATCATTGTTTTATGAGTATATTTCTCTCTAAGTTATGAGTTTATCTCTTATATCATTAAGTTTTAAGTTATTTTTCATTCTTACTTCTCTACTATTTATATGTGAGAATTAGACTCAATAAGTTAAGTGATGAGACCTTGTCGAATATGTGGCGCACTCACGTTTAGACCACAAATTCGGGGGGAGAATGGCATGTCTCATCAGTTTAAAAATGCTCCAGTTAATAATGTCAATCAAGTATTGCTCTCGTCAGTTAAGAATATAATTTTAGAAATCTCTTAATAAATTCTCTCCAAGACATTTTATTGTCCATAAGATTCAAGGACAAAATTAAGCATAAGATTTTAAGCATAATATAAGTATAAGGTTTTAAGCTATATATTAAAGAGCAATTATATCATGCAAGTCATGATTGTTAAATTACCATTGTGATGGGAGTCTATATACTCCACAAAGACCAATTGTCTCAACTAAGTCTGATTTTTATTCTATATTCTGGCCACCGCTGGGCACGGGATAATTCTCGCATATTGTGTTGTGTCACCCATTTTCTGGCCACCGCTGTTGTGGGTTGGTGCAATGGAATCAGAGATGATTGAAGTATGATTGTGTTCATGATACTGGCCACCGCTGTTTTGTGGACATTTAATCATAACTTTGCTACTCTAGTTCATTTTCTGGCCACCGCTGATGTGTTCTAGGTTGGCAAAGGAAGCTGATCAGTGGTATAGTAAATGTCGTGCCAAGATAAGTTAAAGAGCTATCATTGTAATTTATTTTTTAGATAAGTTTATGGGCCGACACATTTAATATTCTGATTATTCGGAGTTCAATGAAAGCTCACATGGAAGGAAATGGGGGAGAAGAAATCTTATTGAGATATAGGATAAGTTTCTCTATATTGATGATTTAAGATGAGATGTATATACATACATACATAAATGATTTTCTTATATCGTGCCATAAGTATTCCTCCATTCTTTTCTAACTCTGTTGAGGATCTACATTAGTTGTATTTCGATAACAGAGACCCGTAATGTTTTAATAATAAGTTAAGTATTTTTGGGCACAAAAGTAAAAGCCTCAGTTATTCCTAAGATTATGTAAAAGAGGTCATAAAAGAGTCTATGAATTTTGAACATAAGTATAGTTCATCTCATAGCAATTTTCTGATGGGGTCAAAGCAGTAGACTGTAATGGGTCTGCAGATATTGAAGGAGTGATTCCAAAGGAAACTAAGATGTTAAGTTCATAACTCACTATGAGTTTTGTATGTATCATGGGCAACCGTGATTTATTTTATAAGAATAAGGTGGATTAATTAAGGTCCTGATACTCTTAGGTGATTATTTTCTCCGTAAGTTGAAAGAAATAAGCATGCATTCCAAGAAAGGAGAAATGATTTCATCATATCATAAGATACATCTAGTGATGCTTTTCCTAAGTTCTGGGGAGCATGACACTTTGATGGGACCAAAGTGAGTATTGGGATTGTCACTCAAGCACAAAAGTTGAGAGAGGCTCTGAAGTGACATTATGTGAATGCAAATATAATTATGCCTGTATTGTTTTGCATGGTATAGCAAGTATTATCATAAGTATAAGATTAAGAATAAGTTAAACAGGAAGACGTTCCTAAAGCTTCAGATGGAAGCTGTATGCTGAGATCTATAAGATATTGACTTAGCATGACAAGCCGGAATGCTTGACAAAATTTAATTAGTCTTAGTTCAGAGAAGGTCCACTGGAAAATGTGTTTAAAGATAAAGGCACCATATAACATGCTCATTTAATTAAGTACTATTCAGATAAGGTTTTGTGAGGGTGTATGGATCACTACAAGAATTCTGACAATCCGTGACGTCTGTAAATTGTCATGGATCAAAGAAAAACCGTCACAAAGCAGCATCCGTGACGGATAGATGTTTCATCATGTATCTCACGTCATAGATTAAACGGGATGACGCTTTCATATTTTCGTCATGGATCATGCTAGATCCGTGACGTTCTTGATTGTCACAGAAATAGCCAAGCCCAGCCCAAGCTCAGAATTTAGTGACGATCAGAAGTGTGCAAAATTGAATCGTCACAACCACATCCTGGTATTTGTATCATCAATCATGCCAAGCTCATACAAACTCATACAACCGTTCTTCATACCACAACAGATTAAGCCGAAAATATACAGCTATTATTTTCATTTCACTTCAAGATTTCTAATGTACACAATTGATACCGGTTCAAGACCACACAACACATACAACTAAGGTTTTGATCCGGCACCACAAATTACAATAATACACATGGCAATCCAACAAATTTAGTACGAAACTATAACAACAAAGTGCTTCTAGTCTCCAGCTCCTCAGTCTCTGACCTCCCTCCTTTTCTGCAATCAGCAAAATGAAATATGATTAACTGGTAGTGTAGTAGTTGTATTTAGAATCTAAATAATAAAGCAAGTGAGAACCCAAACTTTTGTATCACACCCGTTTTTCTTTTGTGTCACGATCATTGTTGTCTCCACAATTTCTTCAACAAATAACTTGCTCGGTGTGGGGAGAATCGCGGAATCCACCATGATCCATGATGAATATTTACCGACCGTCACAAAATAGTAATGTTTGTGACGCTCACTTGCAAATCGTCATAGGATGATAGTGTCTGTGACGGTCACATGAAAATCATCATAGAATGGTAGTGTTTGTGACAATCACTCTAAACGTCATCACATATTCGTCATGGATTAACAAATTTGTTGTAGTGGATGTAAATGTGCACAATTAAGTTTTATGTCCTTCACTCTTACAGATATGAGCGATTCTGCAGGAAGCTCTAAAACAAGATTAGCATTCTCAATGCTGTTTTGTATAGCATGTTTTATTTTTTAAGCAGACATATAAGATATGTTGCGGTATTATTATTATTATTAAGTCTACATTAATTGTAGTCAACATTACTGTATTTTGATTGCAGTATTCCTTCAAGTAATGACATAGTTGATGGTGTCAAGCCCATTGACAACTAAATTATTATGTTATGAAAGAAGGGTCCCAGGATCAAGTCATTTTAATGCTTTAAGTAAATGGCTAGCAACATGACTAATTGAGGGTTTTATCTCCTATCCTATTTTCACGAAATTAGTATGGACTTTGGTGATTAACCTGAATATGATTCTGGATGAGGCCGAAATAAAATCCCAAATAAGATTAATAAGTGTTCTATCGAGATACTGTAGTGGACTTTGGTTAATGTGTCCCGGTATATCTGTAATGTCTGTCGGTGCTGCATTCGCTAGGTTTTATTATGGTATTGAGTGTGGACATAATGCGAACATAAGACCAAGTTTAAGATTAAGATTGTTCGATTAAGAGGGAGATTATTGATCTGTGTATATCCACCTTCACATGATCGATAATATGAATATTATAAAGAATTAGCAATTGACCTTCGGTCAAGGGGGAGAATGTTGGAATTAGTTGACCTCGGTCAGGACTTTTAATTGGACCGAAAGGCCCAGTCCATATCTAATTTCGCCCCTGTTTAGTTGCCTTGATCGGGAGGCAAAACTCAGCCCATCTAAGGGCCCGGCCCCATGCCTACAGCACAATATAACTAAAGGGAGACCCCTGGTGTCCCTGAACGTGTTAATCACGAGTTTGAGCCGTCAGGGTTAAACCTAACCCTAATCTACCGATCCCTAAGGTGCTGGAAGGTTTGGAAGCGCGGTGCCCTGGTTCTACATCGACCTACAGCCGTTCTTCTACCTCTACAACCTCATCATCCCTTTGCTGGAAGGGAAATCATGACTGGTAAGTCAATTCAGTGTTTAATTAGTTAATCTCTAGGAGTGATCTACTTCTGACTAGATGATCCTATTAAGTTTATGGCGAATTAGTTCTAACATGTTGCTTTACATTGGACATCACATGATGCACTGATGCCTGAACTATCTATTTTCTTAATTATTTCTTAATGAGAGGTACGAATCGCCTTCCTTTCCAAAAAAAAAAAATAAATGATGATGATGAATTGGGGCGCCCC
Organism: Eragrostis nindensis; assembly: GCA_012490785.1. Lineage (NCBI taxonomy): Eukaryota > Viridiplantae > Streptophyta > Magnoliopsida > Poales > Poaceae > Eragrostis > Eragrostis nindensis. The sequence continues at coordinate 294,056 of JAAXCT010000361.1, read as the reverse complement.
CTTCATAAGATAGTGCTACGGCCTGTGAGTGAATGTTTTGATGGGTCAGCTCGGTTCGGCAGTCCAAAATGGCCAATCAAACATCAACAGCCAGGGAAAACAAATGTTGGAGTGATGGGACAAGCAGATAGAGTGATAAATTTGATATTTTCAGAAATAAGGATGACATATTTGATAAGTTTAGAGACCTTAATATGCTTTTTTTTTGCGAAAAAGAGACCTTAATATGCATAATTGAGACTTCAAAGATCTTGATTTCCTTAAGAAAACAGTAATTAATTTGCACCAAAAGAATATCACAAAAGCATCAGTTCTAGTGTATGTTTGGGTTGATATCTGAAGCTGCCACTGAAGACAAGGGTAAAGAATAAGGATGGGATTTGGTGCTTTGTAACGACCCCGAATCGGGTTCATGTGATGAAAAAGTACATTCCTTTGTACTTTTGCTACGGCCACTGTACGTGAACCCCCATATGGTGTTGTGGCATCGTCAGACACTCAGACCTCGCTGATGACTCGGAGTTGGCCTCTTGTGGAATGTGGATGCCGCCAACAAATAACGGATGAGTCGTATACGCTAATTAACAGGACCGTTACAGACTATCAACCCCTAAACCGCATTACGCCGTACTAACCTCAAAATTTTCAATGGAAAATCTATACATGCATGCAATTTACATTACGAGGCCCTATGATTTTGGATTTTGGTATGCCACATAGCTAGTTAAGTTTATTGTAAAATGGTAGAAATGAGTTAGTATATACAGGAGTGACATACCTTGGGATATTAATTATGTGATCACATGCATGCACTTAAGAAGTTTATGGGGGATATAGCAGCGTGTATGAAATCTTATATATTATTAAAAAATAAAGAACTAAATGTTCATATATATTTTAGCAGTGTAATTTCAATAAAAAAATGTAATTACATACCTACCTCAATACAATTCATAGACTCCTCTTAATGTTTCTAAGCTATCTTCACATGTCCAAATCGACGCTCCACTGGATATATCTCTGGAATTGGAGTAATAACATTTTTATTTATAGCACATTTCTCTCTTATCTCTTTTATGACGCCAATGCATATTAATAAGCCGTCATATACTATATTAATCTTCTAATGCAAACACCTGATTTTATCATCCAAGTCATTTTCCATGCTCTTGAACTTTACAAGCCTTTGGTAGCTTAGTTCGCGAACCTTAATGTCATATTTTCCTTTAATGTAAATAAAACCATAAAAATCAACAGATTACTGGAGTTTTGAACACTACTAGAAGTGCACGCCGTGTACCAGTTATTAGTTTTTTGATCACATGCTTATTAACATACAAGCACTTACAAAGTTTGTGAGGATATAAAAAAATAAAACATATGCATGTTATTGTGAAATACAATACATCCTAGTACACAAATATTCCAAAGCAAATATTAACCTAGCATGTGTCTTTATTTTGATCAATAGGCTGACTATGCATAGTGTACATTATTGACGTCAATTATAGGATACATGGAACTAGAGACTAAAAATTCATATCCCCACAATAACAAAACCAAATTCTTCTACTAACCTAGATATAAAAATAACTATTAATGTTCTCATATATAATTTAGGTTGGTCAGTTTTGTGGAAAATATCTTTTTCTCTAGAAACTTTGTTAAAAATAAGCTTTAAATTGTTTTCTCTGTAAGTGTTATTGTTTTCTTTGTAGCTGCCTTAAAATAAAATTCATCAAAAAGAAACAGCATTTTCAATCTGAAAGCTCTTTATTATTTTCAACAGTCTGAGATAATTTATGGTAGCCAATGAAAGTAGCCCTCTGCATTACAGTCGCGATGGACACACGTACTGTACATATTTTTGGACCAGGTTCACATACAAACCCACACATACATTATGTACAATACGACCGACGTTGAACCTTGAGGTCACAGACCAGACTACTAAAAGACAGACACAGGCAGCATGTTGCAGCACATATAAGAGCCGACTAGAACTGAAGGCCCCATGAAGAACACATGCCTTGATCTGAAAGCCCCACCAAGAATACACATCAACGCGGTGCAATTATTTATGCTAAATACGTACGAGCAGTAGAATTATGAGCTCCATTTTCTTAGATAGAAGTCATACTATTGTACGTGCCAGTGTTGCTAGCAAAGCAGCAAGCGCAAAAATAACGGAGAAGAATTAACCTCCATCCCACCGATGGAACAGAAGATGGGCGTACATGAAGTGGCACAACTTAACGACGTTCCGCCGGGCTGCTGGATGTGCAGACTCGAAGGCCGGGTGTTGGAGGTGTACGAGGTGGCAGACGGCTGCCATGGCGACCGTCTGGGTCCCGTTGTTGAGGCCGCGGAGCCACATCGATCATGTACGCCTCAGCTCGCCACATTCGTCACGTGACACTGGAAGACGGTGTACGGGAACGGCATCGCATGCGTTGAGTGGGGTGACGGCCTGGACAAGCGCATTCCCTCCGTACAAGGGGGGCATCAGGAGACCGTTTTAACGATACAATCTGCTTTTTTTTTTTTTTGAGGGAGACCGTTTTAACGATACAATCTGCTATTTTGTTCAGCGTATCAGAACTCAAGCGTCTAACGATCAATGAATATTCACAAACTCGTTTATATAAATTCATTGCAATAAATGAGAAAAATCGAGCCCGGATAAATCCTTGATGGTGTAAGACAAAATAACGAGGCAGCAGGTTACGAAGTACACGTTAGACACTCTTTACAATAATTCCGAATTAGGATGTTAATACAATAAGAACAACTTGAGTGCAGGCAAAGCATACATAACAGCCTACCAGTGCTTCAAAACCTAGCAACAAATTCCTGTCATTTGTTCATCCCAGGGCCGGGCCCCCACCAGTGAAGTCTGGTCACTTCATTTTTGTTTTTTGTTGGGGCGGGAAGAAAGCTGGTCACTTATTGTGCTGCGAGCGGATGCCTGATGATACCACGCCCTTCATCCAGGATGAAGCTGTTGTCCCTGAAGTGCGCGCTGGTGAAGAACGGCTTCAGGTCGTAGATCTCATACTCTTGGGCCTGTACACCAAAACAGATGTGCCAAGTCAGAATGCAGATGTGGGGGTGGCTGCACGGTTTGGACAGGCATGGGAGCATTGCACAACGGCTTACCTTGTTCTTCAGGTCCTCCACTTTGACCTCAACATGAGTGAGGCGAGAGGTTGATCCTGACACGATTTCTTCAAAGTGTAGCGCATCCTTGACCAGTGTGCGCAGGAGGAGCAGGAGCAGCTCGTTGTAATCCTTCTTGAATGTCATGTATTTCCTGAAATTCTGTGGAGAGCAGAAATGTGTGTTGATATTTGCCAGATTAATTGAGGGTTACGGAACATCTAGACTGAGTAGGAAAACGAAGTCACAATATTGAATGGTATCAGCCTAATTGATCAACAAGAATGTGTAAGCAATGCCATTTACAGAAAGAACCGACACTATTTGATAGCTTAGGTAAGTTGGAACAGACATATTTTATAAGCAAGTAAATAACCAAATACATATATATACTTCGTAGCATCAGATGATATAATGGCGATATAACATTTAAACATTAGCAAAAGTTACCTTTTGAAGTGCTTTCTGTACACCGAATTTCTGAGTAGAAATGAAAGAGTCCAGCAAGACACGGATGGCCATGTCTACATCTTCCTGAGACACATAGCTCCGTAAATGCATCCTTGCATGTGCCTCCGACATTCGAATAATTGATTCTATATGCCTTACTGCAATTGGGACCCCTTGACCATGCTGCAAAAACAGTTGGAAACTACATAAATCACCTTTTCATGTGTATCACTTATGAGATTTAGTTCACATGAAGCCCTATCTAAGGCTAGGGAAGAAGAATAACTTACTGAGGACTCGCGTCGGAGTTCAGCGTAAACATGGCTAATCTTGTCCAGGTCAGCATCATGTATTTTGGGAAATACATTCAGCTTAGCATAAGTTATGTACTTCTTCAGCATGTCTTGAGAAAGCACCTGATAATTTAACATTCTGTAAGAACCACAAAAAGGTGTAAATTCTTCATTCGGTTGAGATAGGAAGGACACATACATCTGGGTCAGCTTGTCGAGCAGCGGCCAATGGATCATCATCGACATCAGATGCAACCCTGTCTTCAAGGTTAGCCCCCTTTGGTTGGGATCTGGCATGACTATCTACAACAAACCTTGCAAGCATTTCATCTGTAAACGGATCAACAATATCCTGCATTTCAAATTTAAAAGCTTAATATTGATTGACACCCCGATCACTGGAGAAATATATCACACATAGAGATCAGCTCCGAACCTTAACCACACAGAGGACATCAAAACGTGAAATAATGGGATCCGTCAGTTCAACATTCTGAGTGAATGTCTTCGATGAATCATATCTGACAAAATGAGGACATTCAGTAACTTTCGTAACAATGAGCACTAGTTATTACATGGTATGCAAGTAACTGAAGTTACCTTCCTCCAATGGGATTTGCTGCGGCAATAACACTGCAACGAGCCTGAAGAGATGTGACGATTCCTGCCTTTGATATACTAATACTTTGTTGCTCCATGGCTTCATGAATACTTACTCTGTAACAATCACAACGAAATTTCAGGAAGTTGTAAATCTAGATGCTAATAGTACAGAAGGTCTAAATGTCATCACATACCTATCTTGGTCATTCATCTTGTCAAATTCATCAATAAGGCATATGCCCCTATCAGCAAGAACCAATGCACCTCCTTCAAGCGTCCACTCTCGCGTGACTGGATCCTTATGAACTGCTGCGGTGAGCCCAACAGCGGAGGCACCTTTGCCAGTTGTATATACCGCTCTGTGTCCAGTTTTCTCAACATACCTACAATATGCGAGTTAGCTGCATATTCTGAGGCAAATAATGAAAATGATAGATTTTCATCCTTTCATCCTTACTTGAGAAACTGTGACTTTGCAGTGCCTGGATCACCTAGGAGGAGAACATTAATATCACCTCTTAGGCGATGTTTCCCCTTCACATTCTTCTCTTGTCCACCAAACATAGCCAGTGCAATAGCTGTCTTAATATCTTCATGGCCATAAATGGATGGTGCAATTGATTTGACAATCTGTAGACATGCAGTGCCGCCAAAGTTAGATAGTGTGTATCAGGATATCATATTCCCATCATGGACTAAAGAGTCGAGTAACAAACCCTTTCCCCAATCCTTGGATCCTTTGACAGCTTCTCAATCTCTGCCTTATCCTCATCAGTTAATTTGTAGGCAGAGAATAGATCTTGCTTTTTGGCCACGTAGTTTGCCTCCACCACTGTGGCAAAAACTGGGAAACCATTCTTTGTATTCAAAGACAAGTCAAAATTGTTTGTGTATATCCCAGTAACCTCCTGAAAATTATAAGTACAGAACATCACTTGGTGCCTACAGTAAAATTTATAAAGGAAAAAAAAGACAAGCAGAGAAAACATACAATTTCCTCTCCTGGACGAGCACAATCAATCAGATCATTGAGGAGTATTACTTCCTTGTATCTGGGAAGCCTGCCAGCAGGGACAATTCCTGGGCTTTCTTGAAGAGTGAGTTTCTGGTAGTTCCTATATATAGTCTGCATGGAAAATATTTTGTTTGTCAGAGGAAGTGAAAAGGACTAAATTATGCAGATTACTGGGACTAAATACCCTATTTAGAGAGAAAAAACGTACCAATATCACATAAAACGAAAAAGGAAATGAAAAAAGAAGTTCAGATAACTTGCCTGCTCAACATTGACAGTGAATGGTCCCTTGGACTGGCATTCAGGGCATGATCCAACTTTCACTTCAGTGTAAGAGTTCTGGAAGAAAGGGCCTAGGACAGTTCCACATTTCCCACAGTCATACTTCACCTGCTGCAACTGAGGGAATACACCAGATCGTCGGGTAACAACACCACCAATACGGATCATTGTGTTCAGATGGATTTGCCTGACGAAAGGAAAGTAGAACATAAGAAAATTGAAAACTATTCCATGTGCTAAGTAATACATGCTACAGACAACTAAACTTGTCTTTTACCTGATATTGCGTATTTGGTCATAGACAGGAAGGTTGGTTATTCGGACATAGATCTTTTGGTGAATATTCCTATAATTCTTGTGGAGATCAAAAACAACATTTTTGGCAACTTCCTCCATAACTTCTAGCACTGATTGAGGTGCATCAGCCAACCAGATGGCAATGTTTGGATGTATGTAAATAAATTGTTTGTAATCGATCTCTAAGCTACATTTGTTAGCTGCACAAAAGGTAAACAAAGATTAGAGAGGCACATTTTATTCTAGAAATCAAAACTAGATGCATTTTATATATGAATGGTAAAATTGTGGAGCATACCTAAAACCATCTCGTTAATAAGTCTAACATACTCAAACTCCCCTTGTTCATTCTTCGGGTTCACGTATGTAAGAAGGAACTCCTTAAACTTCTTTGCAATGAAGCGCCGCACTTCATCTCTAGTTACCCACTCTCTAAGTGTGCCTTGCACACGGTACATGTTCATCTCATCTTCTTCATCAAATTCATCCTGTAGACATACTGGGTCATTTACTCATTTGAAGGCAGCAAAACTATCTATCATCAGAACCTGACGCTTATTATTGGAATGACGAAAAAACAAATGGAAGTTCTAAAGCACTGCATAAACTCATTCTGTAGTATGCCAATACCTCATATGGGTCATCATCAGTCTGGTCAGTCATAGGCACATCACCACCAGAATAACCTCCACGCTGAGATCTCCCCGATGAACTAGGTGTAGCACCATCACCATCGTCATCACTACGTGGTGTTCTTGGTCCACTAGGTGGTCTGAAACTTGCCCTGTGCCTCTTTGGACGCCTGAAATTCATATCCTCGTCTGTATCTGCGCCATGTTGACAAGAACCAGAACAACTGTTAAAAGCATTCTTTATAATCAGCTCATTTAGAGTTCAGAGAAAACATAAATTTCAATGGAATACTACAAAAATTGACAAATGCCATATTCAAAATTGAAATATTAACATAAAGCATTAACCTGACCGACATACAACAAAAATAATGTCATTTAACCAAAGGTGCCATTAAAGAAAAAAAAGCAATTGAGTAACAGATACACAAGGATGCACCAAAACAGCATCATTCAGCTCAAGTAACTATATCTAATAACATGTCTCCAATATTAGTAGTAATGCAATCAAGAGAAGAAATTAAAAGATGAAGTTTCAATATTTGTTCAACCATCCTACAGAACATAGAACTGTTATTGAAGCTAACCTAGATCGTCGAGCATCCGTGGCAACTTCCGATCAGCTGCAGCCCCGGTTCTGACATCCCTTGCATCAAGCTCAGCTTCCGCAGCCCTTCGATCAGCTATTATTTCGTCAATATTCCTCTCATCCTCCAGTGAGTCATCTAAACCAACTGACTCATATTGGTCATGCTCCTCCATCCTTCGGTAATCACTGCAAACAAGGAAAAGAATAAGGAATTAATACCAAAAAACGGTTCAAAACAAAAGGAGTTAGAAGGCACATGTACATGGTGGGATCACGTTAGCTGCAAGCATTACATTATTCATGAGAAACATGGTAAAAGCACATGATTTCATCATTACTACCTTTATAACAAGTTTTGCAAAACCCATCAATACTAAAACAAATCCCTGAAAAAGGAAATTGCCACTGAATACTAACGAGTACCAGTGCATCAAGGTACTTCTCACCAAATGTCTTACTAAATATCTAACAAGTAATCACAACGAACAAATTGAGAAATATCTAAACACAAATTGGTGTTTAGTTTTTAAATTCAGAAAGGAGATTGCAGACGACACACAATGATATGATAAAGTAGCCTAATCCTGCTCACTCCACTACTTTGGGGTTCAACACAAAAGCCATTTTGATTGAAAAATACGTAATGCAGTCAAGAAATAGACCTCCAGCCCCAACACTAAATCCCATCATAATATCTGAACGACGCAAATTACATACCCCTGAGGTAAATCATAATTACTAATCCTAAAACCGCAGATCTCCAGCCCCAACACTAAATCCCATCCAATTTTACCAAATTATCAGTTTTCCAGATCATGTGGCCTCAATTTACCAACCAATCGAACCCCCCTACATCACACCAGATCCGAATTGACCAGAACTGCGGTCAGGTTTCGGCTTACTCGAGGTAGTTGTCGTTGAAGAGGTCCTCCCCTTCCTCGTCCTCCTCGTCGGGCGCAGGGGCGGCGGCGGGGTCGTCATCCTCAGGGAGCACGTGCGGGTCGACCTCCGCCTCGCCGTCGTCGTCCGAGTAGGAGGATGGGTCGGTGGCACCGCGGCTGGTGGTGTTGGGCGGGAGCCGGTCGGTGCTGAACCCCGGTGACCCGGGCGTCGACGGCGGGTTGTTCTCCGAGTCATCCTGCACGAACGCGCGTCGTCAGTCAGATCCGGCGGGGAGGAGTGGGGCGCGGGACGGGGAGACGGTGCGGCAGCTTACCATTCCGACGGCGGGCCCGAAGGTTCGAGGGAGGAGGGGAGCTGCCGGTGACGGAGACGAATTGGCTAGGGTTTCGCGATGGCGAGGAGAGGTAGCACAGAGGATGGGAGCGGCGTGGCGGCGTTAAGAGGGAGGCGGCGGTGGTGAGAGTGGCGGGAAATTTTGGCGCCAAAGGGGCTACGGCTTCCCGCGCAGAGAGGGTCGAAGGATAGTCAGAGCCTGGTGTCTGGGCCGGGCTGATTTTGTATATGGGCTTATATTATATATTTATTCAGATGGGCCACATTTCTACCTCTGACGTGTATAGTGCGAGTTCGGCTCATTGAAAGATGCCTGGGTTTAGCTGCTTCAAAAAAATCATATGGTTTATCTTGACATGGTATCCCTTCCTCAGTTCCTCTCAAGAAAAAACGAGTGCAATGAACAGATTCCTTGCACTGAAAACTAGAATAATCCTTGGAAAGTGCAAATGTCATATCTGTTGATTTGTTATATTTGAATCGTGGTAATTTTAACACTTGGATACTGTGTATTTTGGAATGAGACCAATCAGGCATAGCCCCGAACAATTTTTGTGATGAAATAAAATTCTATACATTGTGCAATCAAGCTTTATAATTTGTGTTGTGAATAAATTTGTTCATAAGGTAGTGACAAAAAGATAGAAAAGTTGCAGGGATATGGTGACTTTTCATATCTTAGTAAGAATAATTAGACGTAAATGAAAACTCGTGTCAAGTATAAGACTTGAACAAGGGTGGGTTGGTTCGACCATCAACCGAGCTACACTCGGTTTTCCGAAAAGCCATGAAATCTTATCTTGCACCCATGTGAATTTACATTAGAAGTGACTATTTTTGCAGTTATTTCTTTCAATAATAGGAATATTGCATTAATCCAGATTTTGGTTATCTAGGAAATTACATCCCTTTACTTCTATGAGTGTAACAACAAAATACAACTACTTATATAAATTGGCCATCATCAGAAATGTAGAAAACGATAAATTGATGAAACAACTCCAGAAACACAAAGAAAAAATTTGTCTCCTCTCTGCTCTCTTACTGTCTTCCAATGCTATTTGTTGGGTAAGATTGATCCCGAAAGTCCAATCTCCCACCTCATGGAGCACAAATGATGGGCGACTTAACAGCCCCAACTGAACAGAGTATGTTCTCGCGCGACGGTAGAAGACATTCTGCTGTTTTATGGACCCATATGTATCTGTTGCTCCGGTTTACAGGTCAGGTTCGGCACTTACATCACTACTGCACCGGTATACTAGAGCCTCAGCTCCACCAAGTTCGTACTAGTTCAATCATGAGTTCACTTATCGTAAAGCTTGTTTGGTTCTCTCCCATCCGTGGCTAGTAACCACCAGCTCGTGTTTATGACTACGACCGCCACACCAGACAGAGCACTATATATCTCTGTGCACCTCCTTTTCGCCTGCTGCTCCGGCGGGCCAACTCCGTCCGGACACCACAAGATTGACAGCCAAGTTGCACAAGTAGGTAGGGACTCACTCCCATGGATGAGGAGGAAGCCAAGCAGGATGTGTTCACCAAGGACGGCTCCGTCGACCTCCGCGGCCGGCCGGCGGTCGCGTCCCGGACCGGCCGGTGGAAGGCCTGCGCCTTCCTAGTAGGTACGTAGTACTAGTAACTCTTAATCTTCGTTCTCGCCGGCGGCCTGAGGATCGAGAGGGATTCCGACCAGTTCGTTCATGGCTGTTGTACCTGCAGGGTACGAGGCGTTCGAGCGGATGGCGTTCTACGGGGTGGCGTCGAACCTGGTGGTGTACCTGACGACGGAGCTGCGGGAGGACACGGTGACGTCGGTGCGCAACGTCAACAACTGGACGGGCGCCGTCTGGATGACGCCCGTCGCCGGCGCCTACATCGCCGACGCCTTCCTCGGCCGCTTCTGGACGTTCACCGTCTCCTCCCTCATCTACCTCGCGGTCAGCAGCCCTTCCTTATTCAGTCCCCTGCGTCCTCTGTTCTAGCTAGCTTCCATGCATTCGTCGAACAGAACACATAACATGGTTCCTTAGCTGCGCTGCGCCTTCGAAGGGCCTAAGCATTGCTCGTGACCATTGGCCGTATCAATTTTCCGTACTGGCCGGACCAATAGTTTAGTGCAACCAGTAATTAACGAAATTACATCATCAGAATGTAAGAGTTTCAGACTACTTGCTTCACCAGTAGGTAGCTAGTTACCAATGGTTGTTATCCCCTGCTTTCAGTTCAGAGAAACTGCCAAGGAGGACCCTGAAGATCAATACACAAGGTGGAAAATTCCCTTTCCAATTTAGGTACGTATCTTTGTCACGTATATCAGATGTACAAGTAGAAGCCATCGGTACGAAAAGTTTACCCAGCCGAGGCACTAGGCACTCTAGCTAGCGGACTGCCGGAAGCCTAGTAAATCGAGCCAAAGCGTACATGCGTATCGCGAACATGACTTCCGAGACCCGTGTTTTGGATGCGATCGCCTTTCGGCGACTTCAGATTGCGACGAGACGAGGCAAAGCGAGTTGCACGCCGAAGCTATCAGTGTCAGCAAGCAAGCCGATTTTCAGCAGGGAGGGGCCGGAGGGGCACCCGTGGCGATAGTTACGCGTGAGAACGGCGGCAAACGATGTCACTCTCTTCCGGTAGTGCAGCTAGCGCAGACGAGTCGTGTGGTGCTGGATCTGGTATTCAGTTACGATGCTACGCATGGCCGGTCCCACCGCCTGCAATCTCGCAGATACATGGTTCATCCTCGACAAATGTTCACACTATATATTCATAGGCACGAAACAGAGTATATGTTCAGTTAAGAATAAAGAAAAATAAGCATGGAAGTACAGAATTAAATTTGAGTCGTCTACCTCCTCCATAAATACGAGCATGCAGTGCATATACGGTGGGTTCATAGTTGAAGGGCAGTACTTCATGGTGCTTCGCAGGTTTACGGGTGCCCTCAAAGGAGCGGCCAAGATATTTTAGCTTAGCTAAGACACGAGGCCATGGGAGTCATGGGTATATCCTGCTGCCTGATGTTATTTATACAGTATATTGTTAGAGGAACATTAGTATAGATGGATAAGTTTAAATTTAACTGATCCTAGGATGCACTATTGCCAGCACCACCTTCGTTTGGCCCATCGACCAATGAACATAGAACAAATAAGTTGTATAGATCAAATAAATTAATTGTTTAGAGTGTGAAATAAATCATGTATGTGTGGCACAAACATTTCAGAAACCTCAAAGTTCCAAACTAAAATGTTCTGAACTAATGTATTTTCTCTTTTAATTTCTTTGAAAGTTCGAACAAATAAGATGCACTTGTATAACAAGAAAGTTGGAATAATTCATATGTATCTCTTTCTCTTTTCAAAACATGGAACAAATGAGAGAGAAAGTTGAAACAAATCTATTATATGTATAGAACAAATTTTTTTGGAGGTTAAAACAAATTTATTTTTTATATGGAACAAACTGTTTAGACAATTGTAACAAATCGGTTGTTGGGTGGGAAACTTGTCTCATAGGATAATTATACAAAAATAGTGGACAAACAAACTAATATAGAAATTCATCGGAAAAAAATATAAAATTTAACAGTCCATGTTTACTCTGTGTCAAGTGATTGAAATTGCTGTCTTGTTCAGTTGACGCGTGCTGCTTCCGATTTGCTCCAAAATTTGTGCGTCTGATGGAACTCAAAGTCAGCTAGAAACAACCACAACCGAAGGCATCCATATCCGTCGGATGGACAATGGATGGCTGAAGGTGTTGATAAAACCCTCTGGTTTCAAACACTTGAAAATTAGCAGTGCTCATGGTGCGTGCATTTGTTAGTTTCTTATGGTACATTTGATGAAAAATTTGGCAAATAAGTTGTTGAAATAGATGGAAATTGCTTGTAGTTATTTGGTTAAGCATTTAAAAAACAAAGCGCTTCTATAAACACAACAATGATTTGTCGATATGTTTTGATCACATTACATCTTTATACAAAAATTGTTGAAACAATTTTTAAACAAAGTCTTCCTGTTTCATAATATATTTGAAGTAATTTTCACAGTTATGTATATTTCGATGGGCGGAATTATGAGAAGACAACCGTTGCATATTACGTCACGGTGAGTGACATCACATATATTTCGATGGTCGGGATTATGGTTGGAATTCAAAGAAATGTATGGGAGATTGTGTGTTAATTTCTAAACTACAAACTTTGTTTTTTCAGCCACTGTACTGACAAAGTGATTAACAGGGGATGGTTCTGATCACGTTGGCCGTCTCCCTCAAGTCCCTGCACCCGCACTGCACTCCGGACGGCGGCTGCGCGCCGGCGACGCGGCAACAGGTCGCCTTCTTCTACGCCGCGCTGTACACGATGGCCATCGGCGCGGGCGGCACCAAGCCCAACATCTCGACGTTCGGCGCGGACCAGTTCGACGACTTCGACTCGCGGGAGCGCGCGGCCAAGGCGCCCTTCTTCAACTGGTGGATGTTCAGCTCCTTCGCCGGCGGCCTCGTGGCCGTGCTGGTGCTCGTGTACGTGCAGGAGAACGTCGGGTGGGGCGTCGGCTACGCCGTCCCCACCGCCGGGCTCGCGCTGTCGCTGCTCCTCTTCTACGCCGGCGCGCCGCTGTACCGGCACAAGCCCGTGAGCCTCGCCACCGCCGCCGCGCCGGCGAGGCTCGTCGGCCGGGTGCTCCGCGCGGCGTTCGCGAACCGGCGGAAGAGTCCGGCTCCGCCGAGCGAGCTGCACGAGCGCGAGCCGGCGTGGTACGCCGCGGCGGGGAGGCGGCGGCTGCACCACACGCCGGGGTACATGCGGTTCCTGGACAAGGCGGCGCTAAGGACGTCGACGGAGGAGGAGGAGCCGTGCTGCACGGTGACGGAGGTGGAGGAGGTGAAGCTGCTCGCGGGCATGGTCGCGGTGTGGGTGACGACGCTGGTGCCGTGCACGATCTGGGCGCAGGTGAACACCCTGTTCGTGAAGCAGGGAACCACGCTGGACCGCGCCGTCTCCGGCGTCCGCATCCCGGCGGCGTCGCTGGGGAGCGTCATCACCATCTCCATGCTGCTCTCCATCCCGGTGTACGACCGCGTGCTGGTGCCGCTGGCGCGGCGGCGCACCGGCGACCCGCGCGGCGTCACGCTGCTCCAGCGCCTGGGCGTGGGCTGCGCGCTGCAGGTGCTGGCGGTGGCGTGCGCCGGCGGCGTGGAGCTCCGGCGGATGCGCGTCGCCCGCGACCGCGGCGTCCGCGGCGCCGGGGACACGGTGCCGATGAGCGTGCTGTGGATGCTGCCGCAGTACGCGCTGCTGGGCGTGGGCGACGTGTTCAACTCCGTGGGCATCCTCGAGTTCTTCTACGACCAGGCGCCCGACGGCATGCGCAGCCTCGGCACCACCTTCTTCACCAGCGGCCTCGGCGCCGGCAACTTCCTCAACAGCCTGCTCGTCACGCTCGTGGACCGCGCCACCAGGAGCCGGCGCGGCGGCGGGAAGAGCTGGATCGGACACAACCTCAACGACTCGCACCTCGACTACTACTACGCGTTCCTGCTGCTGCTCGCACTCGCCAACATGGCGCTCTTCGTGTGGGTGGCCAAGTGGTACAAGTACAAGAGGGAGTTCCTCCAGGTGGAGGGCAACGGCGCGGCGACGACGGAGATGCTGGAGATGGACAATGGCAAGGGGAAGGTGGTGGACACGCCGCCATTGACGGTCTGCAATGGCGGGCAAGCTGCAGGGTGTATTGCTCTGTTACAAACTCTGCACGAATGTAGTTGAAGTTACTACATGTTTTATGGACTTTGGATGGGCCTAATTTGTAGCTGGGCTGATAATGATTTCGAAAGATAGATTCCGAAAGATAACAGAAATTTGGAAAATGAGGGCCCATTTTACGGATAAGACAAGGCTGCTGTCGCAGTGTCCTCCCGGTAGGATCTCAATTCATATTCAGAAATGTTTGTCACGTCTATAATCCGGTTGCTCACAAACAAATAATGTTCCAAAAGATGTGTGTACAACAGACTTGCGAAAATCATAGTGAAGATATATGAATTTCCTAAAACAATAACTCGGTTAGGGGTCCGACGGGGCCCTGCTAATTCGCGCGCGCACGCCTTCCCTCAGCCCGCAACTTTCCTTTTTTGGAAAGTTTCATTCCACCAACTTTCCGTTTTGGGAAAGTTTCGGTGTAACTTTTCTGGGAACTTTTGTCTTTAAAAGTTTCGGTGCAACTTTTCGGGAAACTTTTGTCTCGAAAAAGTTTCGATGCAACTTTTCGGGAAACTTTTTTCTCAAAAAGTTGCAACAGAACTTTCCGCCCAAACTTTTTCTCCGCCCGGGCCCACCCACGTGCGCGCGACCCCGCGCGTCAGAGCACGCGCCCTGCGCAGCGCGCGCACGCGCTCAGAACAGCAAAATCGGGGGCTATTGAAGCGTGGCTGAGGATGGGGGGCATACTAGCGTGGGCACAAGGCCCAACTGTTATCAGGGTCGCAAGGCACAACACAAAGCCTAGCTGTACCGTAGCCTAGAGATAGGCACAAATAATAGCCAATCGGTGGGTGCGGCCCCAAAGATCGAACTTTGGGCGGGACCGCGGGAGCGCTTCTGGCGAGTGGCCTTTGCCACTGCACCATGAGCTATATGAATTTCAATATGAAAGTTATTGAATTTAGACGTATGGTGATAAATTGTCTATGAAATTGTATGAAGCATGCATAACCTAAAGTGCCTTATTTCAAAACGAGGAACTGGTCTATTCACATATAATTAATGATGGCCAAAGGATAAATGAAATCCAAGCAATGGGAATTAAAATTTGCCTGCCAACTTGGCTCCTTTGTAGCACTAGGGATGTCTCCTGCACCACCAGTGGAAGTATTGACGACATAATTTCATCGTCGTAACAAACTGATCCAAAAAACAAGAAAGAAAAAGTGGAATGCATATATGAACACAAGCATTAGCACATGGTTCTCATCATAGTAAATGCATAGGAGGATCCTAGACTTTCTCTGGGTGTCATATATATTGGGTCTCAAACTCTCCAAAATGTTTGATTTGGGTCCCTATATTTGCTACATGTGTCCTTGGTCTAGAATCCAAAAAACGCCTATGGCTGCTGGTTGCTGCTACTTTGGGTACAACTTTATTTTATACTCTACTTCTCTGCACTCTAGCATCATCGTCACATTTCATGCCGGAGAACCTCCACACCCACAGAGCTGTTTCGTCACGCCTATATGTTCACACCGAAGTGCATCCATCAATAGGTATGTAGAGTTTCAAAAATATTTGACTGATCTCCTATTGCAAGAACATCATCTTAAAGGAAAAGCAAAATCATAGCCTTGCGCTATATATTGATAGCTAAGGTACAAAGCATGTTATTGCTTGCTTGCAATCTGATCGTTCCCTAGCTAAGGAGAAATGAGAATCCTACTCATATAGCTGCATCAGATTATTGCATCATCTTTCACAACCATGGAATGCTCCGAGTTAGAAGGCGAGCTAAACTGAACCTTTCACTTCGCAACAACGAATAATCTCACAACTCATGCTGCACAAACATGTACTCAGATTCTGGCACATCACCTGGTCTAAATTAACTGAGAAGGTTAAACCATGCACAACCGTGGTATGCATTGTGGGGCATCGATCTGTGAATCTTTAGTGGACTAAAGCAGGTTAAACCAAACAGATGGTGAGCTGCCAAAGTCTTGCAGGGTTAATCAGGGAGCACTCAACACCACACATATATTATAGATTGACATAAAAAAAACAACAAAGCGGTTCTCTATGATAATGTTTGGACATCTAGGGGCTGATAATCAGGGTTTCATTTAAGTCAACGGGGGACAAGTTTTCGGCAATCGATCAGACCAGGCCGCCCTTCTAATAATAAGCACAGTAACCAGCAAGCAGAGTTGGTGGCCATCTCTATTAAATTGTGCACTCTGAACTCTGACTCTTGAATCTTGATCCATATTCATTCACTCATAAACTTTGGGTCATGCAGTTGTAGCAATGTCATGGTCTCTCCTTTCTCTCTCATATCATCACATCCCACATGTTAGTAACTTGAGCGCACATGAAGAGAGAGATTCCACCAAATAAACTAAGGCCTGATTGGAATGAAACTACATTTATTTGAAGCTTGGGAGAATTGATCAATTCTTCTTTTTGTAACCTACTTTTTTTTTTCATTACAAGCAAATCTTGGTACTAGGAACTCTCCATTTGCAGGTGGTTGTATATAGAGGTACGTTCCACATGAAAGCATAGGCTCTATCTGTCTGTCATGCTTCATTTCACGCTGTGTTAGCAATGTCTCGGTGATAATTCTTTTGAACACGCGGGCATCTATATGTCCATACTTCCCTTCTGAGTGTATGTAAAAGGTTCCTGCTCTGTCGGTATGTACAAGGTTCCTGAATTTCTACCGGTACGGTGTAATGAGATACCATGATTTGGCTGCCGTGGACTTATTTTCTATTCCAAGTCATCTTTTCTTTTCCTTCGAGAACAGGCTCGTTCCTCACGCAAGTCGAGCAGCTGCGGGAAAATGCATACTCCGCGGTGGACTTTGAGTTGATTTCACAAATTAAGGAGTACCAGAAAGTTAATATGCTTCAATTCGAAGTTGCTGCAGTCAGCAGATAACCTTTAAAGCATGCGCAGATTACAGGTTTAGCAGTATCCATGTGAAATAAATATAGAACAACCAGATGATGGACTGCACTTATTATGGAGTACTATATTTTGTACTAGTCTACAAGTACGTTCGACCGGTCCTTAGGCACATTTCTGTCCAACAGTAATATACCATTATGCCTTCTTATAATTAAGCTGACAGTTTATCCTTGTACTATAGTGTTAACGTCCTCTTTATCAGTAATGTCTCTGAAACAACTTACAGTCACACCGCCTTTAACAAACCTTGTAAAACCAACAATGTGAATGGGAACTGGAAGAAATACTTAATTAGGAGCATACATGTACTAGGCCCGGGTTTTATTTGGAGCGGAGAAAAGAAAAAGACTTACGGATGACTTTGGATTCTTCAGAAACGATCTCAAATTTTGTGTTTTTGAAGGAACAAGTGTGAACTGCTTTATTGGAATTAAACAACGATGAATATTTCGCGTATAAAGCAAGAGTTAAGGGTTAGAAATGGACGACGTGTTGAAATCTTAGAGATGAAGTATGCTTCTTAAAGTCGATAGCGAAATCATGGACAAACAAGCTAGCTGATGCTCATACTATGACGACGAACAAACGAATTTGTATCGGACACATTATTTCACTTCAGCATGAACAAAACACCACCTGTTTTGAGTAAATCATACTACAAACACTACTACACTGTTCATATCATATCGTATCGTATGGCATACAAAGCTCACCCTTCTTACACTGTCCTCTTGGTAAGTGTAACATACGACGACACAGAAGTACAGTACCCAAGGACAAAATGCAAACCCTGATTACGGATTTTATTACTTCTTACCCTCCCATCACGGACGCAAGCAGGCCGTGCATCCTCCGGGCGCCATTGCCGGAGTGCCGCCCCCGGAAGCAGAGCGTAGACGTCGGCGACGCCGCCCCGCCGCCTTCTTCCTCGTCATCGCCCCTCGAAGTCGACGAGAACGACGACCGCGGGCTCGCCAGCAGCCTGTTCCTCCGGCTGCCGTGCACCGGCCCCTCCTTGGACGCCGACGGCGGCGACGCCGACGACCGGGGGGACGGCATGGTGTGGCTCCGGCGCAGCTGCTTGGGGATGATGCTCTGCACGAAGCTGCTGGCCGGCTTGGAGGAGGAGGAGAGCAGCTTCTTGGAGGACTGGGACTTGACGAACTTGGTCTTGGCGGCCTTGTTGTTGTAGAAGGACGGCGGCGGCGTGAGCGGCGGGAGCTTGGTGTCGGAGACGGCGTTCTTGGGCGTGCCCGGCGCCGATTCCCACAAGAAGGGCACGGAGCCGGCGGAGGCGACGCCGTAGTAGACGCGGAAGGAGGGGTTGGAGACGGCGGCGTCCGGCGAGAGCAGGCGGCTGGCCATGGTCGCCTTCTCCTCCAGCATGGCGGCGCGGAGCGTCTTCTGCTGCTGGCTCGAGCTCTTAGGGAGCATCCTCGTCCTTTCTTCCTTGTCCAGCATTGTCTTTTGGCTCTTCTTGGGAGATCTGATGCGATGAAGGGGCCTTTGGGGGCTCTATGCTTTTCTAGTTAGAAAAGAGAGGTACTACCAGATTGCCTGATTGCCTGCTAATGGCTAAGCCTAAGCACGCTACTGTAGAATAGAGGTATTACCAGTACCAGATACAGGGGGCGGGCTATGGGTTGTGGGATTTGGAACTTGTTATCTGGGAGGCATCAGGCATGGCAATGTGGTCCTGACTCCTGAGTCTCTCCTATGCAACCAGCAGCACATGAAACCATGAGGCTTGTCTCTCTGACTTCGGGATTTTATAATCAAGCACTCCAGTGGCACCAAAACACATTATGGATGGAGAGGAAGAATCATGTCTTTGCTCAGTTTTGCGATGGAAAAAAAATGTAATCCACATTCCATATACACTTAACATATGAACCGCCGTACACAATACAATATTTTCTTTTGGTCTAATCATAATCTATCTCCATCTACTCAAGAGGCCAAGACAAAAATAATCTGTCACTCTTGCTTGCTTGGTCAATGCAATCAACCGTCAAATTCAATTCTGGCCACGTTAATATGTTCCCTCGTTAGTTGTTGGGAGAAATAAATATAATCAACTACAACTAGACAGTTAGCTCAATCAAATATTAGGAAGGAAAACTTGAATTGGATGCACAAAAGATGCACCACAAATGTACCATACAATTTTCTTGGGAGCTAGCAATTGTTAATTTGTCCTTTTCAAATAGATCGTACTAAGTACAAAATGCAAGTAGTTAAGATAGTTGAATTTGACTTATTTTTCAAAAAATATATATTTGCTTATGAGCGGAGGTGGCAAACCTAAGTGCCAACCAGTCTAGCCGCAATAGTATATACTCCATCCGTTCAGAAATATAGTGTACATCTAGTTTTGTCCCAAATCAATTTTTTTTTAAAACTTTGACCAACAATATCTAAAAATATATATCATTCCAAAGTAAGATAGTTATACTCCATCCGGTTTTAAATTATTGACGTTTGACTATTTTT
This sequence comes from Eragrostis nindensis, assembly GCA_012490785.1. NCBI lineage: Eukaryota > Viridiplantae > Streptophyta > Magnoliopsida > Poales > Poaceae > Eragrostis > Eragrostis nindensis. Next base: position 274,309 of record JAAXCT010000361.1, on the reverse strand, counting down.
GAGTTATGTTTGACCATTCGTCTTATTCAAAATATTAGCTTAAATATGCAAAATTTTAAGTTATATTTCAGTTTCCTTTAGTGATGAAACTAATCATAACAAAATTTATGATAATTTTTAAAATATTTTGAATAAGACGAATGGTCAAACGTAACTCAAAAATAGTCAAACGTCAACAATTTAAAATCGGAGGGAGTATTATGAAAGTTTATTTCACGATGGATCTAGTAAGAGCATTTTATGTTGTCAACCTTTACGATTTTCTAGATATTGGTCAAAATTCAAAAATTTAACTTAGGACAAAACTAGATGTACACTATATTTCTCAACAGAGGGAGTAGATAAATAAAATGAGACCCAACCTAGAGGATCTAGGCGGTTTTTCGATGAAAAGAAGAAATAGTGACCAAATAGGCAGCTGAACATGCCTCGGGCAGTCCATGCAGACGAGATCTTGTTTGAATGTATTTTAATACTGCATTTTTTACTGATGATTTAGGACAACATACTACACCGTAACCCACTTTTGCCCACTGTGCTTGTTTGAAAAATGAGCTGAACATGTTGTTTCAACATCATTAAGAGTAGCATTTATATATAAAAAAAGGAACTTAGATGGGTGAAAATCTGTGGTTAGCATACTTCAGCACTCTTCGTGCTTTGACATGACAAGACGTGAGTTTGCAGTTATTTAGTGAATTCGATAGGTATACATTGAGCTAAGGATTCCTTACTCCAGTATAAGTAGTATACGTGAAAATATCAGTTTACGAAGAACAAGCGTGTGTAGTCTAATAAGAAAATTAAACATTCCTGTAATTGGTAATTCATAAAAAAACAATTTACTAGACGTACACACTATATTCCTGAGAAAAGCGTTTGTTTCTGGCCGCGGTCACATAAATGGCTCAAGTTCAACAAATGGTGCACCTGCTGTGTGTGCCCAACTATACTTACATTTGCAGTATTCAGTCGAGATTAAATTTAATTCTACTATGTCTATTAGTCTGTTTACTATACTTTTAAGGTCTACACATATTTCTAGCTACATGCATGGAATAGATCATTAGCTGTTATTTCAAGATGTCTCCCATAATACGCTTCGAAGCATCAATATAATTTACTGTACTACTGTTTTAAATAAACTGGTGGTACTTTTCCACAATCATAATTTTATTGTTATCAACAAGGTTAGAAATTGGAGCCCTCAAATTTAAAACAGTAATATGTACAATGGGAAATTAGAAATGATTTGGAAAATCATTGCATAGAAATTAAATTACTGTAATGTGAACGAACGAGACTGAAGAGAGTTCAAGTTTCACACACGGAATACACAAGAGACAGTCTTCTTCATGGCTTGATGTGACCATGCTGCTGAATAGCTTGATTGGCCTAACTAACATCAGACTAAGACAATACGAAAGTGAAATAAAGTACCAAGAATAGTAATGTGTGGGTGGCACGTATGTATGGCAAGAAAGCAGTGCGAGAGGTCATTCGTCGTGTTGTTGAAGGCTAGCTTCAGCACCTAAGCCTGACCATGTTTACTTTATTATCATGACTTTATGCCAGTGTGTGACAAAGCTTTAATGGTACACACGTAGATGAAACTTGAAGCAGAGAAGACGACTTTGGAAGAGGTGGCCTGGTAGGTGCATGATCTATCCTTTCTCCCCCTTCCTTATTTTGCACTCAAAATTGCGAGATAATACTAGCTTGAAAGTTGGGGAACTCTAGTAATATGGTACAGTTCATTCGTAGTTACAAGCTGACACTGCTTTGCGTACACAGGTTGGCAAAGGGCGAGCAAGAGATGAGACTATATGGGCAAGTGATTTGTAGTTGACACCACTTGTCAATCAATGAAACTGTTCATTAACTTGCCAATCACACGCGTGGCTCTCTTCACAAAGTTTATCGATGACAACTACTCTAAGTTACTGGACTCTAAACAGCGAGTGTTGATGCCATGTTGTACTTCTAAAAAAAGATTTAGTGGTTCCCGCAAGCTAGGGATATAGCATAATTAAATGAGAATAAGGACCGATTTACGTTATGTACATCAACAAGCAAAGCAAAGTTAGAAAGAACTTGAGTGGCAATGCTCAGGGGTGCCCATCCAACAAGCATCAGGCATGTGATGTCATAACTTCTTGTATGCTGATTGTGAGAGCCATTGATGAAAGCACTGCTCATACATCGTGACTGGAAGACATATCTGGACTTCTCGGCCATATCAAATATAAATTAATAAATAAAATAAATATGACCTCCTCAACATGCATAGCCATTTATTTGCCTGCCATGCCAGCTGCTGTGCCATCCAGCCCAATAAATCCAATAGAAATATGAGGTATATAGATATATATACTGAGTTGAGCAAGTAGAACAATTCATTGTCGCGAGCCCATGCATGTTCAATCGTGTGTTCTTCAAGAAAAAATGAAAAATCTGATGAAATAAACTAAATGACATGTATACCAAATAATTTGCATATTTAAAGTATCTCTTCTAGACTACTCATTATTTTTTCTTGTGAAACTACTACTCATCATTTAAGATACAACGACACACAATATATTAATTGACACATATTTGAGCTTTACATTTTTTTCTATAAAGTAACAACAATGATCGTACCAATGATGATTTTCCATTATAAATCTATTACCTTAATATTGATTAAAAAATGACTCCACAATCGTTTTAAAGGATTACTATGTTCATCAGAGGGGAAAAAAACATATTTCTCATTGCTATTACAAAAAAAGGCCCAAAGCACATATTTCCTAAATTAACCATCATGTTATTATTAAAACTAATCAAAATGCTCATGTACATGTTTGTATATTATCCCTCAGTAGTATATTGTTGATACTAGCACACAAATAGTAATTTTCATGGTGAATCCATTGATATCAAGATGTGTAACTTTGATGTGCAAGGGTTTACTTCCCACATTATATCTATTTTAGACCAAGGGTAGTAGTAAATGTAGTCCATTTGTGAATGCATATTTTGAGGCAAAAAATTGTCTACTGATTTTTATGTCAACTTCTGACTATTATCACATAAGAAAGATATCATGGAACAAATTAAATTTGCGAACATATTTGATATTAATTATTTTCACTCTAGGATAATGCACAAATTTTTAAAAAACAATAATTATTTTTAATTTCATTGTTATTCTTTGGATTGGATGATCTGAGAATATGACTATGATTTTAAGGCTCATCCGCAGATTATTCGTGGAGTAACATGGACAGATATTTGTCTGATATAGAATGTAGGTGATTCTTTGCAATGAAAACATGGCCCATGTGAGTCTTTCCGTTCGAGAGCCTCAGTAGCACCTTAGGTCCTGGGTTCGACTCCTCGTGTGAGCAAATTTTCTAGGATTTAACGGCTTCGTGCTTTCAGCAGTAGGCGACGTGGCCGTCGACAGCGAGGCACCTATGGTGACTTCATCAATCTCGAGGATTTGCCGGCTCAGTCTTCGAAGATGCTTATAGGGGTAGGGTTTGTGTATGTGCGTTTATAGGGATGAGTGTGCGTGTGTTGTGAGTGTCTGAGTTGTACTGTGTAATCGTAAAAAAAGAGAGTTTCCGTTCGACTGCAAGGAGGGATTTGGAGATTTTTGTCAACTCTAGATAGGTTGCATTTGTTTTGTCAAACCCTCTAGCTAGATCCTATATATCGTCGTCAGCAAAGATAATCAACTTGTTTAGGTCTTCCGTATATCCAAAGCAATCGTGCATTTTAGGTTACTAGCATGCTGTATACAAAGAATCAAATTTATGTTTTTAGCCTTCTGATAACCTGACACTAGGAGTTGACCAGACCAGATCTATGTTGCATGCATGTACGTATTTTCCTTTCAAATCTCGTACTCTAACAAGTCGGATACGTTAGTATTGTTATAGCTCCTCTTGGACTGCTCCACTTGAATGAATTGTCGACGCGGATTACATGGCCACGTGAGTTTCAGCATTTCAGGTTCAAATTTTGCTCATCTCAAAAAAAAAAAAAGGTTCAAATTTTGCTAATCAACCCAATTTAGGCCCGATTCATAGTTTCAAGCCCATCTGGCACCTTGCGGTCCAGGCCCAGTGCCGAGGGGAAGCAAGCGACTGCTCTGAGAGCCGGTGAGCTGCGATAGTCAACGCCGCGCTCTCTCCAATCACATCTCCTCTGCTCTTCAGGCTGCCACACGGTACGGTCTATGCCGCCGCTGCCGCTTGGCGTCGAGCATCTGACGCGCCTCCCCGTCCTCTCCACTGCTGCCTGCCGGCTGTCCTGGGATCCTAATCTGAACGCACGAGGTGATCGCCGGAAGCTTTTGTTTTAATTCCTCTCTTTTCTTCTTCTGCAATACATGGAGTCGATTTGGCGTTCTTAAAGGCTTTCCCAGGCACTAGTGTTAAATCCTCCTCTTTAATTAGTGACAGCTTGCCTGTTACTTTCTTTTCTCAGAGAAAGATTTGTGCTTTTTTTTTGGATACTTTTATGCTGATAGGTTTTGAGTACTTGGCGCACTAAATTGAATGATCAACTCTTAGGTGTAGAAAATGAATAAGTTGGAAAAACTGTAACTACTGCTATAGAAAGAAAAGAAAACATTGGCATAGAGTGAATTCCGGGAGCTGACCACCAATATTAGCCGTCAGTGATATGAAACATGTGCAAAGTTTTCATCTGATGGAGGGAGAATACATCACTTAACTGAAGCACGATCAATTCTGCTTATCACTGAGAAGATAAATTCTATATCGAATTTTGAACATTGAAATAATCTGGCACTGTATGTTGTAAAATTGTTCTTGTATTGAAAGAGGATACAAATTAAACGGATTCGTAGATTTTTGTGCTGGAAAGGAAATTGTTTATATCTTATTTTTCTGGCTCTCATTTCTTATACTACATATTATCTAATAGGTTAGTTGAGAATGAATTGAATCATGACTATGTATTCTCTATTGAATTGTTATTGCAATTTATGGATGTGACAGACTAAATGGGCTCACGTGTACGAGTTATGTTCTTCATGAGCATTTTGGTCAGTACAACTACAAGCTTAGCCTTGGATGATGCTGGTGCGTGATTTTTCTATATGTAATCATGTATCCCGTACAAGCAGTACATAGCTGATATTCATTATTATATCTATTTTCTCGGAAGAGAATTCTGGTTGTGTGTTGAATGGTCGTAAAGTTTGGGATCAACAAGAAAATAATGCAGCATTATTTGAGAGGCAAACAGATGAGAGAAAATATTTTGTTTGGGCTGATTTGCATTTTTACTCTCCTCGCATTGTTCTGTCCTCAGCTGCAGCCATCGAATTCTCGTCCCGACGTTCAACAAACCTGTTTCAACACAATTTTATTTTGTATGGAAATTCTATTTGCATATTTGAAGGGAATTAGCAGATGACGGTTTTCATCAGATTTAAAAAGACACTTCACAATTAGCATGAAGATTTGGTGATCGGGTCTTTTGAAAAAAAAAGGGATTTGGTGATCAATTTTATAGTGTGCTAAGCGGCGTATCTCTGATATTCATCCTTGTTTTAAAGTAAGTTGCCATTTATCATTTTGTTTTTCTATTGTAGCTGATATAAGGACTCAAAATGTGGGCACAACGTCTCTGATAACGAAGGAAAACCCACAATTATGCCAACTTTGTGAGGAGTTTGCCACAGAAGCTCTCTTCTATCTTAAGGAAAATGAGACTCAGACTGAAATCATTAATACACTGCACCAAGCTTGTTCAAACCTTCATTCTTTTAAGCTGGAGGTATTGTTGTTGCTACCTTCCCTTATACTTCCATATCTATAACTGTATTTTAGGAGGCCACATTGCTGCTACATTACAATACCTTTCTGTGGGTTCACTTCTTGCAGTGCAAAAGATTGGTCGATTATTACGCCCCTCTTTTCTTCACAAAAATTGCTACTTTAAGCCCTGAAGAATTTTGTGTGACCGTAAGTTTTTGTGGGAAAGTAACGCTTATTCGTCTCCCAAGACATGAAGATACTTGCACCTTTTGCCATGAGGTTGTCGATGAGATCGTTACCGATCTTGAAGATCCAGACATGGAGGTATTTGTTTCTTGTACTTACCTTTCCTCCGAATCTCATTTATTATAAACTCAGTACAATGGAAGTTATGTAGAGCTTCTTTATCTATGTATATGTGTCAGTTTGAAACACACTGCTTTGGCACATCGACATTTAGCATGGATTCAAGAGACTTGAGCATGACTTCTTTTAGGTGATGGCATAGTGAAACATTTTATTCGTGTTAACAGATGCTTATTCTTTGGAGTCTTGTGTATAGTGTGTATGATTAATATGATTCATTAGGAGTTAGGCACTATCAGGCGCTGTAAAAGATATCAATGTTCATGTTTCTTACACTGAACTTGAGTGAGCATGTACGTGATGGAGTGACGGGGCCCTTATGCACTATTGCAATTCTTTCAGTGCTGTATATGACTTTGCTGCTTTAACTTGTGCACTGGCGCACCAAGATAATCTAGTGTCATTATCATGAAGTATCATGCAAGGGAAACTTTTCCTAGAAATAGTTTTGTAATAATACTTAAATATGTACACCGACTAATCTGTTCTCATATGACCAAGCTTGAAATGGATGGAACAAACAGATATGTAAATGTATCACAAAGATAATTAAAATGCAAGGCACCTGCTACAGGAAGTAGTTCATTTACATGTTAGATAGTCATATCATCATGGGTAAAGCATGTTTCCATGTCTGGATCGGTGGAAAAGAGGTTTGTATGCTGTAACTACAATGTGTTATTCTGGTCCTGTTTTCTTCTTTCTGGCAACCAAATTCAGTCTGTTAGATTTCCATTAACTGTCCTGTAGTTCCTTAGGATTAGCTCTGTAAGCATGCTGTGATGCTCTTCTATGAGGGTGTAACCCTTTAGACATCCCAACTGCTAGTTAAGAATGAGCAACTGTATGCATTTCCTTATACATTTGAGTAGTAAGTAGTTCTGTTATAATTGTTGTGTTAGAATGCTTGGGCTTACGAGTATCATTCTGATCTACTGATATTGCTCTGATCGATCTGAATCACCGTCATGTTGGTGCGATTGATCTTCCCTCAGTTTAATGCTTTGCGTGCTAGTCAAAGTCATTGGCTTGTTCACATTTGGTTGGTGGCTAGTCGCAACTCTAGCTTTTTTTTTTTTTTCATTTTGTGCACACAAAATGGCATAGTAGAGACCAATATTTTGTTGTGCTACTCATGTAGCATTTGTTTGTGCAAATCATAAACACTGCCTTTTTCCATGTAAAGCTTTACTTACATTAAAAGGTCAGGTTAGCTGGATTATGACAAGTTATGGTGTTTTACAGTGGTAAAGATGTTTCTTGCACAAAATCGTTCTGAACGATTTTTTGATAAAATGGTGAAAATGTTGTCATATTTCTCTGGCATGCCCGATCTTTCTTCTTCTTAGTGGGATGTCCACTTACAGCGACATTTCGTGCTGCATTTTAGATTCAGATTGATACTTTCACTATAAATGCATGTTCATATTTGTTTCTTCTTTACCTTTTGCTGCTAGGATCATACCAATATTTCTTTCTTTTATTGAAAAAACTTTTAGTTGAAACGAGAAACGAAACCTTATGCCATTTTTTTTTGTTTCCGTTGACAGCTTAAGATAGTCGAGATACTTCTAAAAGGATGCAACAATACAGAGAATTTTGTACAAAAGGTAAGAAATTAATGCTCACACTACTGAGCTAAAGTTACTTTATTAACCAGACAGGATTGTTTCTGAAATGTGGCAATTCTCCAATTCAGTGTAAGCGATTGATCATCCAAAACGCACCAGTCATACTAGAGCACATCAAGCAGTTCCTCAAGAAGAAGGATTTCTGCAACTCTATCCATGTCTGTGGAGGTAAAACTGCTCATGCTGGATCGCAAGTCCTTAGAAGCCTCTCCACGGCTTGAACTTCCAGAACTGCTGCCTGTCCATGTAGTGCTGGACAACATTTGTGACGATAAAGTGTGTACATATGAAAATAAGTTCTTAAATTCGTAAATATTCCTGGGCAACAAACTCTGAAAAATTTGTTATGTACATGTGTAGAAAACAAATCCACTGTAAAGTTAAACAGGCCTCCAGGCAAAATTGCTACATGACTGTTTATGCAAGTACGAGCATGTATAATTGAACTGTAAAATCAGTGTATGTATGATTATATTGTTTGATGTATATGCAATGGTGAAAGTGAAACTTTAATATATTTCGGAGCAGACTTACCTGATGCCAAATGCTGCTTGACTGTGAATGATATGATTTCATTTTCTGTAAGCTTTTCACGAATTTGAATGCCCCAATCGTTTGAGTACCTTGTATAAGTTGATTATGGGCATCATGAATTATATCATGTAATACGATTTTGTGTTTTTTGGTCCGACGGACATTAAAGAAAGTTGGCTTTGTATGCAACGCTCAATGATAAACAAACTTTAAAAACTGCAACTCTATCTGTAGTGCAGACTAAATTATGACTTCATGATGTATGCCTGTAACCAAGCTACATTTTTTATTCTTCTTTTTTTTCTTTTTTCGAGGAAGCTACATTTTTTCATTGATGTCCTGTAGACAAAAATCGTCATGATAGCCTACCTTTTCATACTCTGATTTTAAGGTTCTATTTGGGACGCATGAACTAATGAATCATATTCAAATTCCACAAGAGACGATTTAATTTTGCAAAAAATATCTCAGAATTCGGGAAAAATCCACACAATCGGAAGGGGCCTAATAACATCAATATGAAGTTTGGCTACTTTCCTTAACTCACATATTAGAAGTGATTTTTTTTGTGAGAAGGTATATATTAGAAGTGATTTCGATTTTCTATGTGGACTATTTGGACTGTCCTAACTCCTAATCCTAAGTCGTGATAATCCTCTTTCTCTTTCTACCAATTCCTAATCTGTGTGATTGTTCAAACATATGCATCCAATCAATAATTGTTGCTCTATTGTATTGCTGAGCAGAGTCATGAATACAAGAACGTCTCATCCATTATTCCCATTATTGGAGTACTCGTCATGACGGTAGTGGACAGAAGTCGTTTTCAGGCCATGAATAATGTTTGCTTCATTATTGTTGCTGCTTGCCTTTCACGCGAGACTTATTTTTCTTGCCGCTCTTGTCCTCAGGTAGCCACGCAATCTGATAGCTAAAGGTTTCCGTGTGATAGGCAGCGACGCTCCGTCCATGCGCCCTGATGATAAGAACGACGAGTTATTATTCTACTGGTTGCTGCACGATACATAATTTGACCATCTTTTCTCAGCCAAGGGAGTATGTGGCTGGAAAAGATTGTCCAATTTATATTCTGGGCTGGGGAAAATCGCTTCAAAACATATATATCATACCTTGTAGTTGGGAAAATTGGGCGAGGATTGGATCGGAGCCATCTGTGGGTACCTGTGGATCTCCTCTAACAAAAACGAACTACTCGTAAGTAATGCATTTCACATAGAGAAATATCGTTGTAGCTCATTTCCTCAACAATAGAGTCCAGTTACTTAGAATTGTGATTAAACGTTGATGCTATAAGTTTGCATGCTGGAGGGACTACAGCGACATAGAATTAACTTAACGAGAGTGGTTTATTAATAGCCACGCCCGTTGATTCACCAAGTGAAATATGCGCGCCTTTTCAAGTGAAAGCAACAGCACGCGAGCAAATTGAAATGGCGAATCCTGTCATGGTTAGCCGACGTGTTCTTATCGACGTGTGTTTGGAGCACAAGGTTCGTCAGAAATTCATGACAGTCGGCATGGCGTCACGACGTGAATCTTCGACCGAATCTCCAGTGGACCTAACACCAATAATGCCATTTTCTTATGCGTTTGCGTCCCTGTCAGACCAAACGCACGACGCGAAGTGATAACTGGGGATGTGTAGGGATGACTTGGATGGGGAAGATGCCACGCATAATTTACATAAACTATGAGATTGCCAGGACAGATACATACTTGTTTAAAGTATGTGGAGTGGTATCCCTAAAAAAAAGGGTATGTGGAGTGGTAATCTGTTCCTGCATTTGCACTTTATGAAGAGTAGTCTGCTGGTGCATTTGGATCTGATATTTTCTTAGAGCAAACTGGAGGAGACGAGCCAATGACGATCCTGTTTCTTGGTTGATAATGATTAATTCACTGTTTAGAAGCTATTCGAAACACACTGAGGAGAGTTATGTAGCTTTGGCAGTAATAATAGTGTATTCTTCACGTTGTCGGTGAAACGTATATCTTTATTGTGCTAACAATGCGATCTCGAGACATTAATAGTAGGAGGGTGCTTGGTTTATAGCCACAGCTGTGGTGCCGAAAATCGGTGCCATGCTCGCCACAGCAGCCATGACAAGAAAAAAGCAAGAAAAAAGCAAGCCAAAGTGCTGTGGCGGCCAAACCTCATCACGGGAATCAAGAAGCGCCCCAGCCGCCTAAACTTTGTTGTGGCGAAATGAGGCGGGCAAGCAAACATGCCCTAGCTTCACTAGCCATAGCCCTATTTGTTTCAGCTTCAACTCCACAATCTGCCCTCTTAGATTCCAAAATCTAGCAATCCACCGAAAGTGTGGCATAAATATTTACTAGCATGCCATTTCCATCCACGGTAACTGAGTGAAGCTGGATAGTAGAATCTAAATAAATATACCCTCAGTATTTGTACCTTCAAATTTTATAATATCAAAGTCCACCATCTACAATCCAAAAGATGGATTCCACACTCTAAAACTGAAAAAAAATGGGGGCTATATCAAGTTGCATCTTGTGCATAAGGGCAATCCCAATGTCGTTTCAAAGAAATAGTAAGAAATAAATGTTAGCTTACTACTCGTATGCATACATTGTGTGAATCAATAGCTTAATACAGGAATTTCCTTGTACGCCACTATCTGTAGCAAAGTGAATATAAAATTTCTTCTTTCCTTCCCACAATAAGTAACTCCGATCTTTTTAATCTGTTGTTTTTGTCCACGTGCCCCATCTCCTTCTTCCTTCTCCGCTCCTTAATTAGGAACATACACATGGCAAGAGACTCAAAGCAACTCCAAAGGAACATACACATAGCTAGATGAAAATGGATTCCTTTCAAAGAGATTGTATGAACTTGTTGAACAAATCCTCTGAAAACCAATAACCCGCCAATTCTAGCCAAAACTCCCTTTCTTTCCAATTTTCGCCATGGCTTTCGCCCAATCTCAATTCTCCCAACATTTCGCGCTAAATTTATCAATCTACGATATTCTCTCCATTCAGAATTACATGATGTTTAGCTCTGGGCACGAATAAGGGATGATGGAAAAGGTGGGTGTATAGAAAATTAACAAAGAGGCGAGAGATAGAGATATATACATATATATAGAAAGAGAGAAAGGTGCATCAAGAAGTGAGTGTGTCTTATAATTTGAGCAAAGTTGAGAAGGCTAAAGTGCCATGTAATTTGAAACGGAGAGAGAACATCAAAAATTAGTTCCCATATACCAACAAGCAGACATATGTTCACTCTATAGTGTTCTTAATAGTAGTCAAGTGGCAGATTTATGAATATCAAAATTTGCCGATCTAGCTCTAGTAGACGTTCATAGAAGTATGACACGTGTTCATGTGTTCATATGGGTGTTTTCCCGCAGAGGTGGAGCTTAGTTAAGGTCAGGATAGGCCATGGCCCCCTCTGCCTAGGACAAATCTACACTGAATAAAGAGTAAATTGCTATTGTTTACTAAGCTCGTGTTTGCGTTTCAGCCTTGACTCACACCAAGGCTCTGTCCGCCACATGCAGGTGGCTGCTGATTGGTTGTTTGTCTGGTGCTGTGTACTAACGCATGCAAACGCAGTCATTTTTCTCGCCACGCCGTGGCGGCAAAAATCAACGCCACAATCTGTGGCGGCCACACATGTGGCGTGGTAAAGCTTGGTGTGGGCAACCAAGCATGCCTTAAATTTTAGTTTGATCAGTGAAGCCGGCCCCACCTGAACCTTGGGCCTCAAGCTCCGCCAGTGCTTGCCCGCCCCTACATGTATGTGACCTATGCTATATTTTGTTAACAAAGATAATTACTCAAATACAGAATAATAAAACGAAAAACTCACAATAATAATTCAGTCTAACTGTATTTCTAAAAACTTCACGTTTTCACGCCAATGGCAGTACTCGTCCTTGTCACCATCATAACAGTGTTTTTAAAAATAAAAAAGAAAAACCCTAAACAAGAATCTCCTCTATCGGCACGACTACTTATCAACCCAAGATCCACCACCTGCCTCCTTGCAGTTCCAACCAATTCAGCCCCAATCGTGTGCCCGGGCAGGCAAAGCGCGCGTGCACGCACGCGCGCGCCACACCCACCCACCTAACCGGAGCCAAGATGCCGTCAGGCGACGACGACTCCTCGGCGGCGGCGTCCTCCTCCGGCGCCGCCGCCGAGAGCTTCACGAAGATCCTCCAGGGCCGGTACGAGCTCGGGCGCGTCCTCGGCCGCGGCGGCTCCTCCAAGGTGTACCGCGCGCGCGACGTCCGCACGGGCGTCCACGTAGCCGTCAAGGCCGTCCGGAAGCCGCACCACCCGTGCTCGCCCGAGGACGCCGCGGCGGCGCGCCGGGCCGTGGAGCGCGAGCTCCTCGCGCTCCGCCGCGTCCGGGGCCACCCGCACGTCGCGCGGCTCCTCGACGTGCTCGCCTCCCGCTCCGCCGTCTACCTCGTGCTAGACCTCGCCCGCGGCGGCACCGTGCTCTCCGCGGTCGAGCGCGGCGGCGCCGCCGACGAGCCCGGCGCGCGGCGGATGTTCGGGCAGCTCGCCTCCGCGCTCGCCCACGTGCACGCGCGCGGCGTCTTCCACCGCGACGTCAAGCCCGACAACCTCCTCCTCGACGAGCGCGGCGACCTCCGGCTCGCCGACTTCGGCCTCTGCGCCTTCGCCGACCGCCAGCTCGGCCCCGACGGCCTCGCCGCCACCGCGTGCGGCTCCCCGGCCTACGTCGCGCCGGAGATCCTCCTCAAGAAGCGGTACGACCCCCGCGCCGCCGACGTGTGGTCCAGCGGCGTCGTGCTCTTCGTGCTCACCTCCGGCTATCTCCCGTTCAACGACGGCAACCTCATGGGCATGTACCGGAAGATCTGCGCCTGCAAGTTCCGGTGCCCCAAGTGGTTCTCGCCGGAGCTCCGGCGCCTCATCGGCCGGATGCTGGATCCGGACCCCGCCACGCGCATCAAGATTGGTGAGATCATTGACCACCCTTGGTTGCAACACAACGGCGTGTCATTTGGTAAGATCATCCCAGCTCGTCCTTCTCAACCTACTCCGGAGGTGGTGAAATGGGAGGCAGAATTGGAGCAATCAAGAGAGCTCAATGCATTCGACATTCTTACATTCGCATCGGGATGCGATCTGACCGGGTTGATAGGGCCGTTGCCTGATCGTGTGCGATTTTTAGTACCTAGTACTGTAGATGTAAGGTCAGTGTTGGACAAGATTGCACAGCTAGGGAGAGAAGATGGATTCATACTAAGGAGAAAGGATGAAGCAGGACACGGAGGTGTTCTGCTGGAGGCAATGGATGGCAAATTTGTTTCACAGGTTAGAATCCATCGATTACATGAGCAAATTATGCTGGTGGAGGCAGAACGAGCTAGTGTTGATGAGGCACCTAATTTTTGGAAGGGTCTTCAATCAAGTCTAAACTTCTCAACGAACTGAATACAATCGACTTTGCCTTCGTGGAGCAAGGAATGTTCTAGATGTAATTAAGCAACATGTAAATATAAATTAGATTCATTGAACTTGGACATGTATAGATTTTGGTGAGACATACCAATATGGCAAATCACTTATCTTGCTTTTAGTGTTTATAAAGAGAGAACAGCCGTGCGGAATCCGATCATTGACAGTCGTCGTAAAGGTGCAGAAGATGTTTTATCATATTTTTGCTTTGCTCCAGCTCCCGCCATGTTGAATGTCATGTAGAATAATTGGCATTCTGGCTAGGTTCATAGAAGATACTACGAATCTGGATATAGCACATGTTCAGATTCATAGAACATTATATGAACTGGACATAAGAAACATAGTCAGAATGCCAAGTAAACTGAAACGGAGGGAGAAATAAATTTGACTTTTAATTGCGGGAAAAAGTACTCAAAGATTATTTTTGTTCTTGAATAAGAGTACCAACTGATTGATCAAAGTTTTGCACGATCAACATGGTTTCTTTAGTTGCAATATTTTGCATATATCATTCTCTATATGAAGTGAAGAGGACCCTTCACGCATTTGTTTTCAGGCTTCCTAATGAGGGTATTATTTTCAACAAATAAGGTGCTCCTTTCTTTTCACAATACTCGGACTGTAGCTCTGAACATAGGAAACAAGGAGAGTGAAAAAAAATGTAACACACAAAAAACCAAGAGACGAGATATAGAGATCCAGATGCATTGCGAAGTAGAATGATGCATTGAAAAGTTAGAATTACAAGTGTTGTAGCAAAAAAAAAACAATTGAAGGTTAGGATCACAAGTATTGTGAAATGAAGGAGGTAGACAATTGTGATGATATGAAAAATTAAATGTGTTATGAGGAGAGAGGGAGGGAGGGATGGGGAGATACTACATTGAAGATGTTGTTTCGCTAGAGATGACATGACATTCTTGGTAATGAAACAAAATGAAACCCTCCATTGGCCTTATTTTGTATGGTCTTGGAGCCTTGTGATGTTTCTTTGAACGAACAGGACAATGTTGAGTCACAGGAACGAAACCCTTGTCATCCTATGGTTTCTGACCAGTTCTTATTAGTACATCTGTAGATTTACTATAAGAGGTTCTCTTCTCTTTAATATACACGTTGTGGACATAAGAGTAGGAGAAGGAATTATGTGCAGTGGATAAAAGAGGGGAAAAAATAGAAAATACAATTAGAATATATTTGAATTGAGATAGTATCAACGCCAGTTGGGTTGGGTATGTGCGTTCATAGGGGTGAGTGTGCGTGCGTTGTGAGTGTCTGAATTGTACTGTGTAATCATTAAAAAAAAAAAGAAGGTTGGGCTGGAGCATGTGGTTTAGTAGGCAGTAGGCTTTTGCAAGAGCCGTGTGTGATGGCCGCCGCGGCCTGCACATCTGATCTGAGCCCGCTATCTGATGGCCATTTAGGCCGTGTTTGCTCGGCTGGAAATGCAGTTTTGGGCAAGGCCGTGCAAGTACTCGGGCCTATTTCCCAGTTATCCACAGACCGCAGTGGTCTCTCTTGCTCCAAAAACAAATAATAGTAATACATAAATAAATAAATAAATAAATAATAAAGGTACTTCGTCGGCCTGCCCTGACGCGATACCTGACGATATGCTGCCGTCGTGCGCGTCGAGCTTTTCCATGGTCAGCGGCTGGCCACCGCATCCGACGAGAGACAAGACAAGTGCGGCAGGTCAACCGCCCGCGCGCGCGGCACACGTGAAGACGCTGGTGTGCGCCCGCGAACAGCTGCATGCGTTCCGCGGTGCCTTGTCCCGTACAGAAAATACACTATACTCCTACGCGGCGCATCAGGCAGCAGATCCCTTTTCCAATGGTTTTTGCCTTCAAGAAACGAGCTAGGGGTTTTCTTCTAGCCTCGTAGGAGTAGCAACTTGGAGACTGCTTTTTTTTTTTTAGACTACAACACATTACAATTTTCCCCTGTGTTTTACACAGCGGCTGAGAATTTTTCTATTTCTTTTTACTTTTTAAATGTTGTCAATGATCAAGATTTACTAATCTAGGAGCATCTCCAAAAAAGTCCACATAAACTCCCTTTAAATCAAAATAATAGGGTTTAATAAAAAAAATCTCCAACACCACTCCAAAACCACTCCTAACTTTTCCCTACTTCTAAAGTTTTCTTCATTTGTAGCTACAAACAGAGGAAGAATTGAGGCACACCTTCCTTTTTTTTCAATAAAATTAATATTTTTATGTCCCCAAATATTGATGTGTCTCAATCAAAAGTATTTTCGATCTACTTTTGTTGGGAACTAGAGGAGGAGAGAAAAGTTACCCCTAATAATTTTTAGTTACTTCAAAAACAATTTAATGAGGATCTTTTGAAAATGCTCTAAAATATATTCTGAAGACGAAAATAAATTGCCAATAAAAAATCACAAGATTTTCTAATAAAAGAACCAGGACCGAGCTCAAAGACTCAGGCAGAGTTGAGAGTTCTTACACTATTGCTAGGATGCTGCGAAAATTTACCTCGTATCTAGTTACACTGTATTTTAATTTGTGTAAGCATTTAGTAACCGGCCATTCGTATAAAGCGCCTGCGCGCTACGTAAAGTTTTAGAGGTTTCGTAGTGAATAAATTAGAGAGAGATTATCAAGCATCACGTACCATGTGATTTCCGTGACATCAGAAATGACTGGTGAGTGAGTCCGAGCAACAACGGCTCCAGTTTGAGCCCATCAGCTTTCCTATGTGTTACCTGCCGACCGGACCGCGAAGAGAAGACAGCAAGCGAGATTGGCACCACATATATAAAACAAGCACCGAAAGCGGCTACCTTTTCGTTCGTCTTTCATGATCTGTGTGTTGCGTTGGACGCATGATCTGCAGGATTTACCTACCTGCTCTCATTGCAGCAGTAGTGTCCACCCTTATTGATGGTACTGGATGCAGTTGCACTTGAGGCCCAAAATTACTTCGATAAAATTGCATTGAAATGATACACTGCGCAGTAGACTATAGATGAAATCTGAATGTGTTCTCTTTAGAATAACACTGCACTTAGAAAAATGAGAGCAACCCCATCCCCTACCTTATTTTCGAGGGTAAAATACGGCTCGATATGGGACCATACTTACATGTCTGACAATAAAGAAAAAAAACTTAAAATTGCACAATGGGTTTAGTTTATATGTTACGAAAATATAAGGTCAGTGGATTCAAAATTTTCTTCTACCAATACAATGTTTTTCATAAATTTTTTGAAAATGTCTGTCAGCAACCCAAAGTTGAAAATTTTCTTCTACCAATACAATGATCCTTTTTCTGCCTCTCGGACTGTGGCGATTTCAGTTGTTGGAATTACTAACTGTTTTCTTTACTGATGTACCTCGATTTCTCAACTGTAATTACGTTATTTCAGTGTGTAAGGAAGAATCCATTTACGCAATGTGTGTGGTCTACTAATGGTCAGGGCCGGCCCTGGAGGGGGGCAAGCGGGGCGGCCGCCCAGGGCCCCCGAGTCCAAGGGGCCCCTCCCCGTTGCAAGTCTGTGTAGAGGTCTTGATCTAGAAAAAAAAAAGGCCCTTAGCAGGCTGTAGCGCATGCCACAGGTCTAGCAAAAACTCCATCCGTCGTGTAGCCTGCGTTCGTGGTCCTTGTCATCCAAGTAGAAGAAGCCCAATACGACAATCGCAGTGATCACTGATCAGCAACCGCATAACACAGCGGCTGGCATCGGAAATTCTTTTGCTGCTGCCGCACACAAGTTGCGAATTACCGCAACTGTTGATTTGCCAATCGCCGCGCCCGCTGCCCACACTGCCGTATCCAACGTCCAGGCGAGTCACCGGCCTTCCCATGCCAACATGAACTGTGGCGTCACGTCGTCCGCAATCCGCTAAAAGAGGTACGTATACTAATGATATTCCCTAAATTCCTTAGGCATGCTCACTTAATTGATTTGATCAATCTTTTTTTTAAAAAAAATTCTAGCAGGATCCAAATCAATTAACTGTTGAATGTCCTTCGCATAAAAACTGTCTCAAGACGGCTGAATGGTTTAGCTACTTTATGCGTTTACAAGGAACTGTGGAATGAGATTGATATCAATAGCGTCATTAGTGACTTCATCTCTAGAATGCTAGAAGAAAAGTTTAAAGTAATATGCACAAATAATTTATAAGAATAATTTTAATATGGTATTTTTCAGATAAAAAAGTTTGTATGTATTTAATGAATTTTTATTTTCTTCGTAGAGGGGGCCCCGACTGTTAGATTCGCCCCGGGCCACTAAAATCACAGGACCGGCCCTGCTAATGGTTTGAGTGCTACCCTACTCATGAACACTTACAAATATTTCTGAAGTAATTTTTTTTTTTGCGGTGATTTCTGAAGTAATTAGATACCCGTGCCGTGTGAAAGGAGAGACTGCTGAGACAACCGTTTTGCCAATCCCAGCAGCAGCCGGATGGTCAAATACTAATTGCTCGTTGTGGCAGCCAGACGTGCACGTTTCGTGCACTTGTAACTTGTCGTCATCTCGACCTCACCTGCCAACTAATTCCACATGACGGCGTCCTGATTCCTGAATCCAAACTCTTGGCAGCAATGTGGTAGTCCATTCGTTCCAGTATAATTAACGGTTTAGCTCTTGACACGAAGATTTAAAAAAAATGGTAAAGATAAGTGCGCAGGAAATGAGAAGAAGAGACATAAAGGTATAAATGTATTGGAAAGAAAAAGATGCATCGGGAAGTAAGAATGCCAATTATGTTAAGAAAACTGCAAAAAACTAAAGTAACAATTGAGACAGAGGGAATATAGTATTTTCAATGTTTCATAATACTACTGCTTTGCTTACTTTTTTATAATCCTGACGGTTGTCAAAGAGAGAATCAAAGAAATAAGTTGGCAAATAATTGGTTACATCATTTTCGCTTTATCCACTGAATTCGTGTATTAACATACTTCCTCCATGCCACTTTACTAGACGTCCGGGCGTCTTCCCGTTTTCCCGAAATACATGACGTTCTCGCTTATCTATACGTCCCTGCTGCTTTTTCTACTGCTCTGTTTCTTGCTGGTTGGTTGTGGTTGGCTGAGAGCTAGGAACGTCTCACGCTGTAATAAACGGCACCAGGCAAGCACGCGCGTGGCTGGCTAGGAGCCAGAGCATCTGGTGCGTGCCTCTGCCTTCTTAATCTGTGTGCTGATGGGTAAAACGTCAAGTAAAATAAAAAGGAGGTAGAAAGAAAATACTGCTGCGCCAAATACACGCTGTAGCGTAGCCCCACAGCACAGATCGACAGCTCTGAGGTAGCCAATTATATATACGCATAAGAAAAATATACGCATAAGAAAACAAGAGGCAAGAAACAGCGGGCGACCCTGTCTGCTTATCACACTCGGAACCTGTTCGATCGTAAGCCCCACGCAGCCGAAAACGACCAGAAGAAACAGATGGATGAATTGGCCCGTGCCGTCCTTTAGCACACGGTAGCTTTCAGTTTCGGAGAGACGACACTGACAGAGCCAGCTACCGTACAAAGTTTGCGTTTTAGAAGAAGGAAGCATTGTTCTCGTGCCAGGAGCAGTGCGATGCAATAATTTAGAGGACAATTGGCAAGCTGTCCTCATGCAGACGGATGGGTATATTCATTTCGGTAGTATAGTGCGATCGAGTAGAGAGTAGTATCTTTTTTCGTTTGGGGTGAGAATCAGAGTTCGAACTGCGTGCAAAACCGCTGCAGATTATGACCAATTAACATAGGAGTACAAAGCACGTCTCCTCTCTGGTGCTACCTGTTGCTTAATTTACCCCTCAGTTTCAGTCGACGTATGATTGTTATTTTTTTGAACTTGACCTATTATTGTTGCCAACCTTTAACAAATTTCTATTGCTAGTACGTGTTTTTACTGGAAATTAAAGTATTGTCGCAAACAAAAACTTGCTATCAAGGCAGAACAGGTGTGGACCAAATAATCAGGCGACACCTCCCAAGGCGACCACCTATCAGGTCTGAAACCTACTCCGTACCGTTCACAAGTTGGTGTCGGCTATGTGTAGGGCAAGGGCAGCAAGAGAGAAGACCAAAGTGAATTATTTTCGCACCACGTTCCAAATCGATAGGATGCCACTTTTTTATAAGGAGCTGTCCATAAAGCTAGGGTCACTCTGCAGTGTGATCGACCCCCATCTCTTTCAAGTATACTCGTCATTCCCCTCCAAGAGAAATATATTTTGGCATCATTTTTCGGATAACGTGATTCCTCCTTCCCTAAAGAATAACCCAATAATACTTATTGGAAATTTATATGATCTGAGTAAATTTGCCTTCAAAGTAATTCAAATACATATTTATTTTCTTTTAGAACGTATTACGAATTAATATTTTTAGTTTCTAAAATAATATATATATGAATGAACCTAATCGAGAGGTCAGCATGGGATCTGATCTAAAGCTCATGTATGAAAATTACTGCCTAGTCTACCTCAGTCCTTCAGCCATTCAAAACATTGGGCAAAGTACTATAGCTGAACTGATAAGATTAGATTTCTTGCGGGAGAACTTACCCACCTTCATTGGAATGTTCAACTTAGCACGAGGTGCTTATATGTGAGGATAGTTTCAGTGGTAGGAGGTGTGTATCATCAGTTAGGTATCTATAGTTATTTTGCAATCTCAAGATATATGGTCCAATATCCTGAAGGCGTTGGGGATGTGTGCCTTCCATTTGTATCTATAGTATGCTTCAAATTTCAAAACAATATATATCGTCTTGTTTCAACATATATTTTAATTTTACAAATGCAACAATTGAATGCGTCATCAAACTACTTACTATACCTCCATTACAAAATATGTGTGGGTTCAGCTTTGAGCATGGGAATTAAGAAAACTTAGAAAAGTTGTGTTCACATGAAACGAGGGAGAGAGAGAAGTATTGGGAAGGGAGAAAATATTCGTTACAAAGTAAGAATGCCAAATAATTTGATAAAACCATTGAAATTGAGGTAAATTGAAACAAAAGTAGCACCTATCAACCTACAAGGAAGAGAACGGGAAAAATAAGAAAAGGGCAACAATGAAATTTTTTTCATAAAAATCATATCTCCACCTGTTGATTTTGAAAAACACAAAACAAAAATCATAATCCTCCGGTTTAAATATATAACATCGTTGACATTTTTTTGTTACTTTGACCATTCGTTTTATCTATAAATATGTATGCAAATAGCTAATTGTATAAGCTTAACGTTAAAGTAATTTCGAGATGGATCAATTGATATTCATTTCACGTTAGTAAACTAATTACTTTAATATGTATTGTTGGTCAGAGTTTAACAAAAAAGTCAACGGTGTCATATATTTAAAACTGAATGGTGTACTATTTAAGGAATACATTTAAAATTCTTAAATAATAAGATTCCAAAAACAACTTGCAGTACCAGTAGTATATACTAGCTGGTGTGAATGGAGATACAGCTTATACAACGCCACCGAATTAGATATTTGGTTGCGAACACGTTGACGAATGAACAAAGCGACATCACATTATATATTCGCAAATGTGGTACGGTCACATACTTAGGTGGTCAACACTCATGCAGGTCAACATCTTGCCGTCACCTACTAGGAAACACAGGAGGAAAAAAAAAGGGTTCATTCACATCAATTATCACACAGCTGGTTCCTAGTATCAAGACACACCACACGTTCTCCCTGCAGAGTGGCAAAGTCC
Organism: Eragrostis nindensis; assembly: GCA_012490785.1. Taxonomy (NCBI): domain Eukaryota; kingdom Viridiplantae; phylum Streptophyta; class Magnoliopsida; order Poales; family Poaceae; genus Eragrostis; species Eragrostis nindensis. The sequence continues at coordinate 252,789 of JAAXCT010000361.1, read as the reverse complement.
ACTTCGAACAAGGAACTAAGGTTCCATAGGAAGCAAGAAACACATTTCGTGTTCAAAAGACTAATAAAATTGTGCTTCAGGGGTACACAAGCCACCAAAACAAAAATGACGTTTGCAGCAGCTCATAGTTCATTGCCTTCTGAAGAATCTACGCATGAGCACCAGGATGAATAAACGTTTATACATGGTGTGTTCGTTTCTATAGGTCTAAATTCTAGAGAGTCACATTAAACAGTATCTTATTATTTATATATACTAAATAAATTAAATTATAAAACTAAGTTCAGAACCTCCGTCTAATTCGCGAGACGAATCTAACGAGGGTAATTAAGCAGTGATTAGAAGATGGTTACTGTAGCATCACTGTAGTAAAAAATAAATTAATTAGGCTCATTAGATTCGTCTCGCAATTAGCACCCATCTGTCAAAAAAATTTTGTCATTAAACTAATTAAAATATTTTAAATGTAAAGATTCTTTTTGATGTGACAGTGCTAAAATTTAAAGGGCAAGAATTCAAAACAGTCTGAAGAATCTAAAGCATCAGCATGTGTTGTCGTTATCTTAAGAACACGAACAATACTCGGTGACTGTTTGGAACAGACAGGACCACTCGGTGAATTTCAGGATTTACTGTTCACAAATAAAGAGTTAAATCTAAATCAAAGAATTGGTGGATCTCGACACTTTACCAGATATGTCATGACATGAGTGCCTCCACCAATATCTATGACCCGACAACAATTACAACAAATTGTTGGTCTTAACCTTTGCAATCAATCACCTCACCAAACCCCCAAAAAGATCTCCCAAATTCCCTGAACAAACCCCAAAAGGCCGAAAAGGCCCCTCGTGTCTTAATCCACCCAATTCATGGGAAAGATAACCTTGGCAGTTTGGCACCATGTTTTGGATTTTGGAGGTAGGATCACCACATCATTGAAACAATAAACAAGTTGATATTAAAAAAAAAAGATACCAAGCACTATTTATATGGATAAATACTATAATATTTTTTTGGGACCGAAATTTGGGAGGAAGGATCTTTTGTCTCTCACCACATAGAGTCTTTGACTCTCCACGCATCCCTCGCCGCATTAAAAAGATCCCAAACACACGCACTCCCACGCGCAGCTCCGCCACACACCCCCCCTCACGCGCCGCCATGGCCGGCTCCATCATCCCGAGCACCAGCACCAGCGGCGGCGGCGATGGCGCGGCCGCCGCGGCGTCGACGAAGCTGGGCCGGCTGAACGCCGCGGTGGAGCGGTCCTGGTTCGGGCGGCGGTTCCGGCTGGCGGCGCGCGGGACGACGTTCACGACGGAGCTCCGCGCCGGCACGACCACGTTCCTGACCATGGCCTACATCCTGGCCGTGAACGCGTCGATCCTCTCCGACTCCGGCGCGACGTGCACCGTCGACGACTGCGACGCGCCGTCGGCGGCGTGCAAGTTCCCGCCGGTGGACCCCGGTTACGCGGCCTGCGTGGCGCGCGCGCGGCGCGACCTGATCGTGGCGACGGCTGCGTCGTCGGTGATCGGGTCCTTCATCATGGGCGCCTTCGCCAACCTCCCCATCGCGCTGGCCCCCGGGATGGGCACCAACGCCTACTTCGCCTACACGGTGGTCGGCTTCCACGGCTCCGGCGCGCTCCCCTACCGCACGGCGCTCGCCGCCGTGTTCCTCGAGGGCCTCCTCTTCCTCCTCCTCTCCGTGGTGGGGCTCCGGTCCAGGCTCGCGCGGCTCATCCCCAAGCCCGTGCGGATCTCCACGTCGGCGGGGATCGGGCTGTTCCTCGCATTTATTGGATTGCAGAGCAACCAGGGCGTGGGGCTCGTCGGGTTCAGCTCGTCGACGCTGGTAACGCTCGGTGCGTGCCCGGCGTCGCAGCGCGCGTCCGTGGCGCCGGTGGTCACTTTCCCCAACGGCACGGTGGCGCTGATGCCGGGCGGGACCGTCTCCGGCGGGATCCTCTGCCTTTCGGGGCGGATGACGTCGCCGACGTTCTGGCTCGCCGTCGTGGGCTTCCTCATCATCGCCTTCTGCCTGATCAAGAACGTCCGGGGCGCCATGATCTACGGCATCCTGTTCGTGACGTTCGTCTCGTGGCCGCGCGGCACCGCCGTGACGGCGTTCCCGCACACGCCCGCCGGCGACGACGCCTTCGCCTACTTCAAGAAGGTCGTCGACGTGCACCGCATCCAGTCCACCGCCGGCGCGCTCGACTTCCGCGGCGCCGCGCACGGCCGATTCTGGGAGGCGCTCTTCACCTTCCTGTACGTGGACATCCTCGACACCACGGGCGGGCTCTACTCCATGGCGCGCTTCGCCGGGTTCGTGGACGACGCCACGGGGGAGTTCGAGGGCCAGTACTTCGCCTTCATGTCCGACGCCTCCGCCATCGTCTTCGGCTCGCTGCTCGGGACGTCCCCCGTCACGGCGTTCATCGAGTCGTCCACGGGGATCCGGGAGGGCGGCCGGACGGGGCTCACGGCGCTCACCGCCGCGGCCTACTTCCTGGCGGCGCTCTTCGTCACGCCGCTGCTGGCGTCCATCCCGTCGTGGGCGGTCGGGCCGCCGCTGGTGCTCGTCGGCGTGATGATGATGCGGGCCGTGGCGGAGGTGGACTGGGCGGACATGCGGCAGGCCGTGCCGGCGTTCCTGACGCTCGCCATCATGCCGCTCACATACTCCATCGCCTACGGCCTCATCGCCGGCATCGCCTCCTACATGCTGCTGCACTCGTGGGACTGGGCAAGCGTGGCCGGCGCCAGGCTCTGCGGCCGCCGGAAGGTCCGCGGCGGCGAGAGGAGTAACGCCGCCGAGGAAGAGCAGGGGAAGGAGATGGAATCGGCATAGTTAATGTTTCTTTCCCTTTCTTTCTCAGCGTTTTTCTCCCTTTCCTAGTTCCGTTCCTTCTCCTCCTCGGCTCCTCCTGCGTATAATTATTTTAGTTAGTTTCTTTTTCTTCTAGGAGTTTGTAGTAGGTGGTCAGAATTTACTGTACACTAGGTAAAAATGAATCAAAGTCGATACCAAGAATGGCCACCTACAAGGCTACAACTTTAGTGTCAAAAGTATTGTCAGCATCTAGCAACAGCTCAAATACAGATGGAAGAAGTTCATCAAATTCAAACTGACGATCCCTAACCTTGCTGATCCGGGACTACTGGGAAAAATGGTTGGGTCTCAACTCCCAAAATGTATGGAATAGTGGAAAATTAACAGGGCCTTAACATAGGATTGGATCGCTTGCAACCATACGGGAATCATGAAACTTTAAGATAGAGCACGACACAAAGAACAGTTTCCGAATGTTGGACCTTATGCTTTTTTTTTCCCTTCGAAATTCGTATGGAGCAAACCATTATTGGGGACTACATTGGAGGTGTTCGGTGGATGCAGTTGCAGTTGCAGTTTCAATTACACTGTACATTCGCACTGTAGCAAACTATTGACTGTAGCACAAGCAGCAGCATTTCTGATTACATCAGGGTAGTACCAGACGTTTCTATTAACTGACAGCCTCCAATGCTAAGAATCAACTGGAATGTTTTCCCTAACTTATAATTTATATAATGACACCAATGAACACAGAGTACTGTCAAAAAAGAACTAAGGAATTTACTGCGTGATTTTCAGACTTCCTATGCCAGCTGTATAGTTTCTTCACTCTACCTGTTTCGTCAGTGCTTAATAAGGAAATGACACTATGACAGTAGGATTCTTATTCATTTGATGCATGCAAAGAGTACCCCTTCTAAGTTTCCGCAGAAGCAGGGAAATGAATAAAAGTCTGCATCTCCATTTGGGAATAGACTAGTGTTATGAAACATCTGCATCTCCAGAGGAGTTTGTTAACTTAATCTCTGCTTCACTCGAAGTCATAGTCAATGTTATTGCCAAAGTGTTCTGGAATTATATTCTGTTGGATTTTTAGTCAACAATGTCATTGGATTCTTGGTTGATGTTACTGTCGCATTATCGTGCAAGTGTAGTGTCTGATTTCCAGTGCTGAGGTGGGTTCCATCGAAGGAATTCTTGTTGTCACAATCTTGTTTTTATGCCAAGTCTATCCACGGCCAAGGGATAATGAGATGCATGCGCATTTAGTGCGTTTCGTCAGTATCAGGTTCATTATGTTGCTGTTGCCTGTTCAAAGCAGAGCCATAAATCAGGTATATGCTCATACAATTGTCATAATGTTAGGCAACATCATCCCATATATTATCACATGGATCACAATTTGGTTTTGTAATAAGGAAAATTGGTACTATCTTCTTTCTTCCACAGTACACACTCAGACTTAACTGCCTCATCTTGTCATATACCCATCACACTGATTCCATATGTTACATAACTTTTTCCCTGAAAATACTGTTCCTAAAAAGATATTCAGCTTCTGAGGCTACTTTCTTCTGTAAGTATCCACTTTCGTGCGTGGTGATAAAAGTACATGTCTTCTTTGTAATGCATCAGCTCATATTAAGGCTGATGAACGTTGACGTAGAAAGTGTAACATGCATGTCAAAGTTAACGGCACATATGACTGGTGGTATCTGCTATCAAACACGAGTGTTTTATGGCATTGCTTTTGACTCGACGTACGGGTGGCTTATAACACTATATCGATCTTGACATTTTGACCTCACTGACTAGTACCACCATCTGTGCTGTTCATATTTGCGATAACGATGGAAATTTGTTCTGCAACTTTACAAGCTTTATAAATATAATTTTAGATGATTGATTGGGAGATAGTGATGATTCAGAATTGGACTCTTTTATATATTTATTATCTTTCGTTGACTGATGGTTGATGCTACCAATGGCGTATACATTAAGGGCAATATGTATCACATTCTCACTGGACAATGTCCAATATGTTACATGTGACTTCTGAAAGAAGGAAGGGCTGGGAATCCTTACACTAACTTGAGTCTTTTCTCCGTTCCAATCGATTGTTGTGCCATCTGTTTCAACAGAGTAACTGTGAGGATCTCAGAAGCTGTAGGCAAGAAAAGTAGGAACGATCCTGGGCTCCATAAAGGGCATGTAAGATTTGTATCTTTTAAGATCATTCTCCCTTCGTGTATCTTTGAACTGGTTGGCCTCTGATTTAACTATTGTATCGTGGAAACTCCACTAACGGTAGTGGTTGTGCAATCCGTGGATCTACATAAGTCAAAAGTAACTGTTGCATAATGTTGCTACTGAAGCGTTGGGAGTAAAAGGATCATCACAAGCATCAATTACATTGCTGCACCGTGAAATTTATAAATTTAACTATGCCGACAAATCTAGCCTTTTCCCCGTAGATAAGTTGGGGGATATTATTTTTTGCCGAAGGATGAGTGGTTGTTTGTTTATTATTTCCAATGGTTCTCTTTTCGGTGAAGATAGAATATGTTTCTTTGGTGTGTACATCTTCGTGTGGAGAGATTGATTTCCAGTAAGATGGTGAACACTAGGGAGAAAATGGTGAACTCTGTCTGCATTTGCAATGTTCTAAAGATAGTGAATGATGAAGACTTGATATTCGTTGGGGGAAGAAATTCCTAGAAAGTCTTTAGCTTGAAAATTGTTGTCGGAAGGCAATTCGATTGCTATTAGCTCTACCTTCCGCACATGCACAGGCCGAAGAACAAAGAATTTTCCTTTGACTGTTGATATAAAGCAGGAGGGCGTCTTCCTTTTGGAATGATAAGGAGGAGGCTTCGTTCAGTAATAAAAAGGGATAAACAGAGGATGTCTGTCTTTTATCTTCGCTGCAGGCAATTGCCCTTTTTGAGGTGAGACAGGTAAGATATCTGTCTTTTATCTTCATGCCATTTCAGTAAAGCGGTCAACACACATGGTGAGTTCTTCCGAGTAATCGCCCTACTGTCAAAATGGTTAAATGAGTCTGATTTTGTTTGGAAGGGAAAATTGACCTGGAAAACAGGACACTATTTGTAACGGATGAGGTTTCTCTGATAATGTTAATTATCTCCTTCGATTTGCACGCAAGAAAATAAAATTTTACAAACCTCTGTTCACAAATAATTGGCAATTTTGACTTTTTCAATCACCATTTGACCATTCGTCTTTTCTACATCTTTTTTTGCAACTACATAGGAACAAAATACATGTTTGAAGTATTTTTTGTTACAAATCTATTAATACAATTGTTAGCACCGGTAACTAAAAATTTAAAAAGTTATTGTCAGTCAAAGTGTAAACAGTAAAAGTCAACATTGCCAAGTATTTGTGAACGGAGGTTAGTATATTAAAAGAAAATGTACACTTTCAGTTCCTAAAGATATTAGTGCCGAAAGGTCCGGTACCATAATGTGAACCGTTGATCCAGATCCATCCTTTGTAGCTGGTGCAAACTTGATAGCTAGATCAAATAACAAGCTTGGATTAAACACAGCTTATCTGCATCAAGCTCGAGCAAGAGGCACGCCATGCTGTTAGGCCTCCACCCTCAAAGGTAAAAAAATCAGGCCGCCATGCTTGGGAAGGTGACATCTAGTGGACATCACTGCTACAAACGGAGTTACAAGTTGGTAAAAGAAAGTCGACCGTCCCCAGCTATACCTATCTCTACTCGGTGACAAGAATGTCTCAACTTTTGAAAGCGATAGACGCTGCCATCCTGCATAGCTGCAAGCAGCAAGCTCGGGGCATCTTAATTAGCTGAGCTGATGTGATGCACTGAGTACACCCCTTTCCGATGTTTTGTTTCACCAGAGACATGGCTGCTCACCAGGACGATTGGACAAGTCATCGGCCAGAAGATGCCTTCTGCATGTCCTCGTTGCCTGGTTTAGATGGCGGCAACGGCCGTGACGCTGACATGTCCTCTTTTGTAAGCCAGGTTAGGCTCATCGACAATGCAAATCAATCACAGTTACTTTTGTAAAGACACGAGGAAAGCGACTCCCATTGCTGACCCCTTGTGATTTTCAGACCAATGAGTTCGTTGGCAAATATAAAATTATCTGTCGGTATCACTAAGTAGTGAAAGCATATAATAGTTCTAACATCGAATGAGCTTGTGTGCCAACTCGTAGCACCCAGGGCAACACAGACGAAGATGAACACAAGATCACAGCATGAAGGCCCTGAAAGCAACATAAGCTATGAGGACTCCCTTGTCCCTTCGTTTTAACACATCTCTGAGACTATGAAGATGACAAGATGAGCACCTCTATTCCTATTTTCACCCGTGACTCTTAGTTCAAACATACTGCATGAACATACTCCAACTTTATTGACTCTCTGGATGATTGTCCTATCATGCCAGTCGATCTATCAGGGTACAATGTTTCTGACCATCGGTTACATCCACCAGTTGATACTCCGAACGAACCAAGATTCCTGGCTAAGCAACTCGATTTACTTTAGCAATGATAATCTTTCGTAAAGCAGAAAAAGGTGTTCTTAATAGCCCTCCCTGTTAGTGCTAAAATGATGATCTGGCAAAAAAAAAACAGCTTTACTCCGACTACTGGCTTATTGGTTCCTTCGACAAAGGAGGAAATCAAAATGAAAAAGGTCCCGCTCCATATAATTGCTTAGCGTTTGCTATTCATTCGAGGATTCATCTTTTGGCTGAAACAGACAGCAGTTTCATAATATTGTTAACTGACAGACGTATTTAAAATTCGGCACTAGAGTAACTGCCCACTGTTTTTTTTCCAGAAAAACTGCAGCCACCGATAAAGAAGTCACCTAGTACGAGTTGGCAGAACCTCCTGTGCTTCACATACTATTATCAGTATTTTTTTTTCCTTAAACACCACCACATGTCTAGATTCAACACTCTATCTTGTTTTTTCACTTTTCCAGACTGCACGCTCACCTCTAAAAATACTAGTACCAGTGAAATGGCGCCGTCTCTAGAAGACATGGGCACCGGCCAAACGCAAGATGTTTCTATGGCTAGCAATTCAGACGATGTTGGACTGGAGATAGATTGTCGAGGAGAGACCTCTCTCATCCGGATAAGAGTCCTCTCTGTGATCAAGAGGAAGATACAGTCCAACATCTTCTAACTACATGTGTGATCTCCTTTCTTCTTCTTTTTTTCTTTTAGTTTGTTTGTTTCATTAGTGTAGCATTTGTGCACTTCTGATGATGGACGACTTTGTCGGTGGTTGTATTTAGCTGTAACTTTCTTGAAAATCAAGGCCAATGTGGCTGTAGTTTCTTGAAGAGACAATGCCGGAATCGATACAATTTACCCATTATCTAAAAAAACTACATCTGTGGTAGCACGGCAGGTGTGGTTCATTTATTCGAGCCTCTGGGTTTAACAGCAGTAGTGCCTAAACAGGATGAGCAGAGTTTCTCTGATTGGTGGCGAACGACAATGCGAAAGGAGTGAATTCCTTGATCATGTTGGGGACCTAGATCATTTGAAACACAGAAATACATGAGTGTTTGACGGAGCCTCTCCAGTCAACACGATTATGAAGATGATCAATGATGAGCACAGCCTCTGGTGTATGGCTGGTGCCAAGAAGTTGGAAGGGTTAGGTCTAGGTGGAGGATTATTCCTGCATTAGAGTTCCTCTTTTTGGTCGTGAGCCTTTTTGTTTTTTATTATCTGATTTGTAAGGTTTGATGTAAACCGAGTCTCCAACACAAAGAAGTGCAGGTCTCGTGCGTGAAAAAAAGGAGCAAAAAAAAAAAAAAATCCAGATTTTAGGTTCAAATGGTGATTTGTTTTGTAAACCAAATTTTCTAGACAAGACGCATAATTACAATTAACAGAATGTAACATTGAAACTGATTCAATTAAATAGTTCCACATTCATCAACTCAGAGGTGGATTCATGTGATTGGAGTGCAATGAATGGCAGATGAAACTTAACGACATGATGCTGGGCAACAAATTCAGAATCCAAACACAGGTTCATGCCAAATTCTGTAGGCTCCTAACTCAAGGAGGCTAGAAGATAAAAACAAATGAAAACAAAGTACAAGCAGAGCTTTGGACTGCTAACCAGTGATGTTACTATGGAGATCAATCAGTCCAACACAGAGGTGAATCTATGGCTGCTCATGACAATCAATTTGCTGACCCTGGCGTTCACCTTGCCATGCCCAAACAATGTCCTTGAGGGCAGGCTTCATGTCCTGCTTCCACAAGTTTTCATATTCAAGTGTATCCCCGTTGTTCTTCTTGATCTCTACCAGATGAAAGGAAGGAGTAACTTCGAAGATTTCCGCATCAATAGCCAGGACACCTTTCCTTCCTTCACTTGCACCTTCCAATTTCAGCACACCACCTTCTTTCTTCTTTACAGTCAGCTTCGAACATGTGGCAGCATCCTCTAGTTTTGAGATAATAGCTGAAGCTGATTGACTAGATGTGAACCTTGACTCTTTTCTTTTTTCTGTTTCTTCAAACAAACCTGAAAGATCAAAGCCTTCTGAAAGAGAAATAATATCAAAAGCATTAAGGTTGGTGACTTTTGTTTCATTCTGCTTCTTATCAATCATTTTGCTGTTGCTGCACCCAGCAGATGAGAAAGCCACATTAACATCTGTGAGCGCTGTTACTTTCCCCTTCATCTCCATATTCTTTCGGAGTAGCTTGCTGTCAAGGCCTTTTTTGAACCAAAAACACTCCACTATTTTCGTAATTGGCATTCTAGTCCTAGGGTTTGGATCAAGAATTCTCGACACTAGCTTTCGCACATCAGACGGAAACCAAGGCGGGCACTTGAACTCTGCTTTCCCAATTTTTCTATACATCTCCACCAAATTTGAATCCTGGAAAGGCAGATAACCAGCCATGAGAACAAATAGGATCACCCCACAGGACCATGTGTCAACCTTCGCACCATCATACCCTTTTCTGCTGATAACCTCAGGTGCCACATATGCTGGAGTACCACAAGTTGTGTGTAGAAGGCCATCTTGGCGTCTTGACTCCGCAAGTGCACTCAATCCAAAATCTGAAATTTTCAGGTTCCCATTCTCATCAACAAGTAGATTTTCTGGCTTCAGATCACGATGGTACACACCCCTACTGTGGCAGAAATCAACAGCACTTATCAACTGTTGGAAGTACTTCCTTGCGGCATCTTCTCTTAACTTGCCTTTAGCTATTTTGTTAAACAACTCACCACCCTTGACATATTCGAGAACAAAATATATCTTTGACTTGGTAGCCATGACCTCAAAAAGCTGTACAATGTTCGGGTGCCTCACTAATTTCATTACGGATATCTCCCGTTTGATCTGCTCCATTAAACCAACCTTGACAATTTTGTCCTTGTCAATTACCTTGATAGCAACACTTTGTGATGTCACTATGTTTCTAGCATGATACACCTTCGCGAAAGTTCCCTGCCCAAGTAATCTACCAACCTCATACCTTTGCAGCAGAATGTTTCCATTCTTCTCTGTTTCCATGGTCAACAGATCCTAGAAAATGATTCTTATTGGAATTCTAGCCAAAGGAATCAGTAAGAGAAAAAACTTCAACCGTCGTCAGAAATTACACGATCTAGCATAGAAACATTCCGGGCATTGGTGGCATCATATTTACTTCCACAAATGCGTGCCTGAAATCCTCGCCCATCAAGAATCAGTGACTTCAAACCGATTGGAGAAATGCGCGCCTCCTCACAAGAGATATCCTTCGCATACAAGCACATCTTTCTGCATTCCCTAGAATGGCCTTTCAGTGCAATATGCAAAGCTGCCCAAACAAAAAGAGGAAGAATTATTTTTTTCCGTAACCAAATAGAAAGTTTGTAAAATAACAAAACATTTAATCCAGATACAAAGTCATGCAATGAAAAAACAGACAAAACACAATTCATGCAACAAAAAGAAAACAAACAGAATTGTGTTTCAGGGAAAGAAAGAAAGAACATATAGAACTAAAAGGGAATGTAGTGTGCATGCATATAGGGAATGTGATTGTACTCCCAAAGTTATATGTGCAGTCCGGGTTGCACATTTGAGATTGACAAATGGCCCTGAATTTTCTTTCGCTGAATTTAGCTATAGAGACCAATGGCCTTGAATTGCACACTGGACACGAAGCAAGTATAGCTCTAAATTGCAATACTGCCTGTTACGATTTGAGAAAATGGAAGACTCTTCAGTTCACTGATAAAAAAATGTACAGTGGCAATCCATGCTAACTTTATTAGAAGGGTCTCCCTCCCTCCCTCCCTCATCGAATGTACAATAGGGGTAACCCTTGCAGTGGTATTTATACAGAAAAGAACTGAGTAAAATGTAAAAAAGGAAAAAAGATAAACCAAACTGGGAGGCTCAAGCCCACTACACAAAGAGAAGATGCAAATTAGAAGAGTGCAGAGCCACCGAAGGGAGCTGCAAAGTAAGTTTCTTTTAATTTGCATGAAGAAGCAAATCATCCTTGAAGCCTCAAGGGCCAGAGAATTCCTTATTTTTCAGTCAACTATCTCAACCTATGGATCTCGAACTAAACATTCAACTCATGCCTCAACTATATCCTATAGAAACACAAACCAGCTGTTTCTGATGGCTTCTCGCCATCATCTTGTGCTACTACCAGATTCTGTGTTGGTACAGCTCCCACCAGATGTCTTCTATCTAAGCCTAAGGTACACAATAAATCCCGAACCATAACTCAAACTCAAGCAAAAAATTCACCAACGGACTGCTGCAGATAAAATTATACGATGAGCAACATACAAGCTACTTCTCAAGTGACTAAATGATACCATAACACAAATTAAAAACCTCCACAGAAGAAATTAGTCATGGTCTCTTAAAAGTTCGTACAGTCTACGGCAACTGTCAAGAATGATATATATGTGAAGAGAATTATCATCACAGTGCAAGGTACCTTCAGAAGCAGGTTAAGTGTAACCCTTGTTCTGAGTAATCATGAAACAAACCTACAGACAATTAGCGAAATATATTCAGGTGTTTCCATCATACAGGTTATTACCTTTTTTAGTCAAAAAGAATGTAAAAAGCGTCATAAGAAACATACATACATCCACAATGACAACAAAAGATTAGGGACCGACTTATTTTATCAAACTAACCAGGTATTAGTACTCCTCAACGCAGCAAACATCGCAACGAGAGAACAAAAGATTTTGCAGAACGTGACCAACAACACGTCCTGGCAAGATTTCATTCCTCATTATCCGTTGAAAAAGAAGAGATTAGGATCCTTACCAATGAAGAAAGCAACACAATTCTGGGCGAATCTATGGTCCAAGACGGTGGCGTCCAGGGAACCGAAGAACAATGGAAGGCACTGTTTCAATGAGGGAAGATGCCTGGATCTCGATCTGAGTCCTCGAAATCCTGCAAGAACAGCAATTCGGCGGCAGGGTTCTTCGGATTACGATGTGGAATTGGCCGCAACTAATTTCCGTTTCTTTTGCTGCTGGAGTTGGCGGAGGAACAGGGGAAGAGCGGCCTAAACTTGGAACAGGTGGAGGAGGCCGCGGCTTTTGTGGTGGTCTGGGGCGCCTTCGCTGAGAAAGTTAAAAGTCCATCGCGCTGGATATCCGAGTGGGATCTTCTGATTTTTTTTATACAACCGTACAAGCCAGGGAGTAGGAACGGGTGAGGATTCTCTGGAAGTATGCACTAACAGTCACTGACATGTGGGACCGGACCCACATGTCAGTGAAAGAAAAGTAATTCAGAGATCTCAACTCAGTAGGAACATCCTCCTATTTACTGCCACCGACCCAGGCTTGGACTTCTCAAAAAAAAAAAAAAAAAGACCCAGGCTTGGGATGATGAATCATTCCAACAGGTGTTTACGTGTTGGAATTCTCCATCCGCTCACGGTACATGACCCTTGTTAATCCTCTCACTAATGCAAACTAAACCAGTTCATTACAAAAAAGATCGTCTAAGAATTGTTTAGCATCTTCAAAAAAATTCTCATAAAATTGTTCTTCAATTCGTTTTTGAGTAACAAAAAATTATAAGAGACAATTTTGCTCTCCTCTAACAGTGCTCTTAAAAGTGGATCAGAAACACTTTTGATTGGACACATCAGCATTTGAGATAAAAAAAACATTGATCTTAAGGCAAAATTGTTCGAGACACATCAAGAAACGGTGGCTTGGTCCGCAGCACACTAATAGAGTCGAATTTGTCTGCAACATACTAGATTTTGAGAACTCTCGGCGATCATTTAACAATTAATTTTAACTTTTTTATCTCAATTTATAAATTATATTAGAATTTGAAATTTGGCATCAATATACATTCCTGCATTATTTATCATTAAAAAATAGAGCTGAATTTTTTCGATTATTTGCATCGTTTAATTTGTCGAGCAAATCATTCAACAATAAAAAAAATCTAACTCTATTTTTTAATGATAGATAATGCAACTACATATGTTGGTTCCAAGTTTCAAATTCTAATGCATTTTATGAATTGAGATAAATTTTTTTTGAAATTAATTATTCTCAAAATCGTAGTGTGTTGCAGACAAATTCGACTTTTATAATATGCTGCGGACGAAGCCACCGTTTTTTTGTGTGTCTCAGACAATTTTGCCTACTTATAAAGTCATTTCCCTATCATTTTGCTGGTAGTTCCCGAGGCAAGACGTACGAGCATCCTTGACAAAGGAGAGGCCTGCACTTTTTTTTTTCTTACTGAAGGCCTGAACTGTACCTCAATGGGTGTAATTTACATTCAAGAAAACACGTACGTTTCCTAAATTGAGATGTGGACAATAGCTTATGAACTCCAAAACTGATTGTGCGTTAACGTTTCTTCAGCCAGGTTCAATCAACAGACAGAAAGAATCTTGGCAGTGATTCATTTTCTTAATATCTTAATCCGGATCCATCATAGTTGTCGAGAGGTTCAGAGTTCGATTCAGTTTTTCAGTTTGCTATCCTCTCATGTGATGGACAGAACTTAGACCGTCAATGCGTAATGCCGTTCACCCACCGTTCCACAAACACAACCATACCAAAATACTACTACAACCGTTTGTCTGCTATTCCATTTTTTCCTTTTTCTTTGACTTGCTAGTAGTTCATGAAACGTACGTGAGCAGTTAATAAGCTCCACATGAGTAATGTAGCTCTCTTCTGAGGAATTGAATTGAATTTTGTTGTATGCCGCAAAAAACTTCATGTATCTTGTATACCGTCGTTGTGTCCATGACAGATGGAGCCACTGCGGTCAATGTAAGGAAGCGATACTGCTAGTATACGTAGTCGTTTGCAGTTAGTTGGTCACAATGCAGCAGTGTGGATGATGATCTCATGCTGGCCACTCGATCAAATATGATCCATAATAAGATCCCAGGCACGTACACCACACCCGGCCCCATTGTTCACCTGTTCATGCAGGACGAGATAGCCAGGAACCGGTCACCAGCTGCAAGTGGTGGCGCTAGCTACAGGCCCTCTCCCTGTCCTGTCATTGCCGTTGGATCTGGACTCGACTGGATCCCCCCCCCCCCCCCCCCCCCCCCCCCCCCAATGCTCGCCAGCGACGCGGCGCGTAAGCTCCCAAAACGCGGTCACATGGCGGGCGCATCCAACGCTGCGACAAGTCGGCGGAGGGCGGCGTGCGCGCGACGGCGTTCTGTCCTGTCTCGTCCCAAGGTCCCCTGGGCCACGCGATCCTCGGTGTCGCTCGCGGCTCGGAGCCGTGCCTGCCGCGCATGGGTGAGGCTCTCTTTTCCGGCGAGAGCGACGGCAGGGTGGTGGCCCGCGGCTCCACGTACGTTCGGGTGTCGACAGGCCGGCCCCTGGACCATGCCCGTAGTGCGTTGCTTGCTCCGGCGGATCACCGGCTCGAATCTGGATCTGGACTTGGCAGCAGCATGGACACGTTGGTCGTGATGCCGACGTTTGTGGGGGCTCGGCATAATTTGCTTCGCTTCCTTGTGCGTGGAGTACAAATAATGGCCTGCGATGATGGTCCTTTTCCTCGTTATTTTGCTTAGTACAATTCCACGCATGTTCAAGTAGTGGAAGGAACAAGATTTGCCTACCAGCAACTAAGCACAAAGTGTTTTTTTTTCCAGTCCGATGAAACTGAGCACAACGTTTAGCTACGAGTAAAAAGGTTGTTCTATACATATAGCTTTTTATTCCCCAGTTCCATTGTGGTCTAGATAATTAGGATTCTAGTTTCTGGTTAGGGGACAGAAAGTACAGTGGCAAACATCTTACTGGTACTACTAAACATGCCAATGGTCGCAAGTGCAAGCATCTAGCTTCTCTTTCCGAGATTAAATGAACAATAGAAGATAACAAGTACTATTGGGCAGCATGTGTATATTCCCGTATTATTGCCCATTCTAATTCATCTGTATGATGAGATTCTTCGTTTTTGTTGTAGTACTATACCTTTTTTCTACTTTCTGTTGTACTACTGCATGTGTGTGTGTTATGCTCAGTGTCGAGAATGAATTTTGTCCATACGGATCTGATGCCTGATGGACTGATTCCGCACGCATTTGCTGACGGACGGATATATCACTTGCCCATTTAGGTTTCTGTCATACTGGAACTCAGATATATGCTAATTAACTCCAATCAGTTTGAACATAATCGAATGGGAAAAATCAAAAGAAGCAGAATAATAAGATTTGGGTGTGACAGTAAGTAGATATTTTTTAAGGGAGAGACTAGTTTTCAGTGACTGAAATTTTAACATATCTCAGTCGCTTTTTTTTTATGTTGCCATAAGTGTTATCCAATGTTGCATCAATTTTTTCTTTTCGTTTTTCGTTCTCTCACAGCATGTTGCAACAGGTATAACTGTAGTTATTTGTAAATGTTGCAACGTCGAATGAAAGAAAGTCAAATTTAGTGCTCCCTCCTTCAAGATTTTTTTTTTTTGAGACTCGCTCCCTCCTTCAAGATGAGTGGGAGTATTGAGCTTTTGTACACTTGGTCACCCAGGCTCATGGCCCAACTAGGATGGTAACAACGTGACGCAAGTATACATTTCTTGGGCAATGCGGCCTTGGACTTTGTCACCCAGGCTTATGGCCCAACTAATCTTCAAATGTTGTTCAGCACGTTCTGAAAACCTGATCGACGCCCCTGGTCGTTTTGCATGGGATAGGCCTGCACGAGCTGTCTGTCAAACATTTTGTGAATGAAACAACAATGACTCTTAAATTATTGAGAATTGAGATTTGTTAGTTCTCAGGGAGTGTTACTACTGCGGCCCGGATGATATCAGGTGGAGAAGCGCAAGACAGTGAGGATGGCGTATTCTAAAGAAGTACGTTTCGGTGTGCATCACTGTGGAGAAGGCGGGAAGCTACAGGGTGATGAAGCGTACACGCGCGTTGTATTCCTTTTGATTTCCGTCGTGTCGGGTCGAGTTGTCATAGAGTCTGGCACCGGCTACTTAAGCCAGTGCCTTGTAACGAACTGGTTGTCGAATAATTGAGATAAGAACAGAGTCCCAAATCCTTTCCTCTCTCGCAAGACACTGCCGCCTCGTGCGTGCGCTTGCTGCTCACGCCCCGGTGAACTCCGGCGGCCACGGGCTTGTATCCGTTGGTGACAGGGAGTCCTAAGGTAGGCACAGAATTCACAACTTCCATTGCAACTCCTCTTAATTAAATAATAGTATGCGTTAAGGCGCTTCCTCGGTAAAAAGAAACTTGCATTGCAACTAAAATGATGAAACAAATGATGAATTAGGAACTATTACATTGCAGAAAAGAAATTTGATCTCTCTCCGGGTGCGGAGTCAGGATTTTTGAGTAAATTATATACATGGCGCATTCTCGGTTCACGTTCACCCAAAGCATGATGCCCCCAGCTGAGTACTGTTTGTGCACGAGTTCAAACGTGATCACCGGAAGGGTGTCTCGATCCACAGAGAATATGTGTCGTGAATTTTCATATCGAGAACTATCCGAATACCTCCATGCACAGTCACGCCAATGTGGATGCATAAAATTCTTGCAGATAACTTATTTACTTTGTGTACAATGCGCTGATGTCTGCAGTCTGAACGAGACGCAGCAAAATTCGTTAAGCCGGACAGATCACTAATTAAGCACCGGACTTGGACAACGCCGGGGCGTCGTCACCGTCCCTACCCGCATCGTCGTCGTCGTCGTCGTCATCACCCGTGGACGTCGCCGGGAACATGTCGTTGCATAGCTCGCCGTAGAAGCGGCACACGAGGTCGACGAAGACGGGCGACTTGAGGCGGTCCCAGCAGCGCAGCAGCTCCTCGACGTCCTGCAGGTCCCTGGCCTTCCCCTCTTCCACCAGCATCTCCATCAGGCAGCTCTCGAAGCTCCGGCACGCCGCCTCCTTCTCCTCCTCCTCCTCGTCGTCGCCGTCGCCGCTCGCGGCGCTCCGCCCCGACCGCAGCCGCGCCACCACCTTCACGTACGCCGGCGTCTCCGGCGACGGCACCGGCGCGGGCACCTCCCGCGCCGCCGCCGCCGCCAGCAGTTCCGTCGTTGCTGCCGACCCCCTCGCGGCCTCGTCGGCCGGCGTGGACGACGGCGGCGGGACGAGCGGCCAGAACACCGCGCGCACCGACCGGAACGTGATCAAGCGGCGTCGGCGGCGGCGGCGCTGCGGGCTCATCCTGGCGGCGGCGTTGCGGAGGCTGCGGAAGCGGAACGCCTGGATGGAGAGCGCGGTGGAGGCCGGCACGCGGAAGAGCCGCGTCAGGGCTCGCCGGCATGGCGCCAGGAGGCTGCACGTCACGCAGGACGGCGGGTGATGGTGCGACGCCGCCGGAACTGGCATCTCGTCCGTCGTTGGAGAAAGACGTCGCCGTCGTTGGTGTAAGCCAGGACGAATGTGACTAGCTGGCGATCCATGGAACAAACCGCGCGCTATATATGCCTTGCATCGTCCTCGGACTGCGTACGTACGTGCGTCGTGTTGTCGTCGCACGAACGGTTGATGTGGTACGCACGTTCGATCAGGGGGCTGCCTGGAGTGGGCTGCCACTCACCATAACTAATCCTAACAAAAACTAGGCCATTTGGCATGGGGCGTGCGTGCACGACTTCTTAGGGTCGCCTTCTCATGACAGCGTTCGCATCTCCTTGTTTCACCCCGGAGGCTGCACATCACGCACGATAAAGGTATTTTAAGGCTGAATTTGGTTGAAGATGGCTTACAAATTAGAGTGGGGTCTTTTTTTTTTAGAAATAGCCTCATGGCCTGCTTTTATTGAAAGCATATATCAAAGTCTTCGATGGTACAGATTCCACCTACCTAGCAACAGAAAAAACAAAACCAAACGAGTTCTGCTGGGGTTTCCAGCTTACATGTATTTCCAGAACTATGACAAACTGTCTAATTGCCTTATCAGAACTTCCTTCCTCACGCAAGCAGTTACATAAAATCAGCTTATGGGTCATCAGATCTTGCGGCCTCCTGCCGAGATTGGAAAGACCGGAACCAGCACCTCAGCGTCCCTGTGAGGTCGTCCACCTTCACCTTGTCCTCTGCCGACAGCAAAGCGCTCCACTTCTGTGTGAAGGAGAAGATTTTGTGCAGGAGGTTAGATGGGTTATGACAGAGTTTCTTTTGGATGGTCATGTCAGTCCTACTTCTCCACAGCACCCATGCTGTGATAGCAAAAAAGAAGATGCATACATTATATTGTTTCCCCTCGAGTGTTAGCCATTTGTCAAGAAAATCACTCATTGAAGTAGGCACTGCATCCTATTGCAGTGCCTCTTTTGCACACCCCCAAACATATCTAGCAGTTTGACAATGAAAAATAATATGATCATTGTTTTCAGGAACTCCACATAATATGCAGTTTCTACTCCCTTTCCACTCCCTCTTCTTGAGCTCGACCCCCGTTTGTAATTTGTCTTGAAAAGCTAACCATAGAAATACTTTTATCTTGGTTGGAAGCTTGCTCTTCCATAGTTTTTTCATTCTTCTGCTGGTCACACCTCTGAAGATAAGTGCTCTGTACATTGATTTGGTGGCGTAGATACCATTTTTCTCCAACATCTATTTCACCGTGTCTGATTCATTGTTCAGATGTACTTGTTGCAGACCACTCATCAATTCAGTCCAATCATCCATATCTCTAGCTGTTAGGTTCCTCCTAAGGTCAATCTCCCACTCTTGATCCTTCCAGTAATCAGACACAAGGCATTCTTTGTCTCTACAGATGTTAAAAAGGTTGGGTATGTTAATCTCAAGGGAATATCCCCCATCCATGTGTCATGCCAAAACTGGGTGTCTCTACCATTGTTCACTATGTTGACTGCCCCCCTCCTGAAATTTTGTTTCACTTTATGTAAGCCTTGCCAGAGTTGTGAGCCACCCCTAGGGTTTACTTGATAGAAAGATTTGTTTCTCAGGTATTTCTTCCTCAAGATGTTGATGCAGAGATCATCTTCTTCTTGTTTTTGCAGCCTCCAGATCCATTTCACTACAAGGGCCTCATTCATTATTCTGGTATTCAGAATCCCTGCGCCCCCAAATTCTTTTGGTAGGCAGACGTCCTCCCATTTGATCATATGGAATTTACCTTTCTCTTCTGTATCCCCCCAAAAAGAACCTTGATCTATATGTGTCCATCTTGTGATGCACTCCATCTTGCAATAGGAACATCCCCATAATGTATGTTGGGAGACTGCTTAGTAATGTGTTTGTCAGAATTAATCTAGCTCCTGAAGACATCATTTTCCCTTTCCAAGGCTGCAGTTTTTTGCAGATTTTTGCAGAGATAGCTGTCTCGAGAATGACCGCCCCAATATGTTTGTCACTTATTGGTAAACCCAGATATGTCATTGGTAACTTCCCCACTTTGCAGTTCAGCAAGTTTGCAACCCTTTGCTGCTCCTCCTCTGCAACCCCAAAAGTGAACACCTCACTTTTATGGTAATTTATCTTAAGCCCCGACACCTCACTTTTATGGTAATTTATGGTAAAATCAGTTTGTTGTTGTTAATGATGTGTCATCACCACTCATCATCAGCACCGTGTCATCCGCATATTGTAAGTGTGTAAGACCCCCCTCCACTAGGTGAGGTATCATCCCACTTAAGTGACCATTGGCTTTTGCTTTGTCCAGCATGATTGCTAGTGCATCAGCTGCTAAGTTGAAAAGAATGGGGGACAGCGGATCCCCCTGTCTCAGCCCCCTATATGTCTTGAAGTACGGCCCTCTTTTTCCATTAATATGATGCAGACCCTCCCCCCTTGAATGGTACTCATGACCCATGATACAAACTTCTGGTTAAAGCCTTTTTTCCTGAGCACATCCTCCACAAATTTCCAATTAATTCTGTCATATGCTTTTTCCATGACCACCCCCCTTTCTTTCTTGTTCCTCATCTCATGGAGAGTCTCATGTAGAATGACTGCTCCATCCAAGATGTATCTCCCCTTGATGAAAGCAGATTGACATTTGCTAATAGTTTTGTCTACTATCCAAGTCAATCTATTCACCAGCAATTTAGTAATGATCTTGAAGCTCACGTTTAGCAGGCATATTGGTCTGTACTGCTTCACATTATTAGCATCTTTCACTTTTGGAATCAGGATTATTTCTCCATATTTCAGCCTTGATATGTCCAAATCCTCATGTACAACATCATCACCATTGCCATGAATTCTTTTTTGATGCACCCCCAGAAGTTTTTGTAAAAGGACACACTGAAACCATCAGGTCCAGGTGCAGTTTTTTCCTTCATCTCTTTGATAACCTGCCACACCTCCTCTTCTGTGAAAGGTTAATTAATTCTGCATTATCTTCCTCTGTTACTCTCCCAGTCGCTGACCAAGTATCTGCTGCTAATGTCACACCCTCTTTTTCCTCTGATCTAAATAACCCCTTGTAATAGTTGTAAATGTGATCTTGGATCTGCTTTTGATCGGTTATGAGCCCCCTTCCTTCTCTAGTGAGGTGATGGTTTTTTTCCTTCTCCTACCATTTGCAGTCATATGAAAAAAAACCTGTGTTGAAATCCCTTTTCAGTATCCAGTCCCCCCCTCCCCCCCCCCTCTGTCTCCAGTAGATTTCTTCTTCAGCATACACTTTCTCTAAACTGGCCTCCAGCTTATATCTTTCATCCCACGAGTCCTCTGTCAGCAAATCTGTTCTGCTGCTATGTCAATATTTTCTATTTGGGTCAATAGCTCAGTCTTTTTCCTTCTGTATTCTCCTTTGAAATTATTCCCCCATCCTTTTAGAAAATGTCTCAGGTAACTTATGCTTCCATTCCATATGTCCATAGAGTATGCTCCTTCAGGAATTTTACTAGTTGCCTCCCCCCATCTCCTAATAACTTCTTCCTTGAATCCCTCTTGTAGCAGCCATTGCTTTTCGAAGTGAAATTTAAACTCATTTCTTACTTTGTCCCCCCTATACATTGGTCTCCCATTCGGTGCTTACCAGAACTCTGTCTATATTGCTGAAGATTGGACAATTCTGTTTGTTGGTCCAAGTGTACTTTGGCCCACTTCTTTTAATCTCCATTAAGTTATTAGAGGCCATGAACTCACTAAAAGCATTGATTAGTCTCTGATCCCCCTGCAATGTGCTTTTGTCTTCCTTTTTCCTGGTCAGATTGAAATCTCCTCCCAAAACTATTGGCAGACTTGACCTGTTACATTTTCCTGTTAGTTCTCCCAAAAAATCCAAAGACAAGTCATGATTTGCAGGGCCATATACAATGACTAATTCCCATCTGAAATTTGTAACTCTGTTTCTGAGAGCAACCCCACAAAAAACTCCCCTTTGTCCCATCCTTCTATCTCCAACAGATCATCCTTTACCCCCACCAAAATACCCCCTGAATGACCCTTTGAAGGGATCTAGTTCCAATGGAAGTCCTGGCCTGGAGTTAAATCCCTCAGCTCCTTGTCAGAGAAATCTGCTTTGATGGTTTCTTGGATGCCCACGATGTCCACTCTTTCCCTGCTTATGATTTCAATTAGAGTGGGGTCTCCCTGTGGCTCCGCCCCTATCAGCTGAAGGCTACAAGACACTCGTAGTCATCGTCTGGGTCTCTAGTGAGCCACAACCATATTTTTGTGATCAGTCAAATGTGACTTTTTTTTGGAGTTGAATTCATGTTTCTTCTGAAATGGTTTGCTTGACCTATATTTTCCAGTCCAAACCTGTACTCCCTCTAGTTTCAAAATAGTTGTCGTTTGAGATTGTCCTAAGTCAAACTTTTTAAACTTTGACCACACATATTTTCCAATGTATTAAGTTTATAAAGTTGAGAATGATATGAGTAAATTCGTATTGAAATATGATTTCATAAAAATACACTTCAACTATATTTCATAAATATTTTATAGGAAAAAGTATTAGTCAAAGTTGTGTTTTGGAGACCGTGTCAATGTCCAAAACAACAACTATTTTGATATTGGAGGGAGTACATTGTATTAAGCCTTGAGCTACAGGTGGTTACTCAGTCGCTGACCTGAAAATAGTAAGGGAAAGACACTTGTAGTTACTTATTAAGTGTTTGGCGTTACATTCCTTAATTCAGTAGAGTAAATAGACTTCAGATGTGATTTTGTAGCGTTTATAGAACAGTATTGCCTGAAAGTATTTTATTTTGTTTCTATAGAGACGAAAACAAACAGTGGTAATGGAAGGCATCTCAGCCAACTAATGGAACAATCAATTACAATGAGGCAATAATATAGATTAGAGGCCTGCTTCCGTCCTTAATTTTTCCGCAAGCTCGGTCAACTAAGGAACAAATTAGCTATTGATTTGCCATCTTCACTATCAGGCGACGCCGATCCAGACACTGTAAAGGGATTAATCCAGCATGAACAAGTAATTAAGGAACAAGTAATAACTATTTCATTAGGGTAATTGAGCTTTTTTCCCGTACCTGTCCATTGAGCATGGCTATAGCATGGGCCGGTTCTTTATCCAATGTAGCCATGGTTACGAACCCAAACCCCCTTGAACGGCTATTCTTCGTGTCCAATATAACTCTAGCATCGGCGACCTTACCGTGCTTGCTGAAGAACTCTCGGAGCCGAGAGCTATCCACCTTGGGCGGCAGATTGCCCACGTAAATCCTGAAATATGCCCCGAGTTGAAGCTTTTTTCTGATTTCCTACACGCGGATGAAAATGTCAGCAGGGTCTCCTGACAACACAGCGTACGTGGCACAAATTGTTCAGATAGCACGTACGTGTAGTTTCTATCAGCTAATGCTACACAGGTATACCTCGGTTGAAGAAATGACAGGTTTGGGCGTGAGCCACATCCTGCCTGCGTCGATCCATTGCAGCTGCTCCACGAACTCCGACATCCCGTCGAGGAAGCTGTACTTGTACACGCGGGGCTGCTCCTCCGGCAGCACCGTAATATCCTCCAGCATCCGGTCAACGAAGTAGGCGCACCCGCCTACGCCGAACTGATCGGCGTCGACGGCGAAGCTGCTCTGTTGTCCCAGAAAAAAGACGCGGTCAGCCAAGCTCCGGCTGTCCCTCTTCGTCCACCGCGGCTCACCTCCTTCTTCACACTGCAGGGCGTATGCTGACACCACCATGGCGTCCGACAGGCTGCCGGGCTGATCGCCAGCGACAACACCCTTGTAGTAAGCGCTGTCAGTCTTAACTTGAACGAACAGCCAGAGCAGCTCGCCGCGGGAGACCACGAGGTAGCTCGACAAAAGCTTCTTGCCGGCTTCATTGTTGCCAACGATGATGCACCCAGACCGTGTTCCGCCGCCGCCAACCTTCGTGGACATGACGGTCCACCGGTTGTCGTGGCATTCTACAATCTTGCCGTCGTGATACGCTATGCAGCAGCTGTACATGTAGGCGCGGAGAATGGCGAAGTCGTCGTCCTTTTCCACGACCGTCCAGTCTGCGTCGCCGGGGTGCAGAAGCGCCATGAACACGGACACGCGAAGCGATTGCCTCGCTACGAGGCCGAAGGCGTAGTGGAATATGGTGCCGTCGCCGGAGACGGCGCTGGCTGCGCGCATCACGCCCGACATGACGGCGTATGGGTAGGGAGGAAGGGCGATGGAAGATGAAGATCTGGCGAGCGGGTCGGTCGACAAGCCGCCGTTGGACACGGGACGATCTTCGTCCGAGAGGCAGAAGGCGGCGGCGCCGTCGTCGACGCCGATCGCCCATCCCCGGTCCCGGACTTTAATCTCGGCGCCGCCGCTCCACTTGGAGGAGGAGAAGACGTCACGAGCCTTGCGGTGGCCGCCGCCGTCCAGCGGCGCGAGGAGCCATGGAAGGAACACGGGGCGGCGATCTGGCGGCGGAAGCGCGTCGAGCCAGAGCTTGCAGACGGCGTGGAAGCGGATGTAGTCGGCGACGGTGTGGAGGCGGCGAGAGATGTTGTGGAGAAGATCGGAGGGAAGGTCGCGCCAGCGCGCGGACGCCGCCGCCGTGGCAGTAGTCATGCCCGGTGCCCTGCCCGTAGCTAGGTTTCGGCAGCAGGGGAAATCGAGGAAGGCCGGGTGAGAACTGAGTTAATAAACAGGCTCGAGTTAGTAAAAAGGCCCAACTACTCCCCTAATGAACAGAAAGACACTTTAGAGACACTTTTCTTGCACCCTTTTCAATATTTTATTTTACACAAAATCAGTGTGTGATATAGTGTCCCATTGAAAACATGCAATCTAGCAGGCTAAGCAGTGATAATGCATATATAAAAGCATCCTAGGGCTGATATACGTACTTACCACACACCCCTGTATGGGCGGGGCTTGATTTGGATCCTTGTGATGACTGGCATTTAGCCCGTAGGCAGCAGAGATTGTGTTAGGGGAGTGTGGACCTATCACTCCCCGATAGGGATACCCCACCCGGCCAGTGGTAGGCCCGTCACAGCTTCAGGACCGACGTCGACCGCGCGGAGGAAGACAATGGAGCCCCATCCTGGAGAAGCGGGAAAGTGCCAGTTATCACTTGGTGAAGGATCTTGTGAGAGGACGTGGTGGATCGCTACCCCACGGACTCTCTGTCTGTGGGTCCAGTTGTACAAACTCTGCAGAGTATGATCTATACGTATAGCCGTGTCCACGGTCACAGGACGCTTACCTTGGAGCGGCTCACTGGATTAGTATTTGTTTTCACTTTCCTTCCTATCTATTTGTTTTATACCTGCCCCGAGGCAGTGACAGGGCCGGAGTAGCCCGGTGTAAAATTTACCCCCGAGAAGGAGATGGTTCTCGAGTCTACATAATAATATGCTTATTTTTGAGACTTCGGTCTCACCTTGATTTAAAAGAAACTCATCATTGTTGCATATCCTTGATTAAAACCCGTATTTATGCAATAAGCCTTTGCCTACTACCTTGTCCACATATCCTCAATTGCATATGCATTCACCTGGAGTAGCCTGAGGCGCTTGCTGAGTACTCTTGTACTCACCGTTTGCTACTTCAGTTTTTATAGCCGAGTCATGACTTCGAGGACGACGATGAAGACAAAGAAGAAGATGAAGATGGAGTCAAGTAGAGGGTTTTGTCTCCTACACTCAAGTTGCTGTTGGCGGTCGTAAAACCACGATTTGACCGCCACCCTACCGGTAAATAAATGCATAACACCAAGATTTTGTGCATAGTATGCTACTCCACAGGTTTTGGTGAATATTTGGATGCAGGAGTGGATAATGGAGAAAAGTGGGCCCAGCCAGGGAATTTCCCTGGCCGGCCGGCCCCACCCTAGGCCGGCCGGCCCCACCTGGTGGCCGCAGGCCCCAGGCTTTCTCCGGTGGGCTGGAAATTGGTCCACAACGCATAATTCAAGGCCCAACCCAGCGGATTTGCGCCGACTTACCAGAGGTGGGCCATTTGGGCCTTAACTTGGCCCCTACTGCAATTCTGCCGCCCCCACGAGGTAGCCGACCTTCAGACCGCCTTCAGGGAGTGATCTGGAGCGTTGAGGCAGAAGTCGGTGGCAAACCGCCACAAGGGACGGCCGGCCGGCCACCCCCCTAGGCCGGCCGGCCGGCTTTGGCGGCGCCGCCTCTCCAAAGTCGGCAGACGTGCTTCCACCGCCTTGGAGACCTATAAAATGGACCCCTCGGCCTCCGAAGCAATTCGCACCATCACACTTCATCCAAGTGTTCATTAGTTTAAGTTAGAGTAGAGTAGAGTAGAGTGAGAGCTCTCTCGGGCTTCCGGAGTATTCTCGGAGTTCGGTATAGTTCTTTGTATCATTACTCTTTTGAGATATTATTTTATTTAATAATTAGTTTTATCTTTATTTATTTCTTTTAGTAATTCTTTTCTATTTAGTTTATTTATTCTGTTAAGTAAGTGCTCGTAGAAGTCTTGTTGTGGGATTCGTGATTGTTGGAGTACGCAAGTACGAGAGAGTGCCTTCGTCGAGATGACGTCGTGTGAAATCTGTGCTTGTTTATTCTTAGATAGGACTGCTCCGTTGATCAAGAGTAGTTCCTCTAGGCGGGTTGTAAGCGTGGCGCTTAGATCTTGGCCTATGCACGTTTGGCACCCAGCCCCACGGAGGATGGTAGCCGCGAGTGTATGTGACAGCTGCACCGGTCTCTGTAATCCACCACGTCCGGGTTGGACTCAGCAGGGTCTTAATTATAGCATACGGTTCCCTAGGTTTGAACTAGCATCATCGGTTGACCTAGCACGTGTGTGCCCCGAAACGACATGACTTGTATGTGTGTGATCTTAACTAGAGTAGATAACCTTTGTAGATTAGACTACTAGAAAGAGTAAATACTAGGTAAACATACAGGTAGCCTTAGCTCTATCTCGTTGCTCTCCCAAATGTATACTACAGTTTTCTTTTATTACCTTGGATTTGAGGATGTGTGTGCCACCCATATATATCATGCCTATCTTACCCCCGTCTCAAGTATAGTTGATACATTATGTCTTTCTCCAAATTATCCAGTGCATTGCTACTGTTCAGCTCCCTTTTGCTCTACTTCCCTGCGGAAATATAAATACGATAACCCTGGAATACTCCAAGGTGAAATGCTACAATGGTGATCCGTGCGCTTGCAGAATTAATGAATTTAATTTTATCGCATAAGAACCGCCAACAAGCATTTCTGGCGCCGTTGCCGGGGAAGTAGCAGCTAGGAACTGAATAAATGCATTGAAGTTTGTGAGAAGAATAATTATCACTTACTTTTGCGGGCTTACCCTTGTCCTGTCTTTCTTTGTTGTGAAAATTTGAAACAGGACAGTGCATGACTGGTTTCGACCTACCAGAAAACTTCCACCCAGATCCGGAACAGTTCTTGAGAAGGGTGAGGGCCAGGCTTACCCCTCCTCCCACCCACGCTCGATCGAAAGTTCTGGCTCTTGAAGGATCCCTTCCGACGACTGTCGAGCACCCTCCATCTTCATCAACGAACAACAACATGGGTGATCCAGTCGAGAAGACGATCAATGACTTCTCTGCGCCAACTACGGAGAACATCCGCGTGGGTCCCAACCCGCGCATCACCAACAAGGACTACGAGCTCAAGCCAGCCTTGATCAACATGATCTTGGCTAGTCCTTTCTGTGGGAAGCCGTCGGAAGATGCAAATGCTCACCTCCAAAGGTTCCTGATGACGTGCAACACCTTCGTCATAAAGGATGCACCTCAGGACGCCATCCGACTACAGCTTTTCCCATTCTCTCTGTTGGGGAAGGCTCTCCAGTGGTTCTACGCGAACCAAGAGTCCCTCGACACGTGGACGGCATGCTCCAATGCCTTCCTCGCCAAGTTCTTCCCGCCGGGCAAGACGACTGCCCTGCGGAACAAGATATCGGGCTTCCAACAGCTCGCAGAAGAGTCGACCGCGGAAGCCTGGGACAGGATGCAGGAGTATGTTCTCTCGTGCCCACACCATGGCATGGAGGAATGGCTCCTCATACAGAGTTTCTACCACGGTTTGAGGCCGTCCGCTCGAGAGCACCTCGACGCCGCAGCAAGCGGCTCCTTCTTCTCCCTTAGCGTGAAGAACGCTAAGAAGTTGATTGAGAAGGTGGCGGCCAACCAGACTCATGGTGAACGCCAAGCGGCGAGCACCAAGACCCGTGGAGTACACCAAGTGGAGACGATGGACATGCTCGCCATCAAGCTCGATCAGCTACTCCGCAAGGTGGAATCTCCGCAGGACCTGCAAGCTGCGGACTCCCGCATAACTTGTGAAGAGTGCGGCAACACAGGGCATATGGGCAGCAATTGCCCGAATGCGAGAGAGGAATGCAATTTCCTCAACAATGGCAATGGGTACCGCTCCCAGAACAACTACGGCTGGAATTCCAGGCCCGACCTCTCCTTCAACAAAAATCAGGGAGGTAACAATGGTAATCTTTCCCGCTCTGAGCCCTCTATCAAGGATCTAGTTCTCGGCCAGGTCAATTTTAATGATAGCATCAGTAAGAAGTTTCTTACTACCGACAAGGCTTTAGAGAGCATAGATGCCAAGCTAGAGTCGTTCAGCACTGCCCTGCAGAATCAGCTAAGCCATAACAAAATGCTAGAAACGCAAATTGCGCAAATAGCTTCAGCTGTGCAGTCTCCTCGTGCGGGTAAACTTCCTGGGCAACCAGAAGTTAGCCCCAAGGAGAGCGTAAATGCAATAACCATCAGGTGTGAAGAGAGCGACGTGGAGACCGCGCTTCCCAAGGATGTGATCCGAAAAGACCCTGGATGGCCAACCATTCCGTGTTTGGTCAATGACCGGTGTTTTGCTCGGGCACTATGTGACTTGGGGGCGAGCGTGAGCATCATGCCAAAAGCGATGTACGATGGGTTAAACCATCCATTGTCCCCAACGATCATGAAGCTCCAGCTTGCAGACGGGTCACTACGCCTGCCCTTGGGTATTGCCGAAGAAGTCCCCGTACAGATCAGAAATCTCTTCGTCCCCGTCGATTTCGTTGTGCTCGACATGGAAGTGGATGTCAAGACCCCTCTCATCCTTGGGAGGCCGTTCTTGAGCACCACCAACGCCAACATCGACGTGGGGGCAGGAGAGATCCACTTGGACTTCAACGGCAGGGAAGAGACGTTCAGCTTCAAGCCTAAGGTTGAACAATGCAAGCAAGTGAGGGTCATATACGGAAAGGACCCAAGGAGAGTGGAAAAGATTGAGATTACTCCACCCATGCCACAGCTGGACAAGCTTATTGCATACATGAGAGACTATCTGGAAAGAGAGAATGCAAGAAGGCTAGCAAAATATTGGAGGACTCCAAGGAGGATGCCTCAGCCGCCAAACATACCTCAAGCCCCTCTTGTTCCTCCACCACAAGAAGGAGTAGGCGAGTCACAATCGCCTAAGAAGAGGAGAGCAAGGCGCTCAAGGAAGAAGAAGGTAGCTACGGTATCGACCGATGAGAGTACAACAAAGGCGCCTATTAAAGAAAAGGTCGCCGCTACCAACACAAAGAAGACAACCAAGGTGTGGCGGAAGAAAGAAGGAACCTCTACCTCGCCAGATTCTCCAGCGAGCGAGGTCCAAACAAGTTGAAGACATGGAGAACGTCTAGCTCAAAGACGTAAAAATGAGAGCACTCCGATTGGGGAGGCCATCCCAATCGTTATCCTAGCTAGGCCTAGCACTTGTTTTTCTTTTTCATAAACCATAAAAACAAAAAAAATAATAGGATTCCCGGCAATGCCCATTAGGGGCTAGCCACTTGTATCATCCTCACTCTTTTTTGCAGGTCAAGAAGGAGGAGGAAGAGTCTGAATCAAGCGTAAGTCTTGCAAAGACTCAAGCTTGGGGAGGGCCCCCAGGTGAGACGGAGTTCAACACTAGATCGAGTCTTGCAAAGACTCAAGCTTGGGGAGGACCTCCAGGTAAGTATTTCTAACTTTCTTAATAAATAAATAAACTCCCTGTTTCGAATAAATGCTAGAATCTTGGTGTTATGCTACGCTTAAGGGAAATGATGATCGAGTTACAAATTAGCTTACCATGTGTGGCATAGATGCAACTTCTACTCCTGACATATGTGTTATTTTTATTTGAGCACGATCACATCATGAGTATTGCTTATTTCCGTGGGTTGCATTTGTTACACCAAGTCTGAGCATTGTGGATTGTGATATGGCATGATTAGGACTTGTTGCAATTTCTTAGTATGGTTTCATCCAGAGACGTTTTTCTTGAATTGCTGCAAGTACCTAAAACCCTTCTGTTTTGGCACACTTCTCTTAGTGTGAGGATTTATTTACCTACCAGAGCCATATCATAATATTCGAAACAGCCCCACTCATAGCCATTTGCTTATGTATTGAGTTTTGTTAAGGTTTGATATACTCTTGAAACTAAGCACTCCTAATTTTGGTCATAATTCCTTCGCGTGTGTTTTCGAAAATTTCTTTCCACCAAATAAAAAGGGGAATGTTTGGATAAATCAACCAAACATTTTTCAGAGTTTGCAAAACTTTTGGTCCATCCAAAAAGCTCAAGAATATTTCAAAATGTTTCCTTTGAACCATGCAAAATTATGGCCCTTTGCACCATGGAGTAGTCAAAAAAAAACCTCCATGGTTGCATGACAAAAGTCAATGGCTATATGGTTCTTATCATAAACATCTTGAGCAAAATAAAGGACCAATGTTTTCAAAACCCCCTTCCACAAGTGTGAGTCCATTTTCTCCCCCTCCATCACATCATCTCTTATGACCAAAATAAATAGAGTTGCTATGTTGATTGAGACTCATTCTTTAGCTTTACAATATATGCATGGCACTTGTGCGTTCCATACCAAGCTCCACATACAAAGCCTCATTTGGTAGAAGGTAGGATGAGTGAAGCTTGTAGGAATAAGACTCACATTGGAGTGGTAAGAGAAGTGCCATCCAAAACGAAGGAGAATTTTTGTACCTTACCTTGCAGCACATAAAAACTCTGGATGCATACCTGCTAGAATTGTTCACTTGTCCAAAAGTGTCGTTCTAATCTTCAATGCTGCATGACAAGGTGTAACTTATAAGCCCCGCGATTTTTGCAACACTCATGAATATTTCGTGCTCTCGTAAACTTACCACTGTTTAGGGAGTATGTTGTTGCATCTTTATTACCCATGGGGCGCTTCTTTGTAACTCCTGATCCGCCGGTACCCTGAGTTGAGTTTGCTCAGGACGAGCAAAGTTTAAGCTTGGGGAGGTTGTTGGCGGTCGTTAAACCACGATTTGACCGCCACCCTACCGGTAAATAAATGCATAACACCAAGATTTTGTGCATAGTAGTTAGGAATAATGCTACTCCACAGGTTTTGGTGAATATTTGGATGCAAGAGTGGATAATGGAGAAAAGTGGGCCCAGCCAGGGAATTCCCTGGCCGGCGGCCCCACCCTAGGCCGTCCGCCCCACCTAGTGGCCGCAGGCCCCAGGCTTTCTCCGGTGGGCTGGAAATTGGTCCACAACGCATAATTCAAGGCCCAACCCAGCGGATTTGCGCCGACTTACCAGAGGTGGGCCATTTGGGCCTTAACTTGGCCCCTACTGCAATTCTGCCGCCCCCACGAGGTAGCCGACCTTCAGACCGCCTTCAGGGAGTGATTTGGAGCGTTGAGGCAGAAGTCGGTGGCAAACCGCCACAAGGGACGGCCGGCCGGCCACCCCCTAGGCCGGCCGGCCGGCTTTGGCGGCGCCGCCTCTCCAAAGTCGGCAGACGTGCTTTCACCGCCTTGGAGACCTATAAAATGGACCCCTCGGCCTCCGAAGCAATTCGCACCATCACACTTCATCCAAATGTTCATTAGTTTAGTTTAATAGTAGCTTTGGGGGTTAGAGTAGAGTAGAGTAGAGTGAGAGCTCTCTCGGGCTTCCGGAGTATTCTCGGAGTTCGGTATAGTTCTTTGTATCATTACTCTTTTGAGATATTATTTTATTTAATAATTAGTTTTATCTTTATTTATTTCTTTTAGTAATTCTTTTCTATTTAGTTTATTTATTCTGTTAAGTAAGTGCTCGTAGAAGTCTTGTTGTGGGATTCGTGATTTGTTGGAGTACGCAAGTACGAGAGAGTGCCTTCGTCGAGATGACGTCGTGTGAAATCTGTGCTTGTTTATTCTTAGATAGGACTGCTCCGTTGATCAAGAGTAGTTCCTCTAGGCGGGTTGTAAGCGTGGCGCTTAGATCTTGGCCTATGCACGTTTGGCACCCAGCCCCACGGAGGATGGTAGCCGCGAGTGTATGTGACAGCTGCACCGGTCTCTGTAATCCACCACGTCCGGGTTGGACTCAGCAGGGTTTAATTATAGCATACGGTTCCTTAGGTTTGAACTAGCATCATCGGTTGACCTAGCACGTGTGTGCCCCGAAACGACATGACTTGTATGTGTGTGATCTTAACTAGAGTAGATAACCTTTGTAGATTAGACTACTAGAAGAGTAAATACTAGGTAAACATACAGGTAGCCTTAGCTCTATCTCGTTGCTCTCCCAAATGTATACTACAGTTTTCTTTTATTACCTTGGATTTGAGGATGTGTGTGCCACCCATATATATCATGCCTATCTTACCCCCGTCTCAAGTATAGTTGATACATTATGTCTTTCTCCAAATTGTCCAGTGCATTGCTACTGTTCAGCTCCCTTTTGCTCTACTTCCCTGCGGAAATATAAATACGATAACCCTGGAATACTCCAAGGTGAAATGCTACAATGGTGATCCGTGCGCTTGCGGAATTAATGAATTTAATTTTATCGCATAAGAACCGCCAACAGTTGCCTGTGGAATTGGAGTTGGTATCACGAGTCTTCCGCTGTATCGTTATGATTAGATAGTACGATTAGTAGTTAATCCTGTTAGTTTCTTTGGCCTGCGAGCCAAGTCTTGTGTACTCTGATGTTGTATTTATCATTCTTCTACTCTTTTATGGTTATATGGTATTCACTTGTGTATGGAAGTACTTGGTAGCCCCTGGGACTATCATATATGTACTAGCGCACCGTGTTTCTATTAAGGTGAAAATTCGGGCCCACAGCAAATTTGTCTAAGACACACTAAGAATGATGGTTTTGTCCGCAACACACCAACAAAATCGAATTTGTCTGCAACACGCTATAATTTTAGAAACTATCGTCTGTGACACACTATGACTATTTAGCAATTATTTGCAACTTTTTTACTGCAATTTATAAAATATATTAGAATTCAAAACTTGTCACCAATATGCATTGTTGCATTATCTATTATTGAAAATGGAGCCGGATTTTTTTCGATTGCTTGCATGATTTTCTCCACAAATTAAATATTAAAACAATGAGCAAACAATGCATACAATCGAAAAAAATTCAGCTTCATTTTTTACGATAGACAACACAACAATGTACATTGGTGTTAAGTTTCACATTCTAATGTCTTTTATAAATTGAGATAAAAAATTGCAAATAATTGTTAAATAGTCATAGCGTGTCACAGACGAGACTTTTCAAAATCCTAGTGTGTTACAGACAAATTCAACTTTGTTGATGCGTTGTGATGAAGCCACCATTTCCCATGTGTCTCAAACAATTTTGCCTACTACTATAGATGCTTTGGATGGGATTTGTATCTTAAATCAATTATTAGTTTGCTCTTTTTCCTGAAAAAATATTGCACCGCCTAGGTTTCCAAAGCCTCCCCCGCCGCGACAGCGACACCTTCGCCTCCACCATCGTTGGTCCCCCTCTTCCAGCCTCAACAAGTCGCCGGTGGTCGGAGGGAGTGGGGACCCGTCTCTCTAATTTTAGTAGATCGAGTTCTAAAGTAGGGTTATGTCTTCTCCACGCCAAGTTACTTGGTATTGGGGATTTGGTTCCTCCTATTCCTCTCAGGCGACAGCAAGGAGGTAGGGTGGATTTGGTTTCTTCATGGCGGCTCCGATGAAGATGATGGCAGCGACGACGTCAACAACAACTTTAAGGCAACATAGAGATTTAGGTTTCCGGACGACGGCATCGAGACGGGATAATGTTGCTGCCATGGTCGTCATTAGATCCGATCACGATAGAGGGCTATTGAGAACATCAGGATTAGTTTTTCTTTTTCTTCGTGGTCGCCGTTCAATAGACACCTGTTCTCAGCCTATTTGCTGAATGTTTGCTTGTGCAGTCATCCATATGAATATTCATACAGGTTTGGGACTGAGTTTTGGATCTACATGCTGAGTGCTTTTGTTGTAATCTCTTTGTTTTACATAGTGCCTATTGAATTAATGTACATTAGTATGTACTCTATATATTAATATAAATCTTCTTTCCGTTCACAAAAAATTGTCTCAAATTAATTAAAAGATCTTTTCACTTCTCGATGCAAAATTCTCTCTTCCTTATACATCAGCCACTTTTTTCACATCTCTTTAATCTTCGTGTCCAGAGCGTCTTATAATTCTGAAAGGATGGAGTATAAAATAGAGTGGGTTTTCTTGCTGCAGGGGTACTGCAACACACCCAGGGTAGACAATCGTAGTCGTACCATTCCCTGGGGCTGGTGGTTGCTCGAGCCCGTGTCCTCAATGGCGTCCCATCGTCTTTAGATAATTGGTTCGGTCCCGGCCTTCACTTCAAAAGTAGCTAGGGCCGCTTATTACAAACTGCAATACTTCCGTCTGCTAGATGATTCACCAAATAAAACATCAACCAGTTGCTTAGAATGAGAGAAACTAGGCGCAAATTATATTGTTAAATCTCCATCGATCCACGGTTGATCGTCTGGGTCTCTTTGTGAGGCCGCAACCATGTTTTCTGTGATCAGTCAAATGTGACATTTTTTTTGGAGTTGAATTAATGTTTCTTCTGAAATTGTTTGCTTGACCTTTCTTTCAGGTTGCAGATACCCATATTTTTCAGTCCAAACCTGCGTGGGGGAATTGCACATTTGCCCCTGTTTTGAACTCTAACTATGAGTTTGCCCCTTATTAAACCTTGAGCTACAGGTTACTGATCAATCGCCGACCTGAAAGTAGTAAGAGACACACTTGTAATTACTTAACTGATTGGCGTTGGCTATGATCGACCGGCTTCAACTTCTCGAGAACAGTGTTGTTGTAGCGTTCAGATGTGATGTTGTAGCGTTTATAGAACAGTGTTGCCTGAAAGTATTTTATTTTGTTTCCATGGAGACAAAAGCAAGCAGTGGTAATGAAGGCAGTTCGGCCTACTAATGGAACAATTAATTACAACGAGGCAATAATATAGATGAGAGGTCTGCTTCCGTCCTTTTCCGCAATTTCGGTCATTCTAGCAGATGAATGACTACGAAACAAATTAACTATTGATTTGCCATCTTCACTATCAGGCGACGCCGATCCAAGCACTGTAAAGCATTAATCCAGCATGAACAACTAATAAGGAACAAGTTATCATTTCATCAGGCTAATAATTGAGCTTTTTTTTTTAAATACCTGTCCATTGAGCATGGCGATAGCATGGGCCGGTTCATTATCCAATGTGGTTGCCATGGTTACGAACCCAAACCCCCTTGAACGGCTACTCTTCGTGTCCAATATAACTCTAGCATCGGCGACCTTACCGTGCTTGCTGAAGAACTCTCGGAGCCGAGAGCTATCCACCTTCGGTGGCAGATTGCCCACATAAATCCTGAAATATGCCCCGAGTTGAAGCCTTTTTCTGATTTCCTGCACGCGTATGAAAATGTCAGCAGGTTATTTTTCTGATTGCCCACATAAATAACGTGCATCTCGATCCTGAGAACACAGCGCGTGACATGCACAAATTGTTCAGATAGTACGTGTAGTAGTTGTCAATTAATCAGCTAACGCTACACATTAATTACCTCGGTTGAAGCAATGACAGGTTTGGGCGTGAGCCACATCCTGCCTACGTTGTTCCACTGCTGCTGCTCCACAAACTCCGACACCCCGTCGAGGAAGCTGTACTTGTACACGCGGGGCTGCAGTCTTTGCTTCGGCACCATCCGGTCAACGAAGAAGGCGCACCCGCCCATGCCGACCTGATCGGCGTCGACGGCAAAGCTGCTCTGTTGGCCCAGAAAAAAGACGCGGTCGGCCAAGCTCCGGTGTCCCTCTTCATCCACCGCGGCTCACCACCTCCTCCTTCCCACCGCAGGGCGTATACCGACACCGCCATGGCGTCCGACAGGCTGCCGGGCTGATCACCAGCAACACCCTTGTGGTAAGCGCTATCAGTCTTACTCTTACCTTGAACCAACACCCAGAGCAGCTCGCCATGGGACACCACGAGGTAGCTCGACAAAAGTTTCTTGCCGGCTTCAGTGCCATTGATGCGCCCAGAGCGTCTTCCGCCGCCGCCGCCAACCTTTGTGGACACGATGATGGTCCACCATTTGTCGTGGCATTGTACAATCATGCCGTTGTGATATGCTATGCAGCAGCTGTACATGTAGTCCATACTACATGTAGACGAGGTAATCGTCCCTTTTCACGATTGTCCAGTCTGCATCACCATGATGCAGAAGTGCCATGAAGACGGACGCGCAAAGCGATTCTCCCCCTACGCGGCCAAAAGTGTAATGGAATACGGTGCCGTCGCTGGAGACGGCGCTGGCTGCACGCAACACGCTCGATTTGATCGCATCTGGGTAGGGAGGAGGGGCGATGGAAGGTGCAGATCCGGCGAGCGGGTCAGTCAAGCCGTCGGATGACGACACGGGACGATCATCATCAATGAGGCAGAAGGCGGCCGCGCCGTCGTCGACGCCGATCGCCCATCCCCGGTCCCGGACTTTAATCTCGGCAGCGCGGCCGCTCCACTTGGAGGAGGAGAAGACGTCGCGAGCCTTGCGGTGGCTGCCGGCGTCGCGCGGCGCGAGGAGCCATGGAAGAAACACGGGGCGGCGCTCTGGCGGCGGAAGCGCGTCGAGCCAGGGCTTGCAGACGGCGTGGAAGTGGATGTAGTCGGTGACGGTGTGGATGTGGCGCGAGATGTCGCGGAGGAGATCGGAGGGTAGGTCGCGCCAGCTCGCGGACGCCGCCGCCGTGGCCGTAGTCATGCCCGGTGCGGCGGACTTAGGTTTTCGGTACGTAGCAGGGGAAATCGAGGAAGGCCGGGTGAAATGAGTCAAGCAGGCCCGAGTTAGTAGTAAGGCCCAAGTACTCCTCCTAATGGACAGAAGACGCTTTTCTTGCACCATATAGTAGATGCTTTCGACGGGATTTGTGTGTCGTAGATTAATTAGGATTAGGATGCTTCACCTGGTGGTTCGCTGTTTCACACTTTTTACGGAGGTAACATTTTTTGTCTGTCCAATGTTGAGAAGCAGCTTGGATGTGTTCTTTCCCCCCATCTTGTTCGTCCATGCTTTCAGTACCCATTGAACCCATGTGCACACTACATTTGTTCCATGATCAGTAGCAAGTTTGCGAAATCCAACATGATATCAGTTTCATACACCATCCAGCTCGTACATTACGGAAAAAGGGGATTTAAAACATAGCCTTTCAATAGCATCTTGTATAATTTAAGCAGACCGGCTAGATTTAACATATATACCTCCATAAAAGTGCAGTGGCAATATGGCAAAATAAAATCCAAAAGAAACAGAAATGTGCCTGTTCATCACCCACAAGGAAACGTCTTCCTCTTCAAAACCAGCTGCAAATTTAAGACAATTCTTGTAAAAGCATGCTAGTTTTTCTTGTCCACCCTTACCAGTCCAATTTGTCTTGTTTATTTAGGTAATCATGACGTTCTATAAATTGAAGACAATTTATTATAAAACATGCTATTTTTTAAAAAAATTCAAATATGTTCACCTGAATTTCATGTTTGTTCTTGACCCCCAAAATGTTTTACATACGGAAATTTTGTTATTCCCAAAATTTCATGTTCACCGATGCCGCGGACATCCCGGACAAACCAGAGACACAATAACAAAAAGGGCCTGTAGGGGCGGCCCAAAATGGCCTGTAGGCCGGGGCGGTTTATGTGGACCGCCGCTGTACAAGTGTCGCTACAGACATCAGTCTGTAGCGGCGGCTTCGAAAAACCGCCCCTACTGAGGGCTCTGTAGGGGCGGACCAAAATGTCATCCGCCCCTACAGACACCCTCTGTACGGGCGGACCACATTGTCATCCGCCCCTACAGACACCCTCTGTAGGGGCGGTTTAACTCTGTAGGGACCACTTCATAATGTCACCAAGTCATAGGCAAGGAGGATAGACGTGTTACCGGAAATTTATGCCGAAAGAACATATGCTTTTTTCGTTTTGGGTTGTGTATCCCCCCTGCTTTGACATAGTGCTCATAAGCGCTAGTCAATTGACAAAAACGCATTGTTAGGTAAAGTTAATAGTCAACAAATTGTAAATGTTACGATTAACATCGTACCAATCTAAGACGGTGATAAAATCAGCATAGTACTTCTTTTCCATGTCAGCACTGTCGAGCACACAAAGGTACCCATTCGTCGGGAAAAGAACAATACAGATCCAGTGGTTGCTACAGAAACGATCATGTTTGTTAGTATTTCACGTATCTTTGACCATTTAGCAGGAGACAAAGGCAGTGGTCGAAGTGATTGAACTTACTTGAAGTTGTAAGGAGCAAAAATGAACTTCCTGTCCTGCCACTTTAGGAAGCAATTACATATGTAAGTCGCAACTTGACCCCTTGCTGCTATTGTCATTTGCTTTTTGATTGCAGCTAGCTCTTGTTTACTCTTACCCATGAACTCTGGGCTACTTTCATTTATTTCAGGGTTTATTGCGCCTTGACGAATCATGTGCGGGTTGAGGTACCCTACCTTCCAACGTTTTTTCGCGTCGGGATATTCCTTACGTTGGGACACCGCGCCCATCCTACAGAGAAAAGCAATTGTGGTCGTTTAGTACTATGACAAAATGTTCATATGTGTTTCAATATACGAAGGGGAGGAAGCACTTACATGCACCATATGGTTATCCACGTGATGTCCATCCTGCCAAGGCGAAACATATTGTGAACATCATCGAAGTCCAATATCAGATAGTTGTGTTCCGGATCGTCGACAGTGTTAAACACCTCCGGAAGAATCCGGCAAGTGATCATGCTGACTCCTTCTTTCGACGCCGCCATGTACCAGTCATGAAACTTTTGCATCTCCCATGGCAACTGGGAAAGGCTTGACGCTGGTAGCAAGGGCTTTCCCAACGTGAATGTAGGGTAGTCCTCTTCGTGAACATCGTCGTAGTTTATCAGCACGTTGTGGGGATCTGCCTCAGCAGCCGCCTTCTTTCCTTTGTTGTCCAATTTCTCATGCCTCCCACTCCATTTCCTCTTTAACATAGCCACGAATTCATTGACATCTGTAGTAGACTTAGGCGAAGGGGGAGATAAGTCCTCAACCACAGCAGGAGAAGGCTTAGGCGGATGGGGAGCTACGACCTCAACCACAGCTGGCGAAGGCTTAGGCGGATGGGGAGCTACAACCTCAACCACAATTGGCAAAGTATCAGGCAGATGCGTAGGAGAAGTGTGGACCTTTGGACCTTCAACTGCTTCACCCCCTCTGTCGGATCGACGCTGAGTGTTGTCCGAAGCCGCACCCGACATAGGAGATGGTTGTCCAGATATGTTCCCATCCCCCGCCAGCTGCTGGCTCCCATGAAATGATCCGTGACCAGACAAGGGGGGTGGTGAAGCCCGTGGCGTCGAGTTGAGCAAGACAACATCCCGCCGTTTCCACATTATGAATGAGTGAAGGCTGTCCTGGAGAGTTTCTATCCCTGCCTCAAGATTCGGGATATCGATCTCGTGGTCCTCGTATCTGTGCACTATCTCTGACACAGAGACCTTTATGTAGTCAGGGGGAACTTCGTTGTTATGACAATCCCGTCCCGGAAGTGCCATGCCTGTTGCAACCTTCAAGGTCTTCCCCTTGTATCCAAATGGCACATGCAGCTCGCAAGGAGTTTGCTCAGTGATTGCTTCAAAGACTTCCCCTCGTTGCCGGTTTTGCAACGATGGCGTGGGAGAAGGAGTCCCCGAGCCAAAGCATCCATAGAGGCTTGCAGGTCGGGGACTATCGGTTGTAGGTGGCTCAAATCTATGCCGGTAGCATGCTCTTGAGCGAACATCATAAACTGACGCCTCCATTCTTCTTTGGCTTGCGGTCGGGGGAGGGAGGAGGAGCGGCGCGGCGGCGGTCGGGGGAGGGAGGAGGAGCGGCGGCGCAGTCCTCAGGGCATCGGCGCAATGTCGTCGGGGAGGGGGGAGAAGCGGCGCGGCGGCGGTCGTCGGGAGGGAGGAGGAGCGGCGCGGCGGGAAAATCCGGCAGCCTGACGGCTGGAATCGGGAAATGGCCACCGGGGTTTAGGGTTGAAGACGACGCCGCACCGATTTAAAGGAATACTTCTAGCGGCGGTTTCTATGACATCAGCACAACCGCCGGTACAGATTTCAACAGTAGCGGCGGCCGGTGACGTCAGCAGAGCCGCCGCTACAGTTTCATGCAGTTGACAAAGGAAAGTAAATACGAATTTAATTTGTTTTAGACATATATTAATTGATAGATGGATCAAGAATAATATGCATGACATATAAATATGTAATAAATATACGTAACATATATTAATTGATAGATGGATTCAGATTAGGTACATGATAACATAAATCGAGTTACATGTAACATAGTACAATATTAGCCATTAACAAGTTTTCCCTCGCAATCATTGCGCAAGTACGGCATTTCTGCCGAATAGATGAGGCTTGTTTCTATGAGCTTCATATGTTCTGGATGTATGAAGAGTGGAACCTCATCGTACTGATTGTATTCGTCTTCATCCTCCACGTTCTCCACTCCGACGATTCTATGTTTACCGGGAATAACAATGTGCTTCAATTCATTCTTTGGGTCGGCTACATAGAACACCTGTTCAACGGTCCCTTCACGCTTAGCATGTTCTGCGGCCCATTCGGCAAACTTATTGAGTTCTCCCAGAAACAATCCGGAAGGCCTTGGCGTGTCATACATCCAAGATCTATCCATCTCATATACCTTACACCAAAACAAACAATGAATTAATTATTTTAACTTAAAATAAAAAATAAGCATATCTCAATGTCCCTCCCATATTCCCCTCCCACTCTCTCTCCAACAGCCACCTACTTCAAAATTAGATCTACATGAAAGAAGCTAGATATCCATGAAATTTTGCTTGGTAATACAAATACATGATATAGGATCCCATATGCTTCCATCCAAACCAAATCAAACACTCCGAATTAAGAGAATTTTGACAAATTTGTATGAACAACATACCAACTTCAAATCCAAAATTGAGCTTGAATTCAACATGAGAGCAAGAAAAAACCTTTGGAATAACTTTGCCTTACCCTCACGAACAAACTCCTCCAAAAAAACGAACTCAAAACCTTCCCCCCTCGTTTTTGGAATTTTGGCGAATTTTTCGGGCCGCCACCGGTTGCAGGGGAAAGTGAGCGGCCCGAGGTTCTTTATATATGTCGGGACACTCTGTAGGGGCGGACCATATTATGGTTCGTCGCTACAAAGACTCTGTAGGGGCGCACCACATTATGGTCCGTCGCTATAAAGTCTCTGTAGGGGCGGACTACATAATCGGCCGCCTCTACAGCCCGTGACCTCTGTAGGGGCGGTTCACAATGTGAGCCATTGTGAACCGCCCCTACAGATTCTCTGTAGCGACGGACCTTAATGTGGTCCGCCGCTACAGATGCCTAGTAGCGACGGACCATATCTTGTTGCCCCCGGACGGACCTATAGAGGCGGATTTCTTTTATGGCCGCCGCTATTCTCTTTTAGGATGCGTCGCTACAGACCCTTTTTGTTATTGTGAGAGCAAGACCTCTCGATTATAGCTGGAGAAGACAAAGGTCGAACTGGGAACTCACGGGCAATGTCCGTCCGGGCACTTCTA
This sequence comes from Eragrostis nindensis, assembly GCA_012490785.1. Classification (NCBI taxonomy): domain Eukaryota; kingdom Viridiplantae; phylum Streptophyta; class Magnoliopsida; order Poales; family Poaceae; genus Eragrostis; species Eragrostis nindensis. The sequence goes on along the minus strand of JAAXCT010000361.1, from coordinate 211,020 downwards.
CAGAACATGTTTCAACAGGAGAGAAGATGGCATAGCTGGGATTTCGCATTGGAGAACTCGGCAGGCAGTAGGCAGTGGCAATGTGAAGTTTGGATGGAGATCTGGGCGGCAAGTGGGTCTACAACCTGGGAAGAGAGAGGAGCCCCCTCCTTGTCCAAACTCCAGAGCAAACATGAACACAATAAATATCTGACCACGCTGTACCAGACGGCGAAGAGGAGAAGGAAGCAAAAAAAGTCTACTTGATGGTGGGCCTCTGGGCTGCCCCTTTAATTAACTTGTGTGTGTTTTCAATTTCAATCCCGAGTTTAATACTCCCTAATTAATTGATTGAAATTCACACAAAAAAATAATTGATAGAAACTGCTAAATCACATGCATCTAAAAACATACGCGGACACCTCTACTTCATTATCGTAGCCATGCAGTCGATCATACAGGCGTTTCAATCGGTCACGTATGTGGAAGCGTGGTAGCAGAGGATGGACGGACGGGCCGTGTCCAATCCGATAACCTGGGACCGATTAATAAAAAGGTAGCGCGTTGTAATCAGACTTCTTTAATTCTTACCTCGTCCCCATCAAACGATCAGGCGCGCGGTACTAGCTCGGCCGTGCGGCATAACCACGCCCTTGCCGCTGCCGCTGCCGCGAGCTATACAAGTAGAAGATCATGAGTAAGTAATTAATTACTCCGTGATTTTGAGCAGAGGTCAGGTCTAAGTTTCAATTTCAGCCGCAATCTCTGTTATATTTTTTTTTATATAGCAGGGTATCAGGATGATTCGTCTCAGGAAACAGATTATATCATGGTACAGTGCTCTTTAAATTTCGAGCTAATTGTCTTGTATATGCCACATCAAATTAATTCCTGGATCTTTTTTCTTTCCACACGAGAATTAAACTCGAGAATTAAAAAAAAAAACAAGCTTAGCTATCTTCGCAACTCCGACAGATTGGCATCTGCTGTATTACTTTCTGCTGAAACGACACTGCCACTTATTCCGGCATCTTTTTCCCTTTCCACCCATACATTGATTCAATCTTCTCCCTTGTATTCAAATTATACAATGCTTCCCTATTTACAAAATAAATCGTACACTGCTGACCTGACAAGCTTCCCTATTAATTTACAGGTGGAAGCTCCCGAGACGGGTCCATATGTACCGAGGGCACCACGGTTCCGTCCTGTTCTGCGAATGTACATTTTCGAAGAACCTCACGAGTTCGTGTTCGACTACTTCTACGGTGCCCCGACCTTGTACATCCGTGACCCCTCTGCTAGCAGCGAGCAGCACGGTATTGTTGCTGCCGATCGCCAGCCACCACCACCGCTGCAGGGGATGCAGCCGTTCCGCATGGAATGTCATAGACCGGGCAAGGCGGTCGTCCACTTCTTGTACTGGGCACGGCTCGGGGAGGAGGAGGGCTTCATGGTGGAGCGGCCGCCGGAGTCGCGGGCGGGCCCGTTGCTCGAGCTCAAGAGGCTCTTGGGTCTGATGGGGTCTCTGGGAAGCTTTATCCGGCGAGGTTTCGTGGCGCCGAGGTGCTTCAGATTCTCAACTGACATGGTGGTGGGGTACGGCCGTGCGCGGCCTGATTTGGGTGTCCTCGCCATCATAGGGCGGGACTACATCGTCCCAAAAGAGATGGACAGCTCAGTACGCCGGGTGATTAGTGCTCTCCCCGCACGCACAGTTTTGTAAACTTTTATTACGGTGCAATTCAAGCAGAACAATTTCATTGTATCTAGATGATTGGGTAAGCTAGACATTGATTCTTGTACTCTACGTGTAGGAATTTTTGCCGTTTGAAGCATGGCTACGTACGCACATATTTGATTTTTATTTATCTGACCCCAAGGTAGTATATATTTTTTCCCATATGAGCATCTCCAACAGAGCCTCATAAAATTATCCTGAAAAACTTGTTTTAAGAGGCAAACAAAAAAACATAGATAATTTTCCCTTTATCTCACAACACTTCACTTTAAAATGGATATAAAACAATATTTTAATTGGACCATGGCAGAATTTGGGGCCACAATAATGTAATTTCCCTTGAAAACAAGAGGACCGAGGCCTCCATCTCTTCCCAGTTTTGTAGCTACAAACTAGGAAATATCTGGGGGAACCAAAATATTGGGGCAGGTTTTGGGTACCTTAATTTTGGAGATGTGTTTTGAGGTTAAGCCCCAATGTATTCCCTTGCAAAAAAAAAAAGCCCCAATGTATTGATTTAGGGGAAGTTTTTGGTTGTCACTTGGAGAAGATATCCTCTGCCTTTGTAGGGAATATGTATAGCAAATTCACAACTTGGATGAATAAAGCTATACTTTTAGATTATTAGTTGAAATATAGCATTATATATGTTTTTGTTCCCATTTTTTGATTATTAGTTGAAATATAAGAATATTTAATTCTAGGAATTTTTTAGATTATATATAAAGCTATATTTCAACTAATAATCTAAAAAAATCCTAGAATTAAATATTTAATACACGTGGTGGTCCCATTTTTTTATTATTAGTTGAAATATAAGAATATTTAATTCTAGGAACACTCACATCCTTGCCACCACGTGTCACTTCCGTTGATGCATTTTTCTTTTCTAGTTCCTCAACCGACATACACAATCAATTTTTCTCTCATTGTTCCAAACTGGTTTCTTTTCTAGTTCCATTCAGAGAAAAGGCCAGTCTAGAACAGTCATAGCCGTACTGCCGTACTAGTTAATTTGAACAATCGACCCAATATGTTTTTGTTCCGACAAAGGTCCAATTCGTTTGACAATTATGGTCATCTTTAATTTCTCGTCAGAATTTCTTTTGTCACTCAGACACATTGTCAAGTTTTCCAATGCAATTGCATTGCATGCTACTGCAACGATATTTTTCTTGAACTCTAGACCATAGTAACGGTATAGAATATCAGAGATGCAGCATACTTGTCGATCAACAGAAGAAGAGCATGCGAATAAAATACTGGTCTTGCGATACCTTGACAAATTGTAGGATACGAGAATACAAAAATTCAAATGCCAAGGCATTGATTCGGATACTCACATTTTTGTCGGCCGTGACAAGAGATACAAAATCCAAGCATTAAGATATGCGTACAACTAATGTTGGATATAAAGCAACACATGTTTTGATACAATACATTTATACATGATACTGCTTTGGGTCTCACATTTATTGGAGCATAGGAAGATATAAAAACATATCTGTAAGATATGACAGAACATGGATTTTAAGATGATATGGATTCCTTGGGTTTGTCGAGCTTATTTATATACGAGGAAGTGCACACTGGTACATACACGGAGTACGGGGGTTCGATCGATAGTGTCCTTGGCCCTTGGTTAGTGATTAGTTTGATCAATTGATTCAGTAGTTTCTGAACCAATCCATTAGAAGCCTCCCAAACTGCCACAACGCAAGCTCAACATGTCCATCTGGCGCAGGCACCTTTTCCCTCCACTCGCTTTCACCTCACTACACTGACCATGTCTCCACACACTAATATGTGACCTAGTAACACGGCACACTATTAACTTAATTTTGTACCTTGTTCTTTACGGTTGGTCGCAGAGAAAAGTGGAGTTGAACCCAGTAGCTCGCTCTACGTAGCTTAAACTAACACTATATATGTTCCGTCTCGATTTGCTAGGTAGCTACTACGCCTTACTGCGTTCGTGATCGATCGATCTCGATGATGCAGGGGCCAGCTGCAGCGCGGGAGCGCGACGAGGAGGAGGCGGCGGCGGCGTTGGTGCCGACGCCAACGCTGCCGGAACAGTCGACGGAGGAAGACGACACTGCAGGGTCCATGGCGGTGGATCAGGCCGAACAGCTCCGGCGGCAGTCAACGGAGGAGCCGAGCTGGGTGAGGCTACTTCCGACGAGGGGCCTCGGGCTGGTCATGGGCAGCCTCCTGGTGCTTGCCTTGCTCCTCGGCAGCAACAGCAGCGGGTGGATCCCGCCGCTGGGCTCATCTGTAAGTTCCTCCAAACGCAGCTTGATGACTTTGTTATTTTCCTTGGAAATTAATGGATCTGTGATTGGATTCTATTTAGACTTTGGGGCACTCCTTTCGGAGATTTGCTAGTTCTCAGGTGACTGAGATTTTGTATATATCTCAGTCATATTTTTGAAACAATGAAAACATACTGTTGAATAATAAAACTATACTAATAGAACACTGAAATTGTACTGCTGGAACAATTAGTTCTTAAGTAGAACAATTCCGTTTTTCCTAAAACATTTTTTTTGCACAAGTGAATGAAAAATTTGGGTGGTTGGATTAAAATCAATGACTGAAAAAGTGATTAAGAGATAAGCAAAATCCCACTCACCTGAAAAGGAGACACCTCCCTCAATTCGAAACTCGTGTGGGTCTTAGTTTTTTCTGAGAAGAACTTTTGAGAACTGAAACACATGACGCAATGTGTAGCTCGCGGAAGCACGCACAGCCACAAGGGCTATGCAAAAATAGTGTCCTTTTAGTTTTGTAACTCTAAACTTTGACTGTCTATTATGGAAAACTATAAATATAGACAACACAAAATTGACGTTATTAGATTCATAGTTAAATAGAATATTATAATATATAACTCTTTTAGTTTGAAATAATATATATTTAAAAATAACTTAATAAATAAACTAAAACAATACTATATTTGTGGACAGAGAGATAATGTTTCGTGCATGTAGCTTAATCAGTTGCTAGACAAGCACTTAATAGTATGAGGAAATATAAAAATCGGTTTACTTTAACAAATCATATGCATATGGTCTCTAAGAGCAACTCCAAAAAGTTAGGTAAAATATATTTTAAATTCTTTGATTTTAGCTAGTTTTTAAAATAAAACACACCTAAAAAAGTTAGAGTAAATCAACAGACCCACCAAGATCCAGCGGGAAGGAGGAATAGAGAGTGAAAGTTCCTAGCTAAATATAGCTAGCTAGAAACTGAAATGAAGAGTTAGCTATTTTGAAGAGGGATTTAGAGGACTGTTGGAGAGCCATTTTCAATACTACTAACCATATTTAGAGAAAAAAACATGTCTTACCAGGAATCAAATCGCCTGCTGTTGCTACTATAACGGCACAGCGTGCCGTTTTACCTCTCAGACGTTAATTAATTGCCAAAAGGTCCTTAATCAGCCCACTAAATCGGTAATTGGCCATGAGGCAATGATTAAGCTAGTGCCTGTAGCCTGTTGTTGCCTGATGGAGATAAAGGCAGCAGGAGAAGCTTGCAGTGCTTGTCGTCTCATCTACGGCCGACCTACTGCTTGTAATCCTTTGCCCGGAATCCTTTGCCCGGGTGCTCGCCGCCGGCTGCTGTTTTGCGATTTCCAATCATTGTCGCCCGCCAAGATGCCTGCTTTTGGTGACTCGAGGAACCAGATTGGTGAGAGAGCGCTGCCGATCTACGCGTGGGGAAGACGAGTTGGAGGTGCTTGCGAAAACGAGTGAGCGAGAGCTGCGTTTGGCCTGAGAAAGCGAGAAGGCCTGCAAAAATGTATACGACGGGCTGTTGATTTACAGAGACAGATCACCATCGTTAAATCTAAAAGCCATGACTGGGATGAGGAACGGCACGACTGTGCCGTTATAATAGCAACGGCCGACGATTTTGTTCCGTCTTACCATGCCTGTTGGAGTTGCTCTAAATAAAGAAGCCAAAAACTGATAGACTTGCATTAATTTTTCTTGTTGAACGATTCAAAATGGTGGCCTTGGTGTTTTGGGAGTAACCTTGCGAGTACATACCATTCAACGTGCTTGAACATCTGAGCCAGATTAATTAACAGCTAGCTATTTTTCTGACACTTTCTCCGGCAACTAGTCAAAGAAACTCCATTTCTAGTATTGTTAAGTTGAAACTTTCAACTTCTGATCAATACTTAAACTTTATGACGTTTTGTAAGTTCTATAAATTTGACATTTCAAATGCTATGCAGAATTATGTGTCTGAAGTAGCTAACTAACAAGGGAACGCTACAATAAAAGAGATCTTTATTCACCTAATTAACAAGGCTACACTACAACAAAGAGAATGTATGTTTTTTTTTTGCGATTGCACAGTAGACAGTACAACTCAGACACTCACAACGACGCACGCACACTCACCCCTATGAAGGCACATACGCAATCCCTACCCCTATGAGCATATTTAATCTCCAATGTATTTTGTAGCAAGTACTTTCTATAAATTTGACTAAACTTTTTTAGAAAATGTAAATGTTTTCCACCTCTGCTTTTCCACAAACAGCGTATTAATTTGACTAAACTTGGCAAGTTTCAAAATAGTTGCTAAAATTTTAACTCAATTTTTGAAATACCCTTAGTTACGTCCGCCCAGTCGTTAGCTTACAGTTTGCTGCTCTCCTCGCATATACAGCTACTGCCTTTTCACGAGGAAAGGTTGCCGTGGAACGGGTTACAAGGAACCTGGGTTCAAGCATTCCTTTTTCTCCCTAGCTTCAATTGCACAAAACCTCGAACAAATATTGGAGCTCATGCGTGGAAACTTCCATTGCAAACTTCCTTTTGTTGAACTAGAGTTCGCGTTACCGCAAAAGATGGAGGTTTATCGAATCTGCTTGGTATGATCGTGGTATTTTACTCTTCGATGCGTAGCAATTACATTAATTACTGGTGCTTATCGACCAGTATATAGTCCATGCAGATATTCTTAAGTCGGTCTGGGGCCCTGAACCTCGGTCCCCCAATGATCTTTTTTCTTGCACCATTTCGTTTTGCTTTCTAAGGCACAGCACACCGCCCAGTTTGGATATTCAAAGTCAACTGCCAACGTAAGTTTTCAACTAAATATGATCGAGACTTGGCGGATCTGTACGCATGACATACTGACGAGTGAACCGAGCGTTTGCTGTTCTTTTCTTATGGGGCGAAGCATTTGAGTTCTTCAATTGAAGCTGCGAGTAGGCTGTTGACTCACGTATGGATCATGATCCTAGGCAACATAGTGTTTCCCAGTATGGAGTTTCAACATTCTGATAAAGTTAATGATCTTTACAGTCACACAGATAATAAAGCTTTTCCTTGCAAAAAAAAAAAGATAATAAAGCTTTGTCAAACAAAAATTCCTGAACGACAACTTCTTTTGTTCTCCAAAAAAAAATTGACCCCAAACTGAAATGTTTTCCTTTGCACGCATGCAGTCGTTTCTGCTAGGAGGAAGCAGCAGCGCGTTTGGAGATGGACGACAAAGCCGGGCCCCTCACCACAGCCCCCGGTCATCGGCCCGCGTACCGATACCCCTCAGCTGCAGCAACGAGACGGTCTTGAAATCCCCCATCTGCCGCCGTGATCCGCCGCCGTCGTCATCGTCATCCGCAGCAGCCACGCCGTCTTCCTCGGCGGCGCCGTCGTGCCCGGAGTACTTCCGGTACATCCACTCGGACCTGTCCCCGTGGCGCGAGAAGGGGATCACGCGGGAGATGGTGGAGAGCGCGCGCGACAAGGCGACGTTCCGGCTGGTGGTGGTGGGCGGGCGCGCGTACGTGGAGCGGATCCACCGCGCGTACCAGACCCGCGACGTGTTCACGCTGTGGGGCATCCTGCAGCTGCTGGCCCGCTACCCCGGACGCGTGCCCGACCTGGACCTCATGTTCTTCTGCGGCGACATCGCGGTGGTGCGCGGCCGCCACTTCCCCGACCCGGCCGCCGCGCCGCCGCTCTTCATGTACTGCCGCGACGGCGACGCGCTGGACATCGTGTTCCCGGACTGGTCCTTCTGGGGCTGGCCGGAGGTGAACCTCCGGCCGTGGGCGCCGTACGTGGCGGAGGCGACGCGGGAGAACGCGCGGCTGCCGTGGCCCGACCGGCGGCCCTACGCGTTCTGGAAGGGCAACCCGGGGGTCTCCACCCTGCGGCGCGACCTCATGCGCTGCAACCCCAACGCCACCGGCGACGGGAAAGACTGGAACGTGCGCGCCTACGCGCAGGACTGGGGCCGAGCTCACCGGAACGGCTACAAGGACTCCAATTTAGCCAAGCAGTGCTCGTACAGGTACAAGGTCTACGTGCAGGGCCGCGGGTGGTCGGTCAGCGAAAAGTACATCCTGGCGTGCGACTCGCCGATGCTGCACGTGGACACGCCGTTCCAGGACTTCTTCTCGCGCGGGCTCGCCACCGGCGAGCACTACTGGCCCGTCGACGCCGCGCGCGAGTGCGCGTCCATCAAGTTCGCCGTCGACTGGGGCAACGCGCACCCGGACGAGGCGCTGCGGATGGGGGAGCGGGGCAGCGCCTTCACCCGCGAGGACCTCAGCATGGACTACGTCTACGACTACATGCTGCACCTGCTCACCGCCTACGCCGGCCTGCTCCGGTACAAGCCCACGGTCCCCGAGAACGCCGTCGAGCTCTGCCTCGAGTCCATGGCGTGCACGGCCGGCGGGCTCGTTCGCGACTTCATGATGCAGTCCATGGAGAGGTACGTGGCGGACTACGAACCGTGCATGCTGCCGCCGCCTTTCACCGCGGATGACCTCGCGGAGATGGCGCGCAGGGAGGAGGAGGCGCGCAACAAAGTGAAGATGATGGAGCAGATGGCACAAGAGAAGGAAACCTAGCAATATTAATTAGGTTAAATATTAGTATAAGAACAATAAGAAATATATATAAATTTCAGTAGAACCATTTACACTGACCTATTTGTTTTGCAAACCGGAAATGTAGAGTGAATAATAATGCAGGGGAAATTGCCTCCTTGGACATCCCCATCATCAGAGTCTCAGACACACTGTAAAACATGAGAGTCGCTTGGCCCATCAGCATCCTTTCCAATTGTTATTTGTGTGTATTTTTATGGGGAGGACATGTACTGCAAACTGGACTGAAAGTGCAAACATACCCATCGTCATCTGCTTTTGGATACGGCTTTTGGGCCAGCTTTGTTTTTGGCTCGAGATGACACGGGCATGTGGTTTTTTGCGCTGGGCTGTTGCTTCACAACAGAAATATTCATTCCCCCACCATAGCATCTCTTTCACGTCGTTCGGCTTCCCTTGGGTTTGTGATCTTTTTTCGATGAATAGCGAGGCAATTTTTGGGATTCCTCTGTACAAATTTGTTTGCACTCATGTACGCCATCCAGTTTTCGCTTAGCGAGGCAATTTTTTGGGATTCCTCTGTACAAATTTGTTTGCACTCATGTACGCCATCAGTTTTCGCTTTTGATCTCGTTTGCTTGCTGTGTCCATGCATTCATATGTCGCTTAATTGAATTAGTGATTTCTCTCATTCCAATTCGCAAATAAATTTGTATTAGGTTTAAGCTACTGATTGATGTGCAATTATGTATGTTTAATCTAGCATATATGGTATGAATTGCATGGTTTGTAGAGCTGATTGATCAGTTGTGGTGTACTGGTGTTGGTTGATTTGTATGCGAATGTTAGGTTTTTTATTTTTGATCCAAAATTGATCTTATTAGGCTTCGGTGGGCATTATTTTACACCTTCATTTTCTCAAGCAGGCCATGTTGCTCGATCTGATTGATATTACCCTTTTATGCAAGGTTTCGCATTTCTAGGAGTAGAAAGCAAGTGATTATGGTTGTGATGCGATTCATTTCAACTTATCTTATTATCCAATTAGTTTCATTTTAGTTTAAACATTTAGCTTTGTGAACCATGTCGTGAGCAAAGATGTTGGTTGCGTTAGTTTCAGACTGCTAGCGACGAGGTGATTTTGATGCTGCAAAAGAAAATGCACTACATAATATTTTTTTTGCTTTGGGGGGGGGGGGGGGGGGGTGATTATTGTTTACTTTTTTTTTGCAAATGATCAATGTACTAGTGTGAATAACCTTTTTGCTAGTGCAAATGATCAATTAATTACTCCTATATGAAGAAAAATGGCAATAGTTGGTGGGGGGCGGGGTGGCAAAGGGCCCTTCATCAGGTAAGGTCAATGAATAACAGATTCTAGAACTGGTTATGCACTTAAGACATGGAGACTGAAGATGTAAACCGAGCGCTGGATCATGGGCCGTCTGATCACGATGTGTGGCAGCTGACAGCCGCGTTCATGCATTCGCGTAGGATCAATGCGAGGTTGTACGAGTAGGCAACATGCTATAAATAGGGGGTGCAACGCAACTTAGCGCTTCTCCTCTCTTCTTCAGACACATACGATCGTTTATTGCTGTGTCCATTCACATGTCGCTTAATTTGTGACATAGGACCATTGTGATTAGGCCCGAAGTGGCCCATGTGCACTAGTGTGCATGAGGAGGTAGGAGTTTAGTACCATCTTGCTAGTCCAGTGAGAGAAAGACCAACTTATAAGCCTAGGTTGTCCAACACCCACCACCTTGGCTAACCCTTTTACGTGAAGCGAGACCGAAAGCGTAAAAGGTTGGTGAACCTTGGGTGCTACATAATTGAATTCTTGGTTTCTCTCATTCCAATTGGCAATGGGATGCTACATAATTGAATTCTTGGTTTCTCTCATTCCAATTCGCAATCAGTTTGCAATTATGTATGTTTAATCTAAGTATATGGTATGAATTTCATGATTTGTAGAGCTGATTGATCTTATTAGGTGTCCATGGGCATTATTTTACACCATTATTTTCTCAAGCAGGCCATGTTGCTCGATCTGATTGATAACGTAAGTGATTATGGTTGTGATTTGATTCATTTCAACTTATCTTATTACCCAATTAGTTTCATTTTAGTTTAAACATTTAGCTTTGTGTACCGTGCCATGAGCAAAGATGTTTGCATTAGTTTCAGACTGCTAGCTACGAGATGATTTTGATGCTGCAAGAGAAAATACATAAAATCTTTTTTTTGTTTGGGGGGGGGGGGGGGGGGGGGGGGGTTTATTGTTTTACTTTTTTTTTTGTAAAATGATCAATCTATTAGTGTGAACAGGGCCGTCCCGAAAATTCTGAGGCCCTGTGCAAAATCCCAACCAAGGCCCTAAAGTATGTGTCAAAATTACATTAAGTAGTTTCAGACTATGATTAGGCACTCATTATTTGAGCTCTGCCTCGAGTCCATGGCGTGCGGGCTCGTTCGCGACTTCATGATGCAGTCGATGGAGAGGTACGTGGCCGACTACGAGCTGTGCACGCTGCCGCCGCCTTTCACCGCAGATGAGCTCGCGGAGATGTTGCGCAGGGAGGAGGAGGCGCGCAACAAAGTGAAGATGATGGAGAAGATGGCACAAGAGTAGGAAACCTAGCAAGCTAAATGCTAGTATAAACTGATGATACACATCCATGATATGCAAGGTTTTCTAAAATCTAGTATAAACAAAATATTAAGCAATACTATATGTTGAATCGTGCGGCTTGATCACGTATTTCGAACTGGCAGAGGTGCAGAGGCATGGGCGGAGCCAGGGAGTGGGCCGCGGCCCACCTTGAGATCCAGCCTAACACTCTATTGGAGCACTGTAGCACTGCTACAGTGTCGTTTTTCTTTTTTCTTTGCTTTATTTTCCTTTGTCGGCCCACCCTGAGCAGCCCAGAAACGATTCGGCCCACGCGTGTGCCGCGAGCCTGCAGCGGGGTCCGCGGACGTCACCTGTGTTGTGTGCAGCACAGAGAGCGCAGCCACGCCGGGCGGCCAGATCGGCTGCCAGGACTAGCTAGTGTGTTAATTTCGTCACGCGGCTCAGGCCGGCTGCACTGCACTTGTTTGAATTCATAGGGAACTAGTAGGAATTGACCTGCGGGCACACGCGTTTCTCCACCGTTGCCGCTCATGCATGCATGCATGTTAATTATCAGCAGGTTTGAATTCATAGTTGTTGCTTGACCACGACGTGACAACAGCGTCGCGTCCCCCTCGCAGCTCTGCACGCGGGCGACCAGTGTTGTTGCGCGGGCGAAACCCCTGGGCAGATTCGTCGGTCAGTCCCCGTACGTCGTGCCTTGGCCACTTGGGAACGTGCATGGTGGGATCGAGACTAGCTGGCCGGCCGGGACACGGCGTATGCCGCCGCGTGCTCAAAAGCGCCTAGCCCATAACAGCGGCCACCGCCGCCTGCTTGGGTTGGGTCACCGACTCGGTTAGTGCGTCATCAGTGGGGCCTGCGCGACGTTTCCAATTGTGACTCAAGCACGTTGGTCTGGACTTGAGTCTCCAGAGTCCCAGACTGAGACACCATAGCCATCACCTGCTGTTTTAGATCTTCTCTACCAAGTCAAAGCAAAGAGAACATTCCCAGCCCCTTCCACCTCAGCCGCCTTTGACTTCTTCCTCTGGACACCGTTTGCAACTTCCCATCTCTTCTCACTTTCTCAGCATATACATATATCCCGAACCCGCGCAACTCCGAATCACAAACTCAAAAAACAGAGCATTTCCGCCTTGAGCTAGCTCAGCGCCAACAAGATACTCCGCCGCTGCCGCGTCCAGCTCGTCGCTCACCTCCATCCAATTCCAGCGATAACCGGCGACACAATATGGCTTCTCGCAGCATCCAGAGAAGCAGGACCTCGGCGGCCATGTTCGTTGCTCTGTCCTGCTCGTCAGTCTACGACCGTCCAGCGCGCGGCTGCTCCGGCCAACGGGGAACGACGTCGCGGCAGAGGCTGCGTGGATGCGGCTCCTAAGCAGGCGAACGAGTCCATCGTGGACAAGTACGCGCCGCTCCTCCTCGCCATGCTGCGAGGGCGCCCGTGACGCCGTCCGGCCCCAGCGGCGGCACGAATGACGCGCCCCGGAACTAGCAGAGTGCCAGGCCACCCGACCACATCGAAAGCTGTAGGATTTCCCCGGTAGGCTAGATCTCGTTTTTTCATAAAGTCGTTAGTGGGTTGCTAGTGATACCTCCGTGGCTTCGTGTACAAAATACAATACTAGATTGGTTAGAATGATACATACGGGTGTATACTATAGGCATCTATGATGGTATATATGCCTTTATTCTTTCAGCTTATCCTCTATATGCTGAAACTATTCTTTGAGATGGATTTTGCCTAAAAAAATAGAGATGTATGGCTTTTGACAGTTTAAATAAATGTGATGGATGGCCATGCATTTACACATGTAGTATCAATAGTATAAATGTTATAACAATATTGTGATAACAGTGACTTGAAATTTATAAACGTGTTCATAATATGATTTTCTTCAAAGTTTATAAACCTTGGCAGAGTTTTTGGCTAATTTTCTTCACAATTGTAGGGGTAATTCATGCCTATGTTTTTGTAATTAATGTCACTCGTGTGTAATTATAAGCATACTTTTGTGATTTCTGTAATTGTGGTTAACATAGATAGTTTGGGATAATATTTCCTAAGCCAAATGTTGAGTAATTATTCTTTATTAATTTATTAGCTTCAAAGTAATTCTACCTCTTGCAAGTGAATGTGGTGACTCATTTTCTTGTTCAATCACTAAGACATTAAATATGTGGTACTCTCTGGATTCCTATGTATATATTGTTTACTCACATTAAAAAAAGGACTAATATATATTGAACTCTATTTGGCGTCTTAACGTTGGGAAGTAAATCTTTTCTGCGGTATACAATACTCACTCTAATATTTTTTTGACGACGTTCAGACATGCAAGAACCATATATATTTCAACTTTGAACTAAAAGCTTTGTCGGAGCGTTACCAAAAAAGAATCTGAGGGAGTAGATTTCATGTACTACTCATTAACCCGTTTCGTTCTTCCCTCTTCTTATACAGTTTTACTAGGCAATAATCTCACACCTGCCATTGTAATTTTGTACAATTCCATACATGCCACTATTATTGACACAGGTATGTCTCACGTGTGACTAGGACACCAGCAGTGGCGATTCTAGCAGGCAGGGGGGTGGGGCCGCGGCCCACCCCCAGATTCATAAAATTTTCTAGCACTGTAGCACAGTTTTTCTCTTTTTCTTTGGCTTTTTAACCTTTTCCGGCCCACCCCTCGCGAGCCCAAACAGAATGCGGCCCACCCCCATCCTTGGGCCTAGACTCGCCACTGGACACCAGTGACACATAGGGATTAACATTTTGTTTGGCAATGGCTTGTAATTTTTTTTCTCTCATGGTTTCACTAACAAATAGTGAAAGAAAGCGTAGATTCTGCGAGGCTTGTGAAATTATTTGCGTCAAGAATGTTTATGACGATTCCAAACCATGACCCGCGGGTGACAAGCACTAGCTAATGAAGCTACAAGGAAAGGCGCCCAGAATAATATCTCCCCATCCATCACCAACTCTGATCTAAAACTACCACGCCCAGAATGACTCATTACCATCTTGGTCTTGGTCTCGCTTTCCGGCTGACAGGAGCCAGCTTCAGGCCAATTTTCAAGATGCCATCCTCTCGCATCTAGTCGTACCTTATATGATGACGAGAGCATGAGGATGATTGTCACATCTGATTAGGATTATGGGAGCTTCGATTTGACGATTCAAACCCGAATGAGCTCGAGAGGGAGATGACACATCACCGCCTCCTAATCCTCCTCCGACAATAACCAAGAATGTGGAGGACCATGACGAATGAGGAGGAAATTGAGACAGCCGTGCAGTTCAAAATATGTTGTCAATTTGCACTGATGTTTCTCCTATCGTAATTATGTATTATGCGGTAGTTCAGGTTGTGAGTCATTATTTTACTAGTATGAACTAGCAAGATGGCCCGCGCAATTTGCGCGGCTAGATTCGTTATAGTATTACGTTATTATTGGACATTATTTTTTATATCTTTTCTATAAATAGTTTTAGTATATGTCCTACATATTTTTGGGATGAATATGCCGTCCATGTACGAAAAACTCACATATATCTATCTATTTTTGAAATAGATTAAATGATTTACTGGTGTGGTTGCATATTTTTGCTGATGACATGCTAATGAATAAAGCATGCTCGTCGCTCACCTACCATGTGGATCTATGGTCGATCATTGCAAGCTATACCTTTACGACCGCCCCATCAATTTTTTATGCCTTCCAAAACTATCATCCATTGCATGCTTATGTCGCACGTTAGACCTTGGCATCGTGGCGCGAAGATATTCCCCCATCTAAAGAGAATTAGGTTTTGGGTGAAGATGTTGGACTTATTGCTTGCCTTCAACTAAAAGAATGTTTTTGTCTCAATCTTGACTTTTTCCTTCCAATATGTTCTCTCTTTGTAAGTTGCCCCGTGTAATTTTACGCGGCTAGATCCCTATCAATTTTTTATGCCTTCCAAAACTATCATCCGTTGCATGCTTATGTCGCACGTTAGACCTTGGCATCGTGGCGCGAAGATATTTCCCCATCTAAAGAGAATTAGGTTTTGGGTGAAGATGTTCGACTTATTGCTTGCCTTCAACTAAAAGAATGTTTTTGTCTCAATCTTGACTTTTTCCTCCCAATATGATCAGGATCTCACAAGCTCCTCACACTCCTCTACAGAAGTTGCTGATCCTAGTGTGCAATCTGAAAATACATCTATTCCATACAAAGGTCCGCTAACGCGAGCACGTGCACGGGAACTTCAAACCAAGGTGAATCTGTTCCTTAGTACTTTGAATTATGAAATAAATGAGAACAATTTACTGCCTAATGGATGTACGTTGCTTGTGCTCAGTTATGAAGGTTTAACATCGTTGGAAGATGAAGAACGAGTTGCTGGTTCGAATCTGTGCTTAACTGCACATGTACATGATGATGGAATCATGAGGGAGGAGAGGGAGGCCGGTTCCAGCTGTTCCAGGACTTTGCAAGGGCGTGGGAGACTTTATTTCCATGTCCAAGATGACCACACGTCCATCCAATCAGATAGAGAAAAGATAGAATATATCGAGTTCAATTCGGACTCGGTTCGGGTCAGCCAGACAGGCTCGAAGGAAAAATAGCATAACTCCCACATACGGAGTCGGTTTGGGCTGATCCAATACTCGTTGGAAAGCTTATTTCATAACCTTTCCAATGGGTCCAACCTCATTATCAGATTCGACGTGAGCCGGGCCCAGTCATCAAAACAATCCGTCGTTTGTAATCTAGGTTTTCTGTTTTTCCTTGTATCCTAGTCTATGTCGGTCCCACTTGTCTTATGGGCCATATATACTCATGTACACGACCTTCCAGGTCAGACCACGTTTATTCTACAGAAAAACTCGCAGCTTATTGCTCTTGTTCTCATCTAGGGTTTAGCCTCTTGCAAACCACGAACTAGATAGGGAATTGGGAGTTTCTGCCATAGATCGTTCTTGCTTTTCCGCTGGGAATTGAGGGTTCGATATCATCCACGTGTGGTCTCGTGGATTTGTCTTCAGAGCGTGTGGTTGGGCGAATTTCAAAGAGGTGCAAGTCCTTGCATTGGCACGGGTGATCACCTACGGTTCGTCAGGTTACACGGTTTACCGCTGATCCTACGTCGAGAAGATCGGGCACCCCGCATCATCTTGGTAATCAGAGCCTTGTGCACTCGGTAGGATTTTACTTTAGCTACTTATATTTGTTCCTGTCCTATACACAAAAAGCCAAAAAAAAAAATTATATACATTAGCCATAGTTTCAGTCTGATATTCGTGTGAGTCTTGTTAAGTTTTCATCCATTAGAGTCGTGCTAAGTTTGCTGATCATTTTTCTTTCGCGTGTCCTTTGTGCTGTCCATCATCTATATTATCTTTGTGTTTCCTTGTGTTTTTCATTGGTGTGATCAGTTCTGGTCGAAAAGAAAACAAAAAAAAATCGTGTTTAGAACAGCCACAATCCTGTCCTTCGCGTAAACTTTGATCCCATTTGAGACTAGCAATAGTTTTTGTTCGGGGCTTGCACTTGTAATCTGAACAAAAGTAGCAGGAGTGGTGCACTACAAAATCTTATATCTTGGTGTGTGCAACAGCCATCAAAAGTTCAAAAAAAAAATAGTATATTGAAAGAAAAAAAATCAGAAAGGAGTTGTTAATTGGTTGGTTGTGATTACTACTTGCTGCTGCTATCAATCTCTTTTGTTTTCCTTTGTGCAATCGGTAGCCCATCAAATCTGAACATTTGCTAGGGTCTCTCTATAACTTGTGCAACATTGAACCATTTGCTTTACTTATATTCAAAGTTCAGTTCCTTGGTTGCATCAAGTTCCCATATCTTTGCGTGTGTGTTGCTGTCCCCTTTATTCCAATCATTTGATCAGCAACTAGGCATTGATTTCTAGCTTGGATTATCACTTAACTTGGCAACAGCTAGAATTCAGATTGAGTAGGGAAACAAACCCTCCAAGCTCCACTTAAACACTTGTGTTGTGCAATTGGACTCCCTCTTTTAATTCGCTCGACCATCAGCTTTGTGACTTTCAACCTTAATTCACATCGGAAAGGTAAAGACACGACTTGGTAAGAAAGAGTGAGTTGAGAGAGAGAGAGTAGTTCAAGTACATACATACCTTATTTTTTTTTCCTCTTGCTGCTGCATTGCTAACCATGGCAGGAGATGAAGAAGACTATGATGTTAATCAAGAGGTGGATCCCCAAGAGCCGGTCAAATACTTTCAGTACACCGCATTGAGGGACTATTTCAAAAGAGAGTTGCAGGCTGGTCTGAATCAACTCCAAGAGAATCAAGAACAGTTTGCTGCAAACATTGCTACAGATTTGCAAAATATTGGGCTTGAAACTCAGCAGTTACGTGGAGATATTGCAGCACTAGCAGCATTGATGCAACCCCATGATGAAGATAGTGTGCATCATGACGGGGAAAATAATGCTGACCGACAAGTTAGACAACCTCATGTTGATGCAAATGCTTTTCGTGCTCCAAGGGGTCGAGGTAGAGGCAATGGTCATGGTCGAGGTGGGGCTGCAATTGGCGGTGGTCGTGGTGCAGATTTCAACTTGCAGCATGACAACAATCGTCGAGCACGTAATAATGAAGAAGAAGGATTAGGCAAGCTGAAGATTTCCATGCCTAAATTTAGTGGAGGTACTGATCCAGAAGATTATCTCACTTGGGAACTGAAGTGTGATAAGATATTTCGCATGCACAATTTTTCTGAAGAGAAAAAGCTACAAATGGCCTCGGTTGAATTTGATGACTACGCCTTGATTTGGTGGGAGCAAGTTCTGAACCAGCGAGAAGAAAATGGTGAGCCACCTATAGCTACCTGGGCTGCAATGAAATATGAGATGAGAGCACGTTTTGTGCCCACACATTATCGCCGGGATATATTTGACAAGCTGCAGAAATTAAAGCAAGGCACTAAAACTGTGGAGGAATATTACAAGGAGATGGAACAAGCAATGATACGAGCACGAGTTAAGGAAGATGAAGAGCAAACCATGTCAAGGTTCCTTGCTGGTCTGAACCATAATGTGAGGCGAATTGTAAATTTTCAGACCTACAACAATACATACGAATTGGTGCATCAAGCTACGAAGGCTGAACGACAATTGGAGGAGGATGCAAAGTTTGTAAGAACTTCATCCTTTGCTGCTCGTACACCAAACAGTGGAGGCAAGTTTTTTTCTAAGGGGCAACCAAATAGCAAGAGAACAAATTTGGAGGTTCTTCTAGTTCTCAAGTTTCAGCTAGCAAGAAAGAAGATAGTACTCCAAAGAAGTCCACACACCCAGCTGCTAGTAGTGCTTCAAACACTAATTCTACTGCTAGAAGTAGTGCAATACAATGCCACAAATGTTTGGGACGTGGTCATATTCAGCGGGACTGTCCAAATAACAAAGTTATTGTTGTTGCGGACGGAGGTGGATATGAATCTGCTAGTGAGGATGAAAATTATGATGAACAAGGGGCTGATCAAACTGATTTTGACGATTCTCGTGATGAGGAAGATGAGGCTGATCATGTGTATTGCGATCCCCACGATGTGCCACTACTGGTTTGCAGTCCTCGAGTCCTTAGTGTACAGCCAAGAAAAGATGAAGAGCAACGTTACAATCTTTTCCAAACAAGAGCTCTTGTGGGAAGCGAGGGAAAAGGCTGCAAGATAATCATTGATGGAGGTAGTTGTCAAAATCTGGATAGTAAAGAGCTATGTGCAAAGCTTGGCCTGCGGTATATTCAACATCCTCATCCATATCATGTCCAATGGTTGAGTGATCAAGGAGAAGTAAAAGTTAATTTCAAGGTGAGAGTTACTTTTCAGATTGGGGATTATTGCGACACCGTGGAGTGTGATGTAGTGCCAATGACGGTGTGCCACTTGCTGCTGGGACGTCCATGGCAGTTTGATCATGATGCACATCATTTTGGACGTTCTAATCAATATAAGTTCAAGTGGAAAGGGCAAGAAATAATTCTGCGACCACTAACTCCAGCCCAAATTGTGAATGATTCTGCACAAAAGGTTGAGGTACGTGTTGAGAGTGAAAAAGAGAGAACGAGGAAGAGCGACATTCCACATTCGGTGAGTGAGAGCCACAAACCAAATCTGAGTGGAAAAATGAAGAGCGGGGGAGAGAAAAATTTAGTTATGCTAGCAACAAAATCTGAAATGAGAGAGATAAGAAATGATCCCAATCTGATGTACTTTGTGCTGCTGTACAAAGATGCATTAGTTGCTGCTAATGACTTGACCCTCTTCCTAGTGCTGTTTCCAATGTTTTGCAGGAATTCACGGATGTTTTTCCGGAGGAGGTACCAGCTGGACTACCGCCCATGAGAGGAATTGAGCATCAGATCGACTTGATTCCAGGAGCAACACTTCCAAACCGTCCACCTTATCGTGTGAATCCGGAAGAAACAAAGGAAATTCAGAAGCAAGTACAAGAACTTCTTAATAAAGGTTACATACGTGAAAGCTTAAGTCCTTGTGCTGTTCCTGTTATTCTTGTTCCGAAGAAAGATGGTACTTGGAGAATGTGTGTTGATTGTAGAGCAATTAACAATATCACAATTAGATATCGTCATCCTATTCCTAGGTTAGATGATATGCTAGATGAGTTATGTGGTGCTGTTATATTCTCTAAAATTGACTTGCGAAGTGGTTATCATCAAATTAGAATGAGAGAAGGAGATGAGTGGAAAACAGCCTTTAAAACAAAGTTTGGTTTGTATGAGTGGTTAGTCATGCCTTTTGGGTTAACTAATGCACCTAGTACATTCATGAGATTAATGAATCATGTTTTAAGGCATTTCATTGGAAAATTTGTTGTGTTTATTTTGATGATATTCTGATTTATAGCCGAACAATGGAGGAACACCTTGATCATATTAGGCAAGTGCTAGAAGTGCTCAGATCTGAACGCTTGTTTGCTAATCTTGAAAAGTGCACTTTTTGCAAAGACAAAGTGGTGTTTTTAGGATATGTTGTTTCTGGAGAGGGTGTAGAAGTAGATGAATCAAAGGTTGAAACTATTAAAAATTGGCCTACACCTGTTAATATAAGTCAAGTGCGAAGTTTTCATGGTCTTGCTGGTTTTTATAGACGCTTTGTGAAAGACTTTAGCACTATTGCAGCACCGCTTAATGAATTGACAAAGAAGGGTGTGTCTTTTGTTGGGGCAAGGCACAAGAGGATTCTTTTAATGAGCTGAAAAAGAGGTTAACTGAAGCACCTTTGCTTGTTTTACCTGATTTCACTAAAGCTTTTGAGATTGAATGTGACGCTAGTGGAATTGGTATTGGTGGTGTTTTGATGCAAGAAGGTAAGCCGGTTGCATATTTAGTGAAAAACTTGGAGGTGCTCAACTGAATTATCCTGTTACGATAAAGAACTATATGCTCTTGTGCGTGTTTGGAAACTTGGCAACATATCTTTGGCCGAAAGAATTTGTTATACATTCTGATCATGAAGCTTTAAAATATTTGCGTGGCCAAGCTAATCTGAACCGTAGACATGCTAAATGGGTGGAGTTTATTGAATCGTTTCCATATATTGTGCGCTACAAAAAGGGAAAAGAGAATGTGGTTGCTGATGCTTTATCTAGAAAGAGCATTCTGTTATCTCAATTGGAAGTTAAAGTTTCAGGTTTAGAGAGCTTGAAAGAGCTCTATGCTGCTGATCATGAATTTTCAGAACCATATTCTAAGTGTGAAGATGGAAAAGGCTGGGAAAAATATCATATACATGATGGATTTTTGTTTAGAGCTAACAAATTATGTATTCCCAAGTCGTCCGTGCGTTTGTTGTTGTTGCAGGAATCACATGCTGGTGGTTTGATGGGACATTTTGGGAGAGAAAAGACCTACATGCTGCTGTCCGAGAATTTTTATTGGCCTAAGATGAGGCGTGACGTTGAGAGGTATGTGCAAAGGTGCGTAACTTGTCATAAAGCAAAATCGAAACTGAACCCTCACGGTTTGTACACCCCTTTACCTGTTCCTAGTGCACCATGGGAGGATATTAGCATGGATTTTGTTTTAGGATTACCTAGGACTAAGAGGGGGAGGGATTCAGTATTTGTCGTTGTTGATCGGTTCTCTAAAATGGCACATTTTATTCCCTGTCACAAGAGCGACGATGCGTCGCATGTAGCTGATTTGTTTTTCAGGGAGGTGGTGCGCTTGCATGGTGTACCAAGAACAATTGTTTCAGATCGTGATGTCAAGTTCATGAGTTATTTTTGGAAGACATTGTGGGCTAAGCTCGGGACAAAGTTGTTGTTTTCAACGACTTGTCACGCACAAACTGATGGACAAACCGAGGTGGTGAATCGAACACTTTCAATGCTGCTGCGAACGATGATAAAGAAAAATTTGAAAGAGTGGAAAGATTGTTTGCCGCATGTGGAGTTTGCATACAATAGGGCTGTGCATTCAACCACTCAGCTAAGTCCATTTGTGGTGGTGTATGGATTTAACCCTATAACGCCACTTGACTTGCTGCCGCTGCCATACCAAGAACGTGCCAACATGGAAGCATCGAGGCGTGCAGATTTTGTGAAGAAATGCATGAGAAGACGAAGGAAGAAATTGAGAAGAAAGCGCATTACTATGCTGAAAAGGCAAACCGGAATAGGAAGAAGATGCTATTTGAACCAGGTGACTTAGTTTGGGTGCACCTTCGTAAGGATCGTTTTCCGGAGAGGCGCAAGTCCAAACTAATGCCACGTGGTGATGGTCCATTCAGAGTTCTTGAAAAGATCAATGACAATGCTTACAAGATAGAGCTTCCAGATGATTATGAGGTGAGTAACACTTTTAATGTTGCTGATTTGTCACCTTTCTATGGTGGGGAAGTTACAGATTCGAGGACGAATCCTTCTCAAGAGGGGGAGGATGATCAGGATCTCACAAGCTCCTCACACTCCTCTACAAAAGTTGCTGATCCTAGTGTGCAATCTGAAAATACATCTATTCCATACAAAGGTCCGCTAACGCGAGCACGTGCACGGGAACTTCAAACCAAGGTGAATCTGTTCCTTAGTACTTTGAATTATGAAATAAATGAGAACAATTTACTGCCTAATGGATGTACGTTGCTTGTGCTCAGTTATGAAGGTTTAACATCGTTGGAAGATGAAGAACGAGTTGCTGGTTCGAATCTGTGCTTAACTGCACATGTACATGATGATGGAATCATGAGGGAGGAGAGGGAGGCCGGTTCCAGCTGTTCCAGGACTTTGCAAGGGCGTGGGAGACTTATTTCCATGTCCAAGATGACCACACGTCCATCCAATCAGATAGAGAAAAGATAGAATATATCGAGTTCAATTCGGACTCGGTTCGGGTCAGCCAGACAGGCTCGAAGGAAAAATAGCATAACTCCCACATACGGAGTCGGTTTGGGCTGATCCAATACTCGTTGGAAAGCTTATTTCATAACCTTTCCAATGGGTCCAACCTCATTATCAGATTCGACGTGAGCCGGGCCCAGTCATCAAAACAATCCGTCGTTTGTAATCTAGGTTTTCTGTTTTTCCTTGTATCCTAGTCTATGTCGGTCCCACTTGTCTTATGGGCCATATATACTCATGTACACGACCTTCCAGGTCAGACCACGTTTATTCTACAGAAAAACTCGCAGCTTATTGCTCTTGTTCTCATCTAGGGTTTAGCCTCTTGCAAACCACGAACTAGATAGGGAATTGGGAGTTTCTGCCATAGATCGTTCTTGCTTTTCCGCTGGGAATTGAGGGTTCGATATCATCCACGTGTGGTCTCGTGGATTTGTCTTCAGAGCGTGTGGTTGGGCGAATTTCAAAGAGGTGCAAGTCCTTGCATTGGCACGGGTGATCACCTACGGTTCGTCAGGTTACACGGTTTACCGCTGATCCTACGTCGAGAAGATCGGGCACCCCGCATCACAATATGTTCTCTCTTTGTAAGTTGCCCCGTGTAATTTTACGCGGCTAGATCCCTATCAATTTTTATGCCTTCCAAAACTATCATCCGTTGCATGCTTATGTTGCACGTTAGACCTTGGCATCGTGGCGCGAAGATATTCCCCCATCTAAAGAGAATTAGGTTTTGGGTGAAGATGTTCGACTTATTGCTTGCCTTCAACTAAAAGAATGTTTTTGTTTCAATCTTGACTTTTTCCTCCCAATATGTTCTCTCTTTGTAAGTTGCCCCGCGTAATTTTACGCGGCTAGATCCCCATCAATTTTTTATGCCTTCAAAAACTATCATCCGTTGCATGCTTATGTCGCACGTTAGACCTTGGCATCGTGGCGCGCAAGCTCCTCTCATCCTCTTGTGTCATTCCAACCTCTCCTTCGTTGTAGCCCATATCCCGCTGGCTCTGATTATCTCGTCACCGCCGGCAAAGCCTACATCTGGATGACCCATATATCAAACCGAGCATGTCTCTTCTTTGTTTCTTCTAAATTTAGTCTACGCCTCAACTGCGTCTTGGCCGTAAAGATTACCATACTGGCTCAAATTTTATATCGTTGTGTTGTGACTCGCTTGCATCTAGCGAGAAATTGATGAAGTTCAGTGCGAGTCAAAACATTGGCCCTTGCAAACTCCGATGAGCATATTGCTGAACTGATCCCAATTTCCTTCTCTTTGTTGAGCGCCTCGATTCCTTATTGAATCCCAAACATTCTTGTGGTTTTATTTTTTGGGAACGCGAAGATGTCAAACCGTGGTCACCATCTGCACGCCGAGCACGTGATTATCATCACAGAGGACCACAGTCTAACATCACTTTTGGTCTAGAGGTCAGCTCCCCATCATCGTCCCCGCAATATCTCTCTCTTGCTCTTTCGGCTTTGGTTCACCATCGACATGCCCTTATCGCGCTAGAGCTGCTTTAGCTAGGCCAGGATGGCTTTTGTTAGCACCGCTGCGATCACGACTGCCTTACGTGTTCATCTCATCGCTTCGAGGGCCGTGGCTTCGCTCGGTCGAGCCGAAGCTCCGCAGCGCCATGAAAACATGCGTCATCGTTGTTGCTTATTATGATTGATCGATTGATTGACATTGCCGCCATTTGATAATGTTTTAATAGCGCAAGTAGAGAACGTTTCCATCTAGATACGTGAGATGTATCTACACCGTTGTTCTGTTTCTTTCCTTTTTTTTCTTTGGCACATATTCCAAACATAGCACATGGACTCTTAAGATACAGATCGCACCGTTATAATTAAGGAAGACACTAGCAATGGACAGATCAAATCGGATACGCACATGTTTATTCCTTTTGTTGTTTATTCCGAATTTTAATTTGTCTCTTTACAACTTCTGATTGGCATGGATTCTGTATGGTTAATCTAGGCCGTTAGATCTTCATAAAATCCGACGGCTCATAGCTTTTCTTTTTTCTGATTAACGTGGTAATTTCGTGGCCTTGAGAGCGAACGTGGTGGCTTCTTTGGACCTTCAAATACTAAGATAATAGATTATGAAACATAATTATGCACTACTATCTTCTTTTATTATAAAAACCGAAACCCTCCTTTACCTGCATGTCACTAAAAGCAGCGCAGTGGTAAGGCATTTGGTGCACACTTCTATTTTGTTGGACACCTAGCTAAACCTCGCTCTGTTTAGGTGTCCATGTGCGACCATGGCGGGTTTTTGTTGATTAGATTAGCTAAAGACAGATTAGATCTGACATTCATTTCTTAACGTTGCAAAACCAAGAATATGGCCTACGATAAACTAAAGTTTCACAATGCCGATAGTTTTTCCATTTACAAAAGTGATGGAATATTCCTTGGGCTTTGCTGTAAAGTTATTGCTAAAGCAAAAGCCTCGTCACAGAGCTACAAAAGGGCGGGTAATGAGCAGTGGAGCTGGATTTAACAACACAAAGTGCAAACTCAACCAATTATATAGAGGTACATATAATTTGCTAACCCCATAAACAAGCATATCTTTTTTTAAAAACAATCAACTCATACTATCTGGCCCACACTTGATCTCTCTCATCACTTTCAAGCTTCTACAAGCTTTCCACTGATTGTCGCAGTGTACTCTTCTGTTTCATAACCGCTGATGACATTTGTCAATGATTACAACAACCAGTCATAATTACAGAAGCTGTACGACGCTGATAATGCTTCTAAAGCTGCTAATAGCTTTGACACTCGATTTGGTACCACGGTACACATGTTAAACTCTTTGCTCATTTTCTATTCTGCCAACTAGCAGCGTGTGGGCAATTTGTAACAAATTTCATCATCTCAATTCATTCTGCTCGCACCCACTTGCCACTGCCACCTCTACAAGATAGGTAGCAGTCCCCTGCTTCGAGCCCTATGTAATGCTTCGTGCTGCAGACAGTACCTCAGAGAGAGATAGAGAGAGAGATGAGCAACCATCATAGGTTCAAGCTATCGCATCTGATGCCAAATTCTTGGTTCTACAAGCTGAGGGACATGAAAAGACCGAGGCCACCAAGCCAAAAAAGCTCTGAAACAACAAGAAGCTCCAAGAGATCAAGCCACTACTACCATGGAACCACTACTCCCAAACCGCTTCCATTATCACCACATCAGTTCTACCCCTACTCAAGAACCAAGAAAATGTCATTGGAGAATCTGCGCCCCTCCTCTCTCCATCTGAACCCAAAGGCATCAGATATTCAATTCCCTCAAGATCATCATCAGCACCACCATCGACCATCAATTTCCAGAGCAAGTTCTATGGCTGAAGACGGCTACAACTTTCAAGACTTGCAGTTGCGTCCGATCCGGACCAGGCCAGAGCCAACTGGATCAACAAGTGAGCTCGGCACGATCTCAAGCGGTACGTACCCAAGCTCACCAAAACTGAGGAGCAGAAGGTTAGTTGTTACCAATGGTGGTAGGGTCAGCACTACGAGCGCTAGTGGAAGGAGAAGCGTCGGCAGGAAGAGCTTCGCCATCGTGAAGGCGTCGATGGATCCACGCAGAGACTTCAGAGAGAGCATGGTGGAGATGATCACTGAGAACGAAGTGCACGCCAAGGAGGATTTGCAGGAACTCCTGGAGTGCTACTTGTCACTAAATTCGAGGGAGTACCATGGAGTTATCATGGAGGTGTTCACGGCAGTTTGGCTTGAGATTGCTGATGACGTCCTTGAGGACTGAGGTTTGTGTGGATTGGTGCGGCAGTTGCCTGAGATCAAGGTGTAAATTGAATGCCTACGAACTGTAGATTCCAGTGAAATTGTAAACAAATGCATGTCTTGTGTGTCTATATGATTATGACATACTATAGTAGTAATCTAAAGACTGTGTATGGTAACGCAGAATACTGGAGTATCGATATAATAATCATATAAAGTCCCCTTCTTCGACCATAGGTGCCTGTGTCCTAACTAAAAAGTGTATGTGTTACGCAAAAGCATCGTGGTTCATTCTGCAAAAGCCAGCTTAAAGAACATGAAGTAGAAACTTCTGTTTAAAGATCATCGTTGCGGAAGCTCTACTGTCCGGTAAAAATTAAAATCATCGTTGTTTGTTGCAAGAGGAATAATCTTACCAAAAACTAAGCATATGCTAGGGAACGAGTATGAACAATTGAAACGGAGCCCGAATAAATTGACACTAATTTGTAAGGACCAAGGATTCATTCCACACGTCAAAAAAAAAAAAAAAGAAGCCGGAATCAATTGATTCAAAAAAAGTAAGAAAAATAATTATTAGATAAAATAGTTCTTATAAGAAAAAGATACTATGGAGCTTATACCTAATCGTCTGAAGGGTACTCCGAAACTCTATAAGGAGAAGCTCTTGATTTACCCTAACGCCAAGACTTCTCCTTCAAATGTGCCTAAAACCTAGCTTTAAACAAGATGCCAACTGCCTTAAGCTAAAGAGGTGCAAAACTGGGGCACGCAACTGTCATCTTGCATTAGTGATGCGTGTTTTTGCTGGTGCATGTGTCCTTCGTGTCACACCCAAGTAGGCTTTGTACAGAGGGAGTGGCACATTAGTTTCTACAATGACAAGCGTGCCTTCAACCGAAAAGCCAGGGGGCTCGAGCCCCCCCCCCCCCCCCCCCCCCCCCTCTAATTTTTTTTTAAAAAAATCAATTGCCTAGATCCGCCACTAGATGGACCAAGTAGATTTTGTTCTTACGGATGTACATTCTAAAGAACAGCTGTTTGCAGAGTCATTACAAGAAATGTAATTGTAGAGGTAGCAAAAAGAGATTGTGTACCGTATATTTAGATTTTCTTATTTATAAGGCAAAGCACAAGGTTTGCTGTTACAACAATGCATCTTCAATTTTTCATACAAAGTTAAACTAGATAGTAGAGCTAATAGAAAATTATATTTCGTTGAACAAGCTAAGGCAACACTTGAAGTAGACCGAGATGGTTGATTGGAAAAAGACAAAAATGAACGGCGTCAGTCCATTCTAGCGTCTAGCGGTTTCGGCCGCCGCCTCTTACCGACACTCCAGATTGCTTGACAAGACGGTTCTGGATCAGTTACTTTAGCTTCAATGTGCCGAAGCTCGGCATAGATTTCTTCGATAATTCAACCTTTTCATGTTTGGTCACGAGTCTTAGAAGACCTCCACTGTCCAGTCACATAAAAAAAGGAGGACCGGCAAAGAGAGGTGGCCAGCTGGTCCACTTTCTCTTTACTTCTATCTAATCTTCTCTAGTAGAACTTGTGAAATGTCATTAGTTTAAATAAATAATAATGTGTCCTCTCGTTAACTACACGCCCATTACCTCGTCGTGCCAGCAATGTCACGATGTCACCGCTTCATCATCCCATGTTCATGTCTTCAAGCTTGAGGTGGTCCCTCTATAAACCCATCGGCCATTGGCAATATAATGAAATGCCTATGCCCAACTCCTGGCAACCCCCCTTTTCTTTTCTTTTTCTTTTTTTTTTTATGAAAGGCAACCCCCTCTCCTAACTTGTTGATGGAAATTATCTAATTAGGGTCACATCAAATTTACTAAAACTAGGATAATCATTTTATTTCATTGAGATTTATTAAGGTTAGTAATTTTTTTACTTAAACTTTCAAAGCTAGGTTTAGTCTCTTTGTTTGGGATGAACCTTTCGTGCTTTCCCCCTTCTGAATTTTTTGTCTTTTGCTGTTGAGTTTTCTACTATTATCTCTGTCCAGAAATTTTAGGACTTATTAACTTTCAGGCATCACAAGATAAACTTTTAGTGTGATTTATTATTTTTTATATTTTTATAATTTTTTTGAATAAGACGAATGGTCAAACATAGTGTCAAATCCTAACATTTAACATTCGCAAAAAAAAAAATCCTAACATTTAAAACCTTCTTTTCAGCATACCCAAAGCCACCAAAACAGCTCTCAACTGTTAGCTCATTTCCCGTAGAAGTCTTTTCTTTTTTATATATTTTCAAAAGGTAGCATTTTAAACTTAAAAGTCTCGCTGATAAGCTAGAAAAAACCAGCAAAAATTGAAAAAAAAAACTCTCAAACATACTTTCTTTTGGACTCTCATAAACTTAACACATAAACAAATATTTACAATAAAATTTTAAAATATAATTTAAAACAAGTTCAAAACGATTTTTTTGGACGCTGGAGGGAGTAAGCTACAGACTGGCCGCGTGGCCAGCGGTGAAAACATCAATAGGGTGGTGTTTGGATATATGGAAATAGGTACAGGGATTGAGATTGGAAAATGGTGTGAGAAATTTATACCTTTATTTTTTCGTCATATCACATCTCAACCATTTATTTCCTCATAGAACATTTCTCAATCCCTATCTCACTCCACATTTCCCATTTGCCAAACACCACCTACATGGAACCCAATCCTAAGCGCTGCCTGCCTCACTCTTCCCGCCACCATGGCTGCCGCCGCCGCCGCCATCTCCTTCCCCATTTCTCTCTCCCCTCCCCTTCCACCCTCACGCCGCCGCGCGCCGCGGCCCTCCTGCACGCACTCAGAGCGCGGCGTCTCCTTCGACCCCGGGTCCGCCTTCTACCGCAGTGACAGCGCCGCGGGCCGCGACCTCGCCGTCCTCGCGGCCACCCTCAACCGCGGCGGCCGCGCGGACCCCGCCGCCCCTTTCCTCTGCCTCGACGCGATGTGCGGCTGCGGCGTCCGCGCGCTGCGTTACCTGGCTCAGGCCGGCGCCGACTTCGTCTGGGCCAACGACGCCTCCGAGGCGCTCCGCCCCGTCATCGTCGCCAACCTCTCGCGCTTCGACAGCGGGGCGGCGCCGCCGGGGACGGGGGGCAGGAGGTGGGTGGTGTCGCACAACGTCGCCGACCGGCTGCTTGCGGAGCGGTACCTCCGGCGCGAGTACTTCGACGTCATCGACGTCGACTCGTTCGGCGGCGACTCCGCGTACGTGAGGGCCTCGCTGATGGCGCTCAAGATTGGGGGGCTTCTCTACCTTACGTCCACGGATTGGCGGTCAGCCAGAGGGTATGGTTCCAGAAGGTGAGTTCTCGATCCCTTTCTGCATAAGTATGAACGAAATCTCTGAATTTCAATTTTATCTCGACACCGCTAGGTGTTTTGAGCCTTTGTGTTTCCTAGAAATGTCGATTCGTTGTGATAATTAGTAATTTTCTGAATCAATTCCTTGAGCTTATTACCGTGTTAGGCTCATCCATATTAGCACAGTTGGGACATGGAAATATTTTGGTTCAAATGCTTCTCGTTGCTCAATTTACGGTTGTACTAGTTTTGTATGCATGTGTCACGTGCTGGTGTGAGCATTTTTTTCCGGTTCCGAAAGTTTCTTACAAGATATTGCTTACTAACCCTGCCATATACTTAACATAGCTAAGATTGCTGTCCTAGTTTTTGCTTGCCTCTCGGCTCGAGTATGTACCAATTGCTCCCTCTGGCCTTAGGAACAAAAATTCTTAATTCAGATTGCACCAATAAAAGTCATCCAAAAGTCGTATATCAAAAAATGGAGGGAGTAGTATTTAGATTTATTTTCACTATACTTACATCTCACTGTAAAGTATACTGGGTTTACAGTTCTGTTATATTCTTTGGTTCCAGTTTTCACTTTGCAAACAGTCATCACTTCCCCGTACATCCCCTTATCAGTAACTTTTTGTTTATTTAGCTCTTTGTCTTCATATGGAGCTTACGTTCGTCCAATGCCATATCCGAATGAGATCGGTTTACGAATGGTAATAGGTGGTGCTGCACGGGAAGCAGCTATGCTGGGATTTCACATAACACCAATGTTCTCATATTTTGCATATCATGGTCCTATATATCGAGTGATGGTACAATTATGCAATGGAAAAGAAGATGGCATCAGGTACACCGTGCTTTTATTTCTAGCAATCTTCCACTCATTTTTTGTGCCTATTATGTAATGATATGTTCTGGTGTCCTTTCTTTTGTGCAGTAATTATGGTTTCATTTGTCATTGCAAGAGTTGTGGCCAGTCTCAGACTTTTGGATTTGATGAGCTTGGGCAGATAGCCTGTGGGTGTACAGACAGAACAGTAGGTACAATGGATCATTGCGGCATTGCAACATTAAAATTATCATTATCCAGCTATGTGGCTACAATATTGTTTAACTGTTTTAGTACTGGTGATTGATGCCAGGACTTTATTTTCCTTTGTTGCTTTGTCATATTTCACAGTCTAGTGTTGGCCTCGAAAAATATATTATTTGTAGCTCAATTTGATTTTTGAGGTAGAGAAGCAAAGATACAAACCAAAGTTTTCATGTTAAAACCCCGGAAGCCTAGGCTGGCTATGGAACTAGGAAAAAACTGGAACGGTCACCAACTACTGAGCACCAACAGTTAAACATTACAGGTTAAAAATTACAGAAAGCAAATCAAGACGAATTGCCGTCACCTCTGCAGGTGTCTTGTTTGATATGTTTTCTATTTAAATTGCATATCATGGCAATCTCCTTTGTCCGCATTGCATCTTGAAGCTTATCCATATGATGCCCAATAATATATTTTTATGATTTTGTTTCCACCAAATGTGCATAATTGTTGCTGTTTAAGTCAGAATCGGTGTGCATATTCCTTGCAGGAAACCTCATTGTACTGTTTACTTGCCTTCATAATCGTGCTAGTCTATAACTATCTTCTTTTCTTTTATTACAGGGTGCTGATTCGATTACGGTTGTCGGCCCACTTTGGATAGGTCCTCTCCATGATGCCTCTTTTCTTACGAGAATGCTAACTTTGGCCAGTGAATGGGGATGGGCAACTGAGAATGATGCCACTTTGGGGAAACTTCTTAGGACAATGATCGAGGAAAGTGACCCAAGGTTGCCTCCTGGATATATAAGACTTGATGAGGTATGTTTTGCAGTTCTATATTCAGCTATTCGGTAATCTGTTTTGTGCCATTATTGTCTTCCCAGAAGAAGTTTTCCAGAAAAGCTAATTTTTCGTATAAATTCAGATTTCCCATCGAGCAAAAGTTAACTCTCCACCACTTGGCACCCTCATCAATTCACTGCGAAAGGTGCATCACTTTTTCGCTTATGTATTAATGTTTGACAGTTAACAGATCAGAATAAATAGTTTAAGCAAACAGGCACAATATTATAGAGAAAGAACAAATGCATAACCAATTGTGTTGCTTCCTTATGTCCTTGTTATATCACTTACTTCCTCTAACATTATGACAACTTTCTCAACTCAATTAACCAAGAAAGTTGTCCTACTGCCATCAATTATATGTTATATGATTGTTCTATGACAGAAAAATAGTTGTAGGGATATTCCTATTAATATTATGTGCCCAGTTCAAGAATATTGTACTGTATTTTTTATGTACTGAAATGTGTGTGATTTTAAAAATCTTATTGTATTTTAATATGTGTAAGCAGGAAGGTTTCGCTGCCTGTAGATCTCATATTGGTGCAAATGCAATCAAGACCAACAGTCCAATTAGTTCTTGTATAGATGTCGCAAGGGAGATCCGAAACATGCCAATTACACCCTATGTATCCTTCACCAAGTAGAAAGTTTTGTGCTCTTTGACTGTGCAAATGTAACTGTGAAATGAGCCTTTTTTTAGGTTCCCATTAACTTTAGGTTTCCAGAATCAGAGTAGAGTTTTCAATGTAGCGTTACCTGAAAGTCAATATGCATGTGGTCCTGCAACAAACAACAAATTTTCCTCCAGTTCTTTTGCATCTTGATATCTGCCACAAACAATGGTGACTGGCATTCGCTTCCGATCACCTGCTCTATCTGCAGCCAGTAGCTTCATCATTGTAGCAACAGTTGTTCCTTTTCCTTTTTAAAAAAAAAAAACTTTCTGAGAGGGAGATTATATCTCACATTGTTTTTTTTAGAAAAGGGAATATGCATTAATATTCCAGCCTCTGTATCGAAGATACATATAGCTGTCCATTATTACAGGCCAAATCGAATCATCCAAAACTGAATGGAAAACAACGTTCATGACATCCATGATCTCCATCTTAATTATTATTATCCAGGAGGGAGTCTATTACTAAAACACCATCCATGATATCTCACATTGTTAGAATGATTAACTGCTACCCACTGTACAATCTTCATTTTGTATAACTATCTTGATCAAAAGATGCAGGCAAGGCATAATTGCTAGACGATGCTACAACCCCGTAGTTTTTGTGTTGATGACATGTTCTTTTGCCTCCCTAATCTGTACTTGTACCATTTCCCTTTCTTATATCTGTCGAATGACGACCATTCATACTGAGGGTTTCGAGGCCTGCTTCAGGATTGGGATTTGGTGTATGGTCCTTACGCTGTTGATTTTGTCCGAACACTTGACTTCTCAGTTCTGCGCACCAAACTCTGATACAGCATTGTCCTAGCTAGCATACTGTTCCCGTCCCGACGATCCTGGTGGAGTGGCATTCAACCAGACACAGATATGACTCCTCACGGGAAACCACGATCTCTGAATGAAGTAGTTCTACCCAACTCTGCTGTGGAATGTGAAACCCCCTGTCATGTGGGACATTTCCCTTTGGAGTTAAGAGACAACCTACAGTTCCGACCACCGAAGACCATGGTGCATGCGCACTGAAATCTGAAAGCTGGGCCTGGGAGCACCTACCATTATTGTGTCTCACGTTTGCATGCATGTGCAGCGACATGTTACACTTAGACGGGGAGTCTATATATATATGGAGACGTCCAGCCATCCTTCCATACGCATCTCATCTTTCACAAGTATCGCCATGCTCGCCACCTCGCAAATGCTCTCGCTCGTCGTCGTCGTCCTCCTGGCCTCGTCGCCGGCCGTTCTGACGGCGGCTAGCGGCGGCGACGCCACCGACCAGGGCGGCCTGATTCACATCCCCCTCTACGTCCACGAGACGCTGGCCGGCCCGAACTCCACGGTGACGCCAATGACGGCGTCCCCCGTCGGCGCCAACTCGTCGTTCGGGAGCATTGGCGTGGTCGACGACGAGGTGCGCGTTGGCCGGGACCGCTCGTCCCGGCTCCTCGGCCGGTTTCGGGGAATCATCGTCGGCACGAGCCAGGATGCAAGCGCCGTGGAGTACCTGTCGTCCGCCGCAGTCGTGTTCACCGCCGGCGAGTACGCCGGCAGCACGGTGTCGGTGGAGGGCCCCCTGCGCGGGTCCAAGGGTGTCGTCGTGGAGCGCGCCGTGGTGGGCGGCACCGGCAGATTCAGGCTGGCACGCGGGTACTCTCTCACCAAGACTCTGGGCAACACCACGCCCACCACGGACGTCTTCCAGTTCGATCTGTTCGTGCTCATGCACCGCGGCAAGTACTGAACTCCTGATTAGTGTTGTCACAGCTGCTGTGTGCAATGTGGGGGCATGTCTCTTCGATCTGCACCCCCCGATCAGTCTGTTTTACTTTCGCACTCTCTCTGTTTTATGCTCGTATCAAACCAGATTGTACCGTCACACTCTCTCTAAAATAAATAAGATATGTGTACCGCGATAACTCTAGCTACTGTCTTCAACTCTTCATCGTTTCTCGTTTTCAATCAATGTTACTTCACCAACTAGTAGTATATAGTAGAGTTCTATCTATCTAGAGTTATAATACAGTAACAATATATTAGAGTCTTCCCGCATCTTATCTACTTTATGCATATTCGTGCGACACTTGTCTTTCTACATTATTGTTCCACGTTAACAACATAACAGTCAAAATTGCTAACTTCGCAACAATCTTCCTGTCACGTATACAAGGCAAAGCACGTGACTGTTACCTTCTTGGTGACATGTAAACATCAGAAGCTCAGGACAGAATCATTCGCATGGTTTATTAACGGGTACATGTCCTCTCTATAAGGTAACGAACATGCACAGAAGGGCAGTGCCGCAATGGACAACAGTACCAAGCGCAACTGCAGGCCACCACGAGCAGAACAGAGCACGCTACTAGGAAGAATAAAACCGATGGCTATCAGTCCAACTCAACGCGGTAATAATGTACAAAAGGTCTATAAGCGATATAGGTCCCTTTTTATTGCCCAAGAAAAGCAA
This sequence comes from Eragrostis nindensis, assembly GCA_012490785.1. Classification (NCBI taxonomy): domain Eukaryota; kingdom Viridiplantae; phylum Streptophyta; class Magnoliopsida; order Poales; family Poaceae; genus Eragrostis; species Eragrostis nindensis. Next base: position 176,267 of record JAAXCT010000361.1, on the reverse strand, counting down.
AGCGCAGATGAGTACTGCCCATTCAGACAATCAAGCAAGCACATTATCATACACCTCTCCAGCGTATTTCCAGTTAATCACCTTCCAGATGTTGTTCAGGTAATCCGGCCTGACATTCTTGTACTGCAACAAAGAAACCAATGGCGATCGCTTAGTAGCACGACAGAAAGGTCTCTTGAGGATTCACTTGCAAGAAAATAAAAATTGAGCGGATCATATGACGGTCGATAATATCAAGAAAACAGCCAATTTCACTTGAATGTTAAAACGGAGAGCCGATGCATAGCACTGTACTCTCGAGCTCTACTGATCTTTTCCAGATACTTTTGATGCATAATTACCAATGAAACAAACGAGTACAGTTCCTACGCTGTCATCTTAGGGATCATGGAACCAATACAATGTCTAGATGCAAGCACTCTGTTTATAGCTAAACGACAGAAAAACTAACAAGTATGATAAGGTACCAAGTAATCCATGTGCGATATTCATATGTCCCAATACAGTGTTAATCCATCCTCGCGTAACAAGTATATGTAGCAAATTAAATCATAACACAACAAAGACGGAAAGATTTAAAAAACACGTAACTACCGAACAAGAAACAGTAGACATCAGTTCCAGCAAAATGAGATTACCTGCAGGTAATACGCATGCTCCCAGACATCAATACCCAATAAAGGAACCATGCTTGCCCCTTTAGTCACCAGTGGGTCCTGCAAGATGCAATCCAAGTCAATTATGCACATGAAACATGAAACGATCCTCAAAGGTCATGGTGAACTATGATGTGAAACAAATAAAGTCATAAAAGCAAATTCACCAATTCATGTGAGAATGTATGCGTCGAGAAAAATGGGATGATGGAAAAACATTACTCAGTTTACAATTTCATTTAGTTAGTTCAGTTATGGCAAAAAAGAAAAAGATAAGGGCAGGCTCAAGAACCCAGGGGGCAAAAAGAACACAAATAAGATATTGGTAGGATATAAGAAAAAAAAGTAACGACTTAGCTAATTATCCTAGCTTTTAACTCACAGGTCACTGACTCACTGTTCAACTAGTTCTTTTTTTTCCAGTGCATCTTAAGTACAGATGCCTTAACCAAGTAGTTGAGTTCCCAATGACAAAAAGGTATGAGAGCTAAAGGTCCAAGTATTGCTCTGATTAGATGTGTTTTGCTCTTATAATTTGTATTTGTAAGTTTCCTTCATCTGAAAAGTGTACTGTAGTGGCAGTCACAGACAGCTTAATCCGTCTTCCAACGTAGAATAATAAGAAAACGCAGGGAAGGCTTAACCACTGTTCTAGAGGCGTGACCACATCACCAACCTATTTGGAACACTGATGGGAACAGTAGTAAACCATCTAAAACTGAGAACTTGAGGGACGTATGCAGCACCATACAAGCTGTAACAAGCAACAAACCAATATGGAATCACCTGATTCAGAGTGGTTTCAACTGAAAGCTTTTTAGCCTCTTTATCCAGAGCCAGCCACTGCATAAGAATAAGTGATATGTCACCAACCAAACACATTTTCACATGCTATCAGGACACCAGCTCTTTTTGGTAAAAGCAAAACCGAAAAAGATGTGCATACCACCCATCCAGATCCTTGTAAGGCAGCACCTTCTGCATTCATCTTTTTTATAAGGGCCTCAAATGAACCAAAGTGCTCATCGATAGCCCAGCCAAGTTTCCCATGCGGTGGCTCCCCACCACCTTCCTGGAAAACACCCAATTCCCTCAGTTTCTTACTGAAAGAAAACACAATGCAGCAAAAGACTGTACTATTGATCTGATACTTACACTGATAGGCTTCAGGTTCTTCCAGAAGATTGAATGGTTGACATGGCCTGCAACATGACAAAGGTCTTACTGAAAGTGCAAGTCCAGAGGAACAATAAATTGAAATCTGAAAACAAAGAATTTATCCTACAAGTTCATTTCACAAACAATATCAAGAGCTTCACATAGGACTTTCTCATGAGCTTCACCTCTCTTTGCGAAGCATCCCAGTTATTGGTAGACAAAGAGGATCACGATTCGAACATGATAAAAGAGCATAGCAACAATTACTAAATCAAATCATTAACAATACTGCAGATGCTGCACATATCTAGGCATAAAATTACCACAGCAAAGCCAGCATCCACCTCCCTTGTTTTGAAAACAAAAATTATAAACTATTTGCCATGAAACAGATATACTAATTCAGAACAGATTAGAGTTATATCATGAGTGGGAACTCAGTCATAACGCATCATGACACTCTGCAGCTAAGTTATAACTTAAAGGTCACATCACAACATGCTTATGACATAAATCAAGTCACTGGTCAACAAAGAGAAGCATTCTATTCTGAAAATTAGAAAACCAAACCAACCCTGTAACTCTGTTCAGCATGCAAGAAAGAAAGATTTAGAGGTAATGTTTGCTGAAATAATGTTCCACGAGGCATGTATATCTCCTCCAGATAGAGACGAACAGAATGCAATTCAAGGTCCGTTTGGTTCTCACACTAGCTTGCTTTGCCTTGCCAGACCAAGCTAGCAAATCCTTGCCGAGCCCGGAGAGCGGAATTTGCTCTCCCGCAGCAGCAAGCAAAAAGCTTGCCAGCGCAGGTCCCGATGCAGACTTGCCAGCAATCCAAACGCCTTGCCTCCTCGCTATCCTCGCTCGGCAAGGCAAGGCCAGCTTTGCTGGAGGATCAAAACGCACCCTCACTCAACACAATGACCTATTTCTCTATCAGTATGTATCACCCATTAACAAAAATTGCCTCTTACATCGCAAGCCACTTACAGCAAAGAAAATCCCTAAATCAGGTCACAATTATTTAGAAGTGCTACAATCATCCCACTAAACTAGTAAGTAGGTCTGAAAATCCACAGATGTCTTCAGAAGTGTCAATTCCAGCTAAGCGCCTAAGCCAAGTCACAATCCAGACAAACAGCTGTAACAGTACCACATAAATAGTACAGACGCCACTTTTTTTTTTATAATGTACAGACGCCACTTGGATGATACTACTGTACCAAATGACCCAAAACGGTGCTCATGACCACTCAATCAAGGAAATCCGCATCAGCGGTCCATGAATAAACCCTACTAACTGATAACCATAGAAGTGTTAAAATCCCCAATCGTATCAGAAACGCATTCGGTAGGCCGGCACACAGATCACTTCAGATCGGCAACATCTGCATCACAAGTTCCCGATCCTATCCAAACCCCTAAAATCCCCCCCACCGCCAGCATCATAGTCCACCCAAAATAAGATACGAAACCCAGCATACACTAGAGAAGCACGGGCGGGCCCCAGAGATGGGGGAGGGGAGCGCTCACCGCCGCCGTTGAACTTGATGGCGCCCTGGAGCTGGACGACGGCGGATGCGTCGCCCTTGGAGACGGCGGCGTCGAGCTGCTCGAGCGCCTTGTTGTAGTTGGCGACGTAGGTGGCGTGGTGCTTCTGGTGGTGCAGCTGCATGATCTCGCCGGAGATGGCCGGCTCCAGCGCGCCGAAGTCGTAGGGCAGGTCGGGGAGCGAGACCGTCGTCGCCACCCCCCTCGCCGCGGCGGCCGCGGCCAGCGGCCGGGCGCCGCCGCCGAGCGCCAGGGACAGGGTCTTCTTCGACGCCAGAGTGCGGAGAGCAGCCATGGCCTCTCCCTTCCTCGTTCGTGCGCGTGTGCTGTGTGACGCCGCGGTGGGTGATGGGTTGTGAAGAGAAGAGGGGTGACGAGTGGCGGCTGCGCTCTCGTCCTCTTGGACTCTCTCGTGCTCTTGGAAGGGTTGTTCGGCTGGTGAGATGTGCATCGCGATTCGTGCAGGCGCCTACACGCGTGCTATGCGTCGTGATTTAATTATTATTTGCCACGCGAGTGGGGTGACTACTGTGGTGATTTCTTGGTATGCTTTTAATAATATAATCACGTTGAATTTCCAAATATCCATCCGATTCCAATCCGAGGAAAACCACGGCGCCTTTGCGTCAGATGCTGCTGCTTTTTTTTTTTTTTACTTCAGTGTAGCACTGAGGTGTGAACTTGGAAAGTACCCATTGGAACAGCAAACACCACGGGAAGGAAGCGAAACGCTACTTGGCTGCCGCTGAATTCAGAAACAACGTGCCCTCGCTTGGACACTGACAGGTGCTTGACAAACATTTCGTCATACCTCGGCACATTGGATTCGAGATATGTTCCACAACCGGTTTTCTGGTAGGTACCCGAAAAGTACAAGGTTTATATCTTTGCTACTCCATAAATGATTCTTTGAACAAAGATTGGTGCTCGACACTGCTCAAACTGGAGCATGTACTTGTCGATTGGACAAAGATAGATATTTGTTACCAAATCTTAGGCCAACACTTGCTCAAATGGAGCAAATAATTTTAGTTACCCAATGTCCTGGGATCATGTTGCTGAATGAAACAACTTAAACGCAGCAGACACTTGTGCCGCAAGTTCACGACGCCAGTGCACCTGATCACTTGTGTAGAGCAGGCAAATTAGTCCTCTAAGGCACATACATGTAAGCAACTACTGTCCCAGGGCACCTGATACAGCAACTACAGGTATAACAAATTAGACCCAAGATGCGTGTACAAGCATCTCCTGGACCATCCACCATGAATGAACAGAATAGCTATGTGCAGTTCATTTATTAGTCATACCTTCAATTCCTTTCTTGTGGAATGAATCATGCAAACTTATGATCTTTACCTGCCATGAATGAAGCAATACTATGCACTACAGCACTAGTTTTTTTTTAACAAGTGCTTTATACTTGATTTTGTGAGTTATACTTCCTTTCATTTCCTATTAAATGTATCGTGTGAATTTACATGCTTTAGTGGCCTATCTACTGAGATGATCCAGGGACGGGGGGAGTTCTGAGAAGTTGTTGCAACAGTCGGGCTGCAAGACGCTGCGTGACACCTCCTGCAACACGAGAACCCAGAACACGGGCCTCTGGTTCTTGTAGCACCTAAGGGTCAAAATTACTCTTCAGTATTAGTCGTTGTTCTCAGTAGCAGCTGAAGTGCATAGTATGAAAAATTAAGGTACAATCTACCTGTACGATTGGTTGCAAAATGCTTGGATCGAAGTTATCCGAGGATCGCAAAAGACCCCATATTCTGATGACCGTGTCTCGGAGCTCAATCATTTGTTCCCGCTCAACGTCACTTAGCTTAAAGGGTCCTCCTGGATTGCCATTGGAAACTATCGTCTTCAAAAATCCTGGAGCTGTGTTGTATGAATCAATCAGTGCTCCAATAGTGATGGCTTCTGTAACACGAACTGCTTCTTTCACAACAAGGACACGCAATTCCTCCCCATCAGGACCAAGCAGAAGCTTTAGAACAGGTTGTAGAGCATCTTTGGCTGCAAACTCTCTATCTTGGCGTCCCTGAACAAGAAGATTTTCAAGCCTATTCCATCTGCACAGATGCAAAACTCAAACATTAATATTCTGACAGGATATAACTTCTGTTAAGATGTGTCAAAAGATTGTGTAACATATATTTATGAGAGCATGCTCTTGCCTGAATTTGCCATCCTTGAATAAAAGCTCAATCAAAGCATCTCTAAGGTATGGATTGGGATCAGTCAGCAGCCTTTTAGCAAAGTATGGGTACGAGGCAGCAAGCACCTTAAAATTTGGGTCAGCATATAGAGCTAGACCTTCCAGTACAGTGAGTGATCGAAGTATCAATGCATAGTATGCCGGTACTGGATTTGAACACAAAAGCAATATATATCACTTTATGAGCAGAATTAAGAAAGAACACCGAACTAATACCTGAATCATGTAAAACTTACCGTTGAATGGGTACTGATAGAGAACAGCACCTAAACCATCAACAATTGTCTTGAAGTTCAGCTCACTTACTGTTGCGTTCAGTGCATCATCAAAGAAATTCTTTAGAGCGGGCACAATTGGGGCAACATCAACATCAGGTTCCAAAAAATCCAGTGCATAATAATCACGAGCCATCGCTTCATAGTCCCTATTGACCAAGTGGACAACATGCCCTATAATGGCTACCCTCGCATCCTCTGGTGTTTCACTCATCATGCCAAAATCGAGAAAAGCAAGCTTCCCCTCAGGTGTTGCCAGTATATTACCAGGATGAGGGTCAGCATGAAAGTAACCATACTCAAGAAGCTGCCTCAAGCTACACTGGATACCAATGTTGACTAAATCCAGAACCTTCAATCCTTGACTTTCAATAGCAGCTTGCTGGTTTAATTTTACACCCTCAATCCACTCCATTGTCAAAACTTTAGCACTTGTGTAATCCCAAAATATATCAGGCACCAATACATCTTGTTTATCAGCGTATAACTTTTTAAACCTTCGTGCATTTTGACCTTCCTGCATTGCATATTGTTACTAGCATTCAGTACTAAGAAGAACCATTGGTTATACTTATGAAAAATACTTGTTTAATCTTCTGATTAGGCAACAGAAAACTGGAGTTTCTTCGCTTAGTTTCATTATAAACTAATCAGTAGGAAAAAAAAAAGTGAAACGTATATCTTGCAGCCTGAGAAACTAGTAACAAAATGTATGCGAGGAAGTTAACACACACAAGGACAAGAAAAACGTACCTGGACATAATTAAGCTCTTGGAAAACCCTTCGAGCAAATTCATCCATGAGGGCAACAACATCACTAGTTACAATGTCAACATACTTATTTATTAGAGAGCCAAGTCCTCTGAGTAGATAAAAATCCTGCCCTATGGCCTCCTCAATACCGGGTCTTTGCACCTTGACGGCTACCAGCTTCCCAGAGTATTTCAGCCGTGCTTTATACACTTGTCCTAAACTAGCAGCTGCGATTGGAGAAGGCGATATTGCTGAGTAGACTGAATCAAGTGGGAACCCGAGCTCTCTCTCGATACAGGCAAATGCGTCCTCATCCGGAAACGTGGGAAGCGAATCCTGCAGGAAAGTGATGTTTCAACAATGGGAAGAAGCCTTGAATTTGCAAAAAGAAGTAACTTCCCGATGACATGTCTTTAATTGGCAAACTCTAGCTGATTGAATTAGCTCCCTCCAAAGCAATCACCTATTTTGCAGCACACAGTGTTTTCAATAGTGCCAGCAGGGCGATGAATTACCTATTTTGAATTGACTAACAATTCGTGTCCTCTAGAAACTGTAAGCATCACATAGTTGGAGGAACACTAGAATGGGCAGTAAATGAATCACAATTGGAAATACTTTCACTAAAAATGCTCTACCGACAGGCACAATGTCTTTACGTCAAGGTTCAATCATCGAGAATGAAATTAGCTTTAACTGCTGATTGCTAAGTCAGGCTTAAGAATGCGCAAGTCACCTGCAGCTCGGAGAGCTCCTCGAGGTACTCGGGTGGGCAGAGGTCGGGGCGCGTGGACAGCCCCTGCCCAATCTTGACGAAGGTCGGGCCGAGCCTGGTGAGGATGGTCCGCAGCTCCACCGCCCTGGCGCGCCGCCTCGCCGACGACGTCTCCCCGCTCCGCTCGTCCAGCAGCACCTTCGCCGCGAACGTGCCCAGCTTGGACAGCACCTCCGCCGCCCTCAGCGCCACCTGGTTAATAATCAATCGCACAGCAGCAGCGGCAACCCACAACCGCGAGTCAAAATCCGAGCACCGAAGTCGTCGAGCACAGCTACAGCATGGTAAGAAAGGGCTCGGGGGCGCGTGCCTGGAAGGGGCGGGAGCCGTAGCGCGCGGCGAGGAGCTCGGGGGTGTAGACGGTGGCGTTGGCGGCGCGGGCCATGGCCCGGGCCTCGGCCTGCAGGTCCTCGGCGCGGTCGCGGGCGAAGGCGGCGGCCACGGGTGGCGCGGCGCCGTTGGAGGACGCGGAGGGCGGGGACGCGCGCGGGGAGAGCTGGATGGAGACGCCGGGGGAGGGCGGCGCGGCGGTGGAGGCGGCGGCGCGGATGCGGTGGCGGCGTCGAGGCGCGCGGCGCTGGGGCGAGGGGCGGGAGAAGCAGGAGACGGCGGCCGCCGCCGCCGAAGCAGAGGAGGTGGTGGCCGCCATGGCCGGCGGGGCAAGTGGGGGAGGAGAGGGAGGTGTGGAAGTGGGTGAAGCTCGGGGACCTTGCGTCGGGCGTGGTTTATTACATTTTTGGTGGTTAGCTGGTTGATTTTCCGGGGGGATTTGATGTGCGCCACAGACAGCGCGAGGAGGCGGCAGCGTCCACGGCACAGGCGCAGCCGCGCAGGAGGAGCGCGCACGGCTGCGGCAACTGACGAAGCCGAAGGCTGCAGTAGTCGTTGGAAAATCATGGCCGGCCAGGCTTCGCCAAACGGTCAAATGATGATACTCAACCAGCGGAAAACAAACACGCGACTTGGGATTGTGAGAATTCCCAATTCAGAAAGACAGATAAAAAGATGGAATATTTGGCGGAAAACAGGATAAGATTGTGAGAACTGAGAACTCCTTTGTTGTTGGAATTTAGCCCAAGAGTCTGAGGCAAGAATTCTAAAACATTTTTAGATAATGGGAAAAGAACAGCATCCCGGCCTTTACCTCCATTGGAGGCTACAGCCTGCAAATTACAACTCTAAGCAGCTCTTCCGTCTGCCATCACTCTCAAAATTTTAAAAGTAAAAGAATTCTAAAACATGGCTGCATACTAGTAGTCTTTGAAAAAACATGGCTGCCCAAGGCTTCGCCAAAGGGGTCAAATGATGGTGGTGCTCACACCACCAGTAAACAAACGCAAACTACGGTTGTTGAAAATTGCAATTCAGAGAATTAGACAAAAATGTACTCCTCTGTTTTTCTTGTGAATGAACTAACCAACCCGCAAAGAAAATGAACTATCCAACATCAACGATAACAAAACTAATGGAGTATTATTCAATGCTGGAACAACTGTATTTTTCCATTTTTTATCCTTGCATTGAGCTGAAAAATTAATGTTAGGTGGTCCGTGATAGCATATAACATGCAATGATCAAATGTGAGAAATTTTGGAATTAGTTTAGAAGTTACAAAAATCCAAAGATGAGAATTAGATAGGGCTATATTTAGGTGGAAATCTAAATACTTTTTTTCGAAAGATGGAAATCAAAATTCTTATTAGAAGGTTAATGAAACTAGATATTTTTGTTGTTGAGTGGTTTGGATGTTGCTACAGTGGTCAAGCAAGTCATATATGAGAAATTTTGGCACGCTGTCCACCCCCAAGTGGCAATCCCAACTTCATGCATAGTTGTGAGAACAAGTGACTATGTCAACTTCATTCATAGCTTAGGGATAGAAAATCATGCATGACTCCCATGCGCCTATAAATTCTTCATCACATCTTCATTATATGATTTCTTGATTCGACACACACATTCGCGCTAACTGTGCAGCTGAGCTTAACAGCCCAAGTTTTCTTATATCGAATTTCTTCATCAAAATTTCCTAAGAATAAAAAAAATTAATCAAAATCATCTCAAATGCATATCTTGGCATGTTCGAAATCTTAGATTTTTCACTGTAAACATGCATCTAAATTTCTTGAGATCAAAACTCCATCATAAATAATATATTTTAGATCTTATCGTGTTTGATCAAAAATCTCATATCAAATCGATGTTGATGTCTCTCTCTCTAACTTTAATATATTGTTCAAATATTAGTCTATGATCCTCGTCTATTGACCAATATCTAACTAGTAGAATTCCTTATTTTTCATAGAATAATATGGTTGTTCCCTCATTGCCAATGTCTGACATGAAGGTCATTATCTGCCATAGTTACTTATTTTCATTCTTTACAGACCACTTCCGTCAACTCCATGAGACATCATTAGTTGTTTTGCCTCAAGATATTATAGAATTTTATTTAAATGGTCATATTGCCCTTGTTCTTCATTCATTGATTGGCTAGTGCCTTTGTTGGTCGCCGCCAAGCAACTCATGTGCCCCATGCGTGAGGACGACATGAAGAAAAGACTTTGACTTGGCCCCATAGTGTTGGTGGCAAGCAGAGAAGCACTTAGGCTTCGAAAGAAGTTCTACCTATATGTTGGAGATAATCTTGTCATGTGATGTGTAGATGCGTCCACATGTATTTATATGGACATGAGTTATCCAAGTAGAAGAGAATTTAGTCTTAATTACTAGCTACACCTTTGTTGTTAACTACTATACCAGAAAGAGACTACCATAGCAACCGCCCTGGCACTCCTGTAAAAGGGGCAGCATCCCTCATATGTATGCAACTCTAAAGATGAGAGAACATGCAAAATAGACAAAGAGTTTGTAAGCTCATAGTTTGTAGTGCTTCACTTTGTTATGCTTTAGTGATTCAACATGGGAAGGTAGGGGGGGGGGGGGGGGGGGGGGGGGGGGGGGGGGGGGGGGGGGGGGGGGGGGGGGGGAGAGGGAGAAGAAGGAATTGAGTAAATCGATTTCAATTAGTGGAGGGATTGAGATTTTTTTTTTTTGCGAAGGAGGGATTGAGATATTTGATTCCTAACACTTGCTCGCGACGTCACATGCTTTGATGGTGTCGGATTTCAGCTGCGTATAATGTACTGTAGAGGCATAGAGCTAGGCTTTTGCATCAAATTTTCTGATACACACTTACCAAAGTAATTCAGTCTCGGGTTTGTCGTTCTTGAAGTAGTAGTTGATGGAAGATGAACATGTTTTCAAATTGTTGCTTTGCACGCGCAAGCGCTATAAATAAAGGAATGCACTAATACCAGGCCAAAAGCTTCATTTGGTCCATGATAAGTTGGAATTTGCAGCCGCAAGGAGGCTTTGAAGATTATTTGCTGAGTAGGCTGTCGATTAGGGTATATCATATTTGGTAGTGTTGAGCATCAGTGGCCATGCCAAAGGGATTTGGCCGGGGTGGCTGGATGGACTGACGCGCACCAGTGCGATACATTGGAACCAGTCTTTTCCTAAACGGAATTATACGGCCGTCTAAACGCGTCTAGACGGTAGACAAGGACCAACCGTGTAATTTAGCCCCTAGGCGGACTCCTAAACGGTTGACCCGTTTAATCGGTCAAAAACGGTGAAAAAAGGGAGAAACGGCCTACACGGGACGCCAATTACACGGTTTGAAACCGTGTAGTTTTGCCCGATTAGAGCACCGGATAGGGGATAGTGAAGGAGCGTGAGTGAAGAAGCGGAAGATTGGCTGACCAATTCGTCGGCGGCGGCGGCGGCGGAGGAGCGAGCATCTCCACCAGACCATGGCGCGCGGCTCCAGCAACTCCAGGGGACGGAAATAGTGCATTTGTTTTTTGGTTACCTTATAAGCGGGGAAAATAACTATAGAAGTTACACGCTTTACTGTAACTAAATTGAAAAGTAATAGTAAACCAAAAAAAGAATCATGGAAGTGATAAACAACAATTATGTCTATAGTATTCCTATAGCAACTTCTGCTCCGTTAAATATAGGTTGACTTAGTCTACAGTCATAATATTTTGTCACACTGGAAAGATCTAGAATGAACGGTGGTAGGCTGAGTTAACCATTGCGCCAAGAAAGCCATTGCTACCTGCGCGAGGGAGCTCTGTATCCCAAAACCTGACACCTATCTCTTCCCTTCTTGTTATGCCGCTTTTCAGTTCAGCTCCTCGACAACGACACCAAGTCGATATATGCAAAGTATCTCATTGGTGCAATTGGCTTGGCGTCCATGACAGCATCACACTGCAGCGAGCTTGTATATGCCCTAGAGATTCACTTGCTCCCAAATATAAGCCTCGTTTGGAATAGAGGAATTCTTCTCTATTTTTGAAGGAATTGAATTGTTTTCTGTAAAAATGTTGTGAAATTCTTGCGTTCCAAACGGAGCCATCGAGGCCAAAATGTTGCTCACTTCCCTCTCATTCGCATGTCCCCGTGCCACCACCTTGCGGCCGCTCCAACAGTTGCATCCGAAAGCAAATCAAGTGTCTCCGAGCCCATCTTTCATGCTGATTCCATATACGGCATTGGCTTCGGCGTTCTCCCTGAGAAGCAGCGGAAAATCTACAAATAACATTTCGAGCCGAAAGATGTTGCTGTCTCCTTCGGCGTCTCGGTGAACGTCTTGCTGAGCCAGACCAAGTTTTATTTTCCTATAATTGTGTGCCTCGTGTACACCTCAAATACCAGCCCTTGACGCTGTTTAATTTTCCTGGAAGGCGACGACGCCGAGGCAAAAGCCGAGCTCGTGGTCACCGCCTGCAAGCAGATTACGCCGAGCCCAGGATCGACTACTCTTCATCGGCCACACCTCTCGCGTCGCTCTTGGTCGCGGGGTGAGCTCACCATCCTCCTTTCCGTCCCTTTCCTCCCCGTTTAGAGGATTTTCTCGTGATGCCCTTGGCGTGTTCGAATAAATGCCACACCACACCGCGTCGCTCTGCCCAGGTGCACTGCCGCCATGCATGCTCGCTAGGGAACCATAGAGCTCGAAGCGGACCAAGTTCTGTTCCATCATCATCGCACTGTATCCCTGGTTCATTTACCACGCCCGACTTGTTGGATTGCAAGCCGTGGTTCAGAATCTTCAGATATAAGCTACCGTGGAAGCTCGTCACCCCTTGAGACGTTGCTTTTACATTTCTCTTGGATTGGCATCTTTTCAGCCACAGGACCATTTCCTATGTAGGAATTCTTGCGCTTCGTGGCTTCCTCATAAGCTCCATCAACTCTGCCATGGATGATGGCTGTCTGCTAGCACCCTTGCTGTAGTCCTGTGTTTGCTCCGGAACAGTTCATCTCATCCTAGGGACGTGTTTCTCTGTTGAAACCGTAGAACTCCTTGGCCGCTTTCCCCTAGAAACTTCAAAGAAGCCTCACCCTCCACCGCATGATGCTGTCCTCCGGGGGGTCTCCGTTAAGCACTCGAATCAATGGTTTGGCACAAATTAATTGAGCTCAATCCGGGCTTGGCACATCCATACTTTGGGGGAATGAAGGTATTTGGACCACAACGCCGAGCTCAATCAATTTGGCACGTGGAGTTCGAGTTGAGATATAGAGGGGGCTTCAACTGCCAACAAATCAGATTGCAGAGCGTGCACACTTCAGTCCTGCTGTTTGGTTACGCCTGGAGAATTTCGCTAGAATCCTTCAACTGAATTTCTGTTTAAGAACCAAAAGATTAAGTCTCTGTAGGAACCATGGAAGCTTGTGCAGCCGATTTACTTGTTTAAGCTTGTAGAAACAATGAGAAAGTTATTGCATTTCTTAAGGCCAACCGTGTCGCAATTTCATTACTGCATGTGTTGTGGGATAAAAAGAAAAATACTAGAACTTATATGATCCAAATGCAAATTAATTTAGAGAACTATATATGCTCTAGTAACCCCAAACAAATTGGAAGGGAGCATAGATGGAGATAATCTAGTCATCTCTAGCTTGCGCACAATACCATAGTTTGTTTTGTTCATAACATTCTCCAACTGTCCGGTGGGTGACATCACCATGTACTATGTGAGAGCTTTCTTTCAAGTTGAGTTACACCAATCAATATTGGACACTCCAATCCTCAGACGAAAACGAAATTGAATTCCAGTGCCAGGTCATCCTTTGCAAGTTTGCGATGCTCCAGCAGGTGGTACCTACCCCTCCTAATTTTCTTGACTTCCCCTTAACCAAATCTCCGGAGAATGCGACCCAACATAAATATTTCACCAGATAACGCATTACGCCCCCATTAAACAGATATATATAGTGCGAGAAGAAGCAACAGGGTACGAAAGAGCCATAAAGAGAAACAGGAGTACAAGCATCTTATTATTAAGGCATCTCTTTGTCTCTTGGTTGGGGCCTTGGAAAAGCTTGTTCCCGCACCTCAGGTGCTTGTTCTGTCCACCAATTCCAACATATATTCATCCCCTCTTGTGCAGCGGATGGAAAAAGAGGCATCTTCTTTGTCAGGCTTCCTGCCAATTTGAAGGCACCAAGGAGTGCTCCATCACACCAAAGGTATGCATGAAAGGTTCTAGCTTATCCTTATTGTTCTTGTCCCTGGTTCATATGTAATTTTGTATGCATATCCGTTTGTCCCCAAATACAACTCGTAATTTGTTCTCCATATTCATATCTGAAGAACCTTCTAATCCAAGGGAAGCATCTTTTTTCTCTTCTTATTTTAGGTCTTGCGGAAATCAAAGCAACAGAGAACAGAACTGAAATGGTTCACAGGAAGAGCAACCATCACAGAGGAAGGGGCGAGGAAGCTCGTGAGGAGGACACCTCGTTCCCAGCTCGCTCTTGCTTCCCCTGCTATGTGTTTGGCTCTGTCTTCAGAGGGATTGGAAGGTGCCTCTTTGTGGCCTGCTACCCCGCGATACAATGTTGTGGCCTTGACGAGTGCAGACACCGCCACAACAGCCGCTTCAGCCACTTCAGATGATACATACACATCCATGGAGCGGTTCTCTTTCGTCTTCTTAATTTCCTCCCCAAGTCTGATTCTCAAGAAGAATTGTTCTTATCATATACAAGTCAACGGTATTTGCAACTTCCTTCAATAGTTTTCAGTAGAGAAGAGAGGATTGCAAGCATTAACCCCAGCTTGGATATGTTGGGAGCGTAATGGTCAAGAAATCAGCATGCTAACTAGCTTCTGATCTCTTGCAAGTAACTTATAAAGTAGTTGATGCCATTGTTTTCTGATTGTTTTCTAATGTGTCTCGGAAAAGATGATATTTCTGCCCATTTTAAGTTGTCTGCCCCCTTGTCCCCCTTTTATTTCTAATTATTTTTTACAACTTTCTCTCTGGCTCAATTGATAAATTTGCATAGATGCCTAGATTATATGCACTTGAGAAATCTGTCTCCAGCCAAGCAAAGTATCTATAGCAGCTCTGCGCAAACAGGATTTGCCATAATTTGTTTTAGCTCGACTTGTGCGGTTGGCTGTTCATAATTAAGTAGGTGAGATCGTCACGCAACAGAAGAGTTGAATCATTATTTTGATGTTATCTTTCACAAAAGAGCTAGCTAGATGGTTGGTGTATTGAGTTGTAATTGAACTGGAAATCGACCTGTGTCCTCCGCAGCCTAATAAAATCCAGAAAATCTTGATGCACTCATAGAAAACCAGAACAATAGAGACACGCCCATCATCAGCATAATATTAAGGGAATGAAAATTGAGTGGTGTCCATTTCTGCCTTCCATTCTTCAGGTTGTTGAAGTAAATTGGCATGTCCAGATATATTTTCTCAATGAGGAATCAGAAATATTTCTTTCAACGACTACGGAATCCACTCGTTGTTAGGTGTTTACCTGATCGGTATGTTCATGTGTGCAACCGTGGCTAGTATTTCAGCGACCTTTTGGGAACATTTTTGCATGGTTATATGCACTTTGGATGCAAACAGTTCACATCACTATTATTTGACCCCTTTTTTCCTCGCTACTCCCTCTGCTCTTAAATAATTGATACCATTGACTTTTTTTCTGAAGTTTGGCCAACAATATGCAATTGAATAATTAATTAGTTATCTAAATTGAAATGAGTACTATTAGATTTATCACCAAAAGCATTTTATGCTTGACTTATATATTTATCTATTTGCATAATAATATTTATAGAAAAAAGATGAATAGTCAAACTAATGAAAAAACTCAACTGTGTCAAATATTCCAGAAGGGAGGGAGCATGTGTCTGCTAAAACATGACTGGCAGCTAGTATTCTGAAAAGCAGTAACTCACCTCTCACAGAGGGGAAAGATTCGATCGCAACAATGCAGAATATGCTGTCGTATCACGAAACAACGAAAAGTTCCAATACAAAAATATGTATAACGATGGATGTTAGTACGCAGTAGGTCAGCCGTCATGGGATCACCAGTAAAAATATACAATAATAAAAGGTTGGAAAGCGTCAAGAGCACCAATGCAAGAGCCGCAATCTGCTCGTGCTCATGTAGATGTAGTCATCTTCCTCACGGTACCATCGGTCATGTTAGTCTTAGTCATGGTCGTGACTTTGACATCCCATTTTGCAGTAGTTTCGTTTATTCGAACGATTGTTCGCGAAAAACACAGAAATTTGTGCGACTTTTGAAGCAAACTGTGTACCGTGCTACGACCGAGACTGTCCCCCCAATTAGTCTTGTGAATTGCCTCGAACTCCAGAGAAAACGTGCCAATTTGTTCTTTAGATAAGGTTTTGCAATTTTTTTCAAACGCCGTACCTCGTTGAGGTCAGGATACAGGTGAAATTAGCCAGAGCGGATGACGCATAACAGAATGCCTTTATATCTTTCATTACTTAGTCTTGTCACACTCCTCTACTTTACAAGGTGAAACGAGCAGTACAACGTGGAGAGATATCTGGAGTACATACATCATGCCGTCTTGGCCACTCGACCTTCCCGACTCTCTGTTACAATCTCTGCGCACAGGTAACTGTCTGAACTGCTTTTGTATGCAAGAAGTTGCAGTTCATTCCGTGCAGAGAGATCCTAGCTAGTTTTGCTCCTCGGGTTCTTGCTTTTCGAAGAACGTCTTCTTGATCCAGTCGAAGGGCTGTGCGCGCAACCAAAGATATAGCCAAAACGTCATCACCACGAAGACGATGTCAAAAAGAACAACGATGTATTTGTTTGCAGCTCTATGGACTAAGCGTCGGCTTTGCGCACTTTTATACAGGGAACAGAAAGGTATACTCACCTGGACGAGCCAGATGGCTGTTGCGAGGCCTGCGACGCTCCAGCCGGCGACGGCGGCGATGTCGGTGCTCTGTAGCCGGCGACGCGGCGGTAGGGACCTAAACAGACGGCCGGTGGACGCAGACGCCGGCATCTCTGCAGTGCGAGGACGATGCGATCAGGACGGGTTGCCGGGTGGGCGGCTGAGTTCAGGTCTGCTCCAACAGATGACTACAACACTTGAGTTCCAGTTGTTGGGTCAGTGACTTATTATAAGCCTTGGTTTGTGCTAGTGGTGTCGAACTTTCTTCTCACCGCTTCCAGAGGCGTCTCGGCCGGCAGAAAGGAAGATGAGCTAAGGCGTTTCATACTTCTGTATTACCCGTCTATCCTTTTTCTTTTCCAGGTTGATGAAGCGTGAGCTTTCAGCTTCCTGAGTCTCTCTAGAATAAGCTCGGCATCTCCGGTGGACACGTCACTGAAAAAGTTCCATAACCGAATCGAGATAGTAACACCATCCATCTTCAAGATCGGGGTACAAAAGAGCAGCTGTAACTGCTTGCCAAGTACAGGCTGACTGGAAGGGAGCATGAGATCAGCGGTTACGAGGTATCGCAACCATAAGACAAGGTCGAAGGAACAAAGTATGTTACGGCAGTTAACATTTAACAACGTTTTGAACAACTACTGATGTTACATACACGACTGCCTTCAAACTAAAGATAGCACTGTGATGTAGCTGCCGATGAGATCATTAACAAAAGGGAAAAATAAAAAGACCAGAACATGATCCCCTCAGCGGAGAAGGCTTCAATCATCCGGAAGTAACACCAAAATTTCAATGTAATTCATGTTAGATTGAGTTGGGCACCTGTTTTGCGTCTGCTGCATGGTTAGCATCAAGCCGTTTCGGACTCCTTCCCTTGTCAGGCCCACCGACAACTCCCCATGCCTGAAACTGCCGTTGCCGAGCCCTAGCCCTCTCCTTCTCCTCCTCAGATTTTGTTGCAAAGCAATATGGACAAGTGACACCATACTCCCATTGAGGAGATTCCATGTCTTCATCGCTAACTGGTTGCTTGCAGCCGTAACAAAGTTTGTGGGTTCCTTGGGCCAATCCATGATCCACCGAGACTCGCTTGTCAAAAACAAAACATTCACCTTCCCACAAACTTTCAGACTTTGGGATTTCCTCCAGGTACTTTAATATACCACCCTCTAAATGATAAACCTGACATGCAAAACGTTGAGGTTGTCAAACCTATACAAATAGAACAAACAAAAGGTATGCTGGCATCACAAGGACAACTCAAGAAATTCAAGAAATGTGTGCACAAAAGCTAATTCACAGAAAACCTTCTTGTGAAAAGAGTAAAGGCAAATAATTACACACAATAGGAGATGTTTCATTAAATCCTGGCTTTCAATTATATAAGTTTAGTTTAGGGGAATAATGACTGGCGTTACCCCACACCCTCTCCACACACGCATAACCTTACCAAAAAGAAAAAGAAAAAAAGAAATAACACCTCAAATCACACCACTAATGCTGCTTTACCATGACCGGTACACATGCAAATATGAACTATTCAACACATCACCTAGAGCAGCAGGACCAAGAATTTCAGGAATAAGGTTCATGAAGCTGGTAATGCTAATTAAATATTCTTTATTTACCATTAAGTCAGGAGTCACTTGAACTCATTTGAGGGGAGGCCATGGAGCAGAGTACATGTACGCAAAGTACAAGAATTTGATCCGTCGATGCTATTAATTATCATTGTATTGTGATAATGAAACTCAGCATAACAGTAGACAGCGAAAGCTCTTCGGTTTACCTCTTTGAAGCCCTTGCTGAGAAGAAAGCTTGATGCCTTCTCGCATCTTATACCACCAGTGCAGTACATAGCAACTCGTGGTAGCTGTTTGGAATTGCTGGTATTACAGTCTTCTGCTGCACTTTCATCTCCATTGTAATTACTGACCCCTGACTCCTGGGTTTCAGAATCAGCCAATTGAAATTGATCATCAACCCAAGTAGGAAACTCTCTGAATGAGTTTGTGCATGGATCAACAGCTCTCTTAAATTTTCCTATCCGTATCTCGTACATGTTACGCACATCAATGACAACCTGCCACATGAACAGTAAACAATTCACAGTGAAAAAGGAGTTGCCCAATACAAACATGGATGCACAAACGAGATATGGGTCACGGCGAAATGGTATAAATGTGATGGATGAAACACTTACCGTGTCCGGATCGCTTATCAATTTATTCCACTCTTTTGGCTTCACGTATTCACCAACCA
The DNA here is from genome assembly GCA_012490785.1 of Eragrostis nindensis. Lineage (NCBI taxonomy): Eukaryota > Viridiplantae > Streptophyta > Magnoliopsida > Poales > Poaceae > Eragrostis > Eragrostis nindensis. The sequence goes on along the minus strand of JAAXCT010000361.1, from coordinate 157,331 downwards.
TTTTAGTTGGCCTCACATCTGGGTCTCCAAAAGTCACTATCTGACAAACAGCCAAGAAAGCAGATTGAGCTGGACTGTTAGATCATCAAATATCGGGAAAATCTACTGGCCAGCTAATAAGAAATATTTAGGCAAACTCACCTCCTTTTTCAATTTGACACGGACATGATCCCAGCGGAATGGTGCATCTTCCCCAGCACCAACAGGAGAGTGACTGCTATGCCCATGATGTATGGCCTCATCCTCTGGAGTAACAGGTTGCTGGATCATTCTCAAACCCTTTAAGCGGTTATCTTCCTGGATAAAGTGTAAGACCTTCTCCACAGCAACTGGGGTTCCACATATACTACCATTGATTCCCTCTGGAGCAAGGATAATGCCACCTGAAACACGCTGAGTAGAATCAGCCAGCAAACCATGTGAGAGCCTGAGTTTGCATAAACCAAGATATATTAGGTGTAGAGATGGCCTGGTGTGCTGTTTCATCATAATAAGAACACCACAAGTTGGTAATCATTGTGTTTCATCAAGCACAGAATATTTCAAAGTTGCTTCTGGTCTAAATGTTTTGGGAGACGAGGTAATGGGGATGGATGCCTTGGAGTGGCCACGAAAGATGGGCCAGACAGAGTGCGAGAAAGCAAAACAAGAATGTCTAAAAAGGCAGAAAGAATACAAATCAAAGCTAACTGAAAAGAGCACAGCAGTGACCTCCCTTGATGTATTCCCCTCACAAGGAAAGAAAAAAGGCCAATCCAAAAGACTTAGACCTACTTGATCTTTGTAGGCTTAGGTGCATGGTTTAGCCATTGCAACAACCTGATATGAGTGCCTAGCGACAGCAGCTAGCTCCATAACCCATGTGGCTTTAGAAGCTGACTGGCCATGCTAATTAATGAAAACAACCCAAACACCCTGCTCAAATGCCCCCAAAAGCATGAAGCAGTTGGGTCAAGAATCAAGATAAAATTAAGGAGCAGTTGGGGCAGTCACGAAGACACATTAGAGGAACTAAGTGTGATGCATTCACCCAAATATGAATAAGAAAAGGTGAATTCGTGATCCTGCTGGAGAAGAAATCAGCACACCAAGTCTCCAACCTTAACCAAGAAACATACACCATAAAAGCTGGAATCTAGCTTGCCCTTGGCTACTGTCGGAAGGGATGCAGTGGGCTATGAAGATGTAAACACATCTAGTCACCGACCCCGAAGCTTATTTCTTTGTGATTCTCGCCGCAGTATTATTGTGCACTCTCATGTGAGGTGGTGGTATTCCCACAACATTGGAGCGCATCATCCTCTTGAGAGAAGCACTCCACTGTTGAGGCAAATAGATGCACTAGCAGTGGCCTATCCAACCATCAATGATGAATTTTTTTTAATAGGATTCTTTGATAACCAAACAAACCTGCATGCACTTGCAAGTGTGAAGTCTTATGTCTCGAGACATTTTGTTTTACACTTTTACCCATCAGACCAGGCAGCATAGCAAGTGGCGAGGCCACGAAGGCAGGGAACTTTCTTGTTATGTTGATCAAGAAAACACGTTCTCTACCCTTACGTTGATTGCAGATACCAACGTCCTCACCATTACACCATAATCACAGGGCAAGATCACAAACTCGCATTGCACGCCTCTAGACTCATGATACGAGAGGGAGAGGCAGGATGTGGAAGGAGGTTGAAATACCATGCCTAGGCTAGCACTATGTAGACTCTAATAATAGTACTGATAATGAAGATAACATTATACATTTGCTGACACAAAAGAAAATTAAAAGCCTGTAAATCTATTCCAACATGGTATGGATGATAGAACATGTCAACATAGAGAACATGATGTGTAATGAGCGAGTACTGAGACGGTTGTAGAAAAAAATAATCTCATTCAAAACTGGATATCCCAGTATAGGTCTTCAGGTAGGATAAAACAGTGACTCATTTTTTTTTTACAAGATGTGTCTTGAAAAGCTCTATTGGTGAAAAGGCTCGCCCAGTGGCTTTAGTTGACCTTGCAAGTGTTATGAACAATCAAAATAATCTGTCACCCAAAGGATGAACATAAGCTTGATGCTTTTTAACTAATCAAATTGAAAGAAATGTGGTCTAGATGGTTTGCACGTGTAAGTTGATAATGTGACAATTGACACTCCAATTGAGCTCCATCTTCACTAGAAAATATGCAGGATAGAACTTCGCCACGAGTGCATATATTTGGCACATAAAAAGAATCAAATTATTTATCCATGTGTGCACAAGCTCTAATTTTTAGAGCTGGGTCGGTCATAAACCCAGACCAATTAATGATTTAATTACAGGTCTAGAAAGATTTTCCGATATATTCTTACGTTACCATGTTTTAGATATTTGGTTCCAGCAGTACACCAGTTAATTGCAATTGGTTCTAAGACATACGACAAAAGTATTATATAATATCATTCCACTTTCAAGAAGTAGGGAAAGAGACATGCTTGTAATTGACATCTGGGATCTCCATCTCATGCTTCAGACGATAAAATTAGACCTGCTCTACGAGAGGATCCCAACTATTTTTCTCGAGTCAAGAGGTAACTCCATTGTGTCAGACATAGAATCCAATGCACTTCTATTAAGCACAAACTTATATTGGAGTATTTGAGACGACACAACGGTGATCATCATAACAGTTTCCATCAAGCGCAGCATTAACACAAAATTAAATGATATATGAATCGTAAGGGGATCTCCAACATCTCCTCATGAACCTTTGAGACTGACCTATATCGTTTGCTCTAATTGTAAGACTAACACTGTAGCACCAAACTCTTTTTAAAGTCTTTGTTTAATTGACTTGAGGTGAGGACCCCTCGTATATATTGCCCTTTCTTAAGGGAAAAAAGTTGTTTAGCCTGACATCCTGTATCAAGCTCCTGCTTAAAAGCTTAATAAGAAATGAAATGATTTAACACTGAAGAAGGGCAGGTAAGACAGGCCTCTTGCAAAGATCCAGACACCTACTATGTAGTCAAAGATGTTCCAAGCAGTCTTACAGACTATAGCAAATGATCATTCAGTCTCAAACTATTCTTTCTAAGATGCAAGAGACGCCCTTAACATTCTTATCTCATTTGATTTTAGCATCACCCTACATTTGATGGAAAAAATTAGGATGATCCTCGTTGTGTAATCTCAAATACTCCAATAGAAATGCTTTAGTAGTTTCAAATGAATTGGATTCTTTGTAACACAATGACTTGAGAAAAAAAACGGTCGGATGCTCTTCTAGAGCAGATAAAATCTTTTGTGAAACATGAAACTGAGAACATGAATACCAGATGCAAGTATGTCGTTATGAATCAATAAGCTGGAAATGTAGTAAATAAACTGTCTAAAGATGCAACCCGCAAGCATATTTTTCCCAAATTTCAAAAAAGAGACATGATAATATCACATAACTTCACAATGATAATTTGACGTATTTGACATCCATCTGCAATTAATCCGAGTCAAATGACCAATTCAGTGCTAAAACAAGATGTCAAAATGTTACCGTGTGCATCCTTTGATTTAAGACTGGCTTCTTCAAATGAAAAATTTGGCACTACATATGGAGAATTCTATTTTCTTCTAAAATATTTAACTAGAGTTTCGAACATTAACTTTTTCTGCATGGAACTATCCAGATCTACAAACTTGTAGTAGCTTGATTCAGCAAACAGACTAATTAAACAGACAGATAACTCTTTGAGGGACAGCCGCAACTAAAAGATTTTTTTGAAAATGCTCATCTTTAGTTAGCTGATAACTAACTAAAAGATGAGTATTTTCAGATAACAAACATGTCAAGATGCATAGTTGAAATGAAATAGAGAATGGAGATAGCTTTTTTCAGCATAACGTGATAGTCTATACCAAGAGAAAGGCAGCAGTGAAGTTCAGTTTCGTATTAAAAACGAACTTCCAGTCAATTGAAAAGCTATGTGAGGATCCCAACCATTTTTCTTAGGTCATTAGGTAACACCAATTCAATGCATTTCTAGTAAGCACAAAATTCATATTGGAGTATTTGAGATGACACAACAGTGATCATCATAAAAATTTCCGCCAAGTGTAGCATTAACACAAAATCAAATGATATATGAATCATAAGGGGATCTCCAACATCTCCTCAAGAACCTGTAAGATATAACTTACTACAGCTTGTAAGACTAAAACTGTAGCACCAAACATCTTTTTCAAGTCATTAATTTCCTTGAGATGAGGAATGCTCCTAGCATATATAGTGGACTTTCTATAGAGACAATAATTTGCACACACATCCTGTATCAAGCTCCTCTTAAAAAGCTTAATTAGAAATGGTACTACAACATGCTGGATAAAACCTTGAATGGTGGATAAGACATGCCCCTCGCAAAGACTCAGACACCCACTATGTTAGCAAATATGTTAGATGTTCCTACCGGTCTTGTGTACCATAGCAAATGATCATTCAGTCTCAAACATTCTTTGTGAGATGCTAGAGACGCACTTAAAATTCTTATCTCATTTGACTTAAGGATCATTCTACATTTGATGGGAAAAAAAATGATTTCGTTGTGTAATCTCAAATACTCCAAAAGAAAAAAAATTAGTAATTTTAGAAGAACTTAATTCTTTGTAACCAATGAAATTGACGACAAAAATGGTTGGGTGCCCTTTTATAGCAGATCAAAAGGAATCATTTGCTACATATGAAATTGTGATGCATGCAGAAGGATGTGTTGTTGCAACTCTAATAAGTTGGTTGTAACCTCCAAGTGAGGTAAAGGCCTGGTACTATTTCCCATTATCTAAAAAAAATGAAACTTATTCATCTTATATATGTATTGCAATTAGCAAGCACGATAAAACCACGACACTTCGTCATGATATAATTTGATGTATTTAGCATTTTCCCACTATAGTTTGCTGAGTTAAATGATCAATGCTGAGATAATGATCTCTTTTTTCAGCCAAGAGAAGTTCAATTGAGTTTCCACTGATAAAATATTAAACATTAACATATGTAACCATCTACAAACTTTTGATCACTAGGAAAACAGATAAAACTTGTGCTAATCCAATGGTCTAAAAGTTGTTGCCATTACTAAACTCTTTCGGTGACAGCCACAATTAACAAGCGAGCACTTTCAGATAAGAAACTTGTCAAGACACAGTTCAAATAAAATGGGAGATAGCTTGCTTCAGCATTACATGATAGCCTACATCAGAACGAATTACCAGTGAGGTTCAGTTTTGCATTACGGATAACTTTAAAATAATTGAAACACGGCACTGTTTCATGTTGCCATGAATTTTATTCCATGACATATTTGTGCCAATAAACATACTATTGGCAGTTATGCTGAAAATATTTATCATCTAAGCTATACTAAATCACAATTATGTCCTGGTTTGAGTTGGTCTGCCAAGTACCGTTATTATCGAATTTGTAGATCATCTCTCACAATTCCCCCATACAAGATCTTCATGTGTAAGGTTATTATCGAATTTGCTACCCTGTATTTAAAACGATTGATTGGCCGTTATCTGTGTTATACACGTCCTCAGATAGCTGATTAGCCTCAGAAATTTTAACATTATACCCGACACTTCAATATTGAACAATTGCCAATGCCGCAATTCATGCACTCAATGCATCGCAGCATCAACATCCCAAGGCAAGGGGAAATTTTGCGCACTCACCAGCACCTCGCAGAGCTCCTTGAGCGGCTGGCGGAAGGCGGCGTGGTCTGGGAAGTCAGCGAACCTGTAGAACGAAACAACCACTAGCTCCGGAGCCTCGCCACCCAAGTCTCCGGCCCCTACCGCCACCGCAAAGCTCCTGTCCTGCAGCGGCATGGGGGCGCGCGGGGCCCGGTCCTCCTGCGGCATGTGGTGCGCGCCGCGGCGCGGGATGTCACAGCTTGTGACGGCGGGTTTGTGGGGTAGAGAGGGGACCAGATGGAGTAGTCGGCGGGCCGAGATACTCGCGGCGGCCGTGGCGGCGCGGCGGGTGGCGGCGGCCGCGGTTTTGGAGAGGGCGGCGAGCGGAGGGGAGGGCAGCATCAGGACTTCGGATGGGGGAGGAGCCCTAAGTAGAGTGGATTAGCCTAATGGATCACGTGGTTGCGCTGTTTATTTCACTTGGGCCTTATCTCGGCCCATTTTTTCGAGCTTATGGGCTGGGCTACATTTTTGTCTCAGAAAATCGGATACTTTTTCTAAGTTCGCCCCTACACGTCACCGTGGCGGACGGATGTCCTGCCTTCAGTCACGTTATGATACTCTGCCACACGACACTGAACTATGCCATGGATTAAGCGGTGCTACTCGCTCTGTGCAGGTGATGAGTAGTGTTACATTGTCGCTACACATCATAGTGTTGTAGCCTCCCAATAACGCCAACATTGCGGGGCAAGTGCCTACTCCTTCCGACCTCCATTCCAAAATATATACAATTTTGACTTTCACACGTCACGTTTGACCACTTGTCTTATTCAAAAATATTATTTATTTATTACGATTTATTTTATCATTAAATATATTTTAAATGGCTTATCTGTTTTGTATATTTTTAAAAAAAATTGAATAAGATGAACGGCCAAACATGATTTTGTAGTAAAAAATTGTATATATTTTCGAACGAAAGGAGTAGTGTTGATCATTGGCAACGTGAAGATATGATATAAGCTGTCAATTCGCTTTTACGTCATCTTTCCAAAATGAAATCTGGATCCAACAGCCCAACACACCACTGAACAGCTATATATTTTGATCTTCGTACTGATTACATAGAGGGCCAAAATGGGCACCTCTAATGTATGCCCAGTTTTTTATCGGTACTATAAGCTTTAGGTGATGTGGTATCTCTGTCACAAAATGGATTACTATGCTCGTGCGTGAAGACATTGTGCCGATCAATGTGTTCGTCAAGAGCACCTGATTCTCCTGAAAAAACAGAGCACCTGTGATAGCAAGCAGGAATGCTCTTTGTATTGTATTGGATGAGATGGGCGTGATCATGAGCAGGTGTCCAGACCCACAGAAAATTGCAAGAGTAGTGTTGAGAGCTTAAGCTGAATTGCAAAAAAAAAAAAAAAGAAGTCCTCTGTTCTCAGGTGAGACACCAAAACCTCTGCTCATCCATAGCTAATTAATTCTACATCATAGTCTACACGACGTGGAGCAGGCAACCCTGCTGGTTCTTGGAGAAAGGAAGCATCAAGTAGTATGTACAAGCGGCTAAACTAGGCATTGCAGCTACTCGTGTAATAGTATAATACGCTCGCCGACGGATCAACCGATCCTCCACCATCACTCTGTTCCGCGGCTCCATCGATCCGTGATCACCTCATCGATTGTCAGTCAGTGATCAGTAACGGAAGATTTCCTCGAGATCGAAGGTGTCATCGTCCATGGGGAAATCCATGTCGTCCACGCCTCCGCCGCCGAGGAAGTGGAGGCCCGACGTGACGTCCCCCTGGTCCGGCCCGGGCGGCGTCGCCACGGGGTTCCGCGCGCTCCCGGCCGGGGTCAGGCTGCTGAGCACCTCCTCCTGGTCGGCGCCGCTTCCCTCCAGCTTGAGGGGCGGCAGGCCGGAGCCCGGACTCCGCAGCAACGCGCCGTCCTGGTGATCAGCCTGCAGCTGGTTGTTGGTGGTGGTGGCGCTGGTGGTGGTGCCGCTGGCGTTGGGCGGCGCGAAGCTGATGATGCGGGAGCCGGCGTGGAGGACGTCGGCGTCGCCGGCGGCGGCGTGGTGCACGACGACAGGCGGGAAGGTGGCCGGGTCCCGGCAGGTGTGCACGCCGATGTAGGTGATCCGGTAGGCGTCCGGCGCGTCGTCGCAGCGCTGCACCTGCCGCTGCGCCGTGCAGTTCTGGTCGTACTTGTGCGTGCACCGGAAGTAGGCCCTGCACCAACAAGGATTTAACAAAACATCACCATTAGTACTAGTACAGCATGTTGGAGTAGTTTATGCGTACTACTATATGATTGATTAGCAGTGATCGATCCAACCAAGGGCAGAAGCGTACTTTGGGTGCTTGGAGTTTTGGATGTCTTTCTGGCCGTACTTGCGCCAGGCGTGGCCATCCTCCAATTCCTTGGTGGTCACCGTGTTAACTGACGACTGCTGGGTTCTGCAACGAAAATTAATGAACACGCATTACAAAATGTAACAAACAAAAGTACTACTCGTCAATTAAATACTAGCAGTTGGATTAGAATAGGTAGAAAAGAATGGCAAGGAAATTATCCTCACCTTCTCCGGGAGGCACGGCCTCCAGCTCCGGCGGCGGCGGCCTTCCTCTTGCCGCCGCCTCCGCCTCCGCCAGCGCAGGTGACCTCGCTCTGGACCTCGGATCCGTCCTCGGCGGCCATGGCCTTGGCGGCGTCGATGGCGCGCGCGAAGGTGTCGAGGATCTGGTCGACGAGGAGGCCGGCCTTGGGCGAGTCCCGGAGCAGACCCTGCAGCTTGGCGGCGAAGTCCCGCCCCCGCAGCATGTCCTCCATCACCTGCTCGTACGGCGTCGCCGCCATGGCTTGCAAGCTCACTCGCACACACTCTCCTAGCACTTCTTCTTCGGCGGCTCGCGCAGCTGGCCCCAGTAGGCAGGCAGAGGGGAGGCAGTGAAGTGGTGGTTGCAGAGAGGACGGAAAGAACTTGCGAGGTAGCGGCACCTGGAGCGGGGGATTGTGTGTGCCTCCTTTTGTAGCGCGTGCGAGGGGAGCGAGGCGAGCGACACGCCAGTCGCCTTCGCGTTTACTTGTACTGGCGGAGCGACGGGACTCGTGGGGCCCGACCGAGGAGCCAGCAGCCAACCGGCGCGCGCGCCGTCGAGGCTAAACGTGGTGCAACACCGAGCTGCGCGGCGCGACACGCTGACGAGTGGGGCCAACGCGGGATCCCTCGCCATATGGCGTACGAGACTGTCGTGGGCCGCGCGCGCGCGCGATCCCGCGCGGTGTGAAACGGAGGACGGGCGGGCACGAGCGCCGCAGCAGGGGGCTCTCCTCCTCCCGTCGTTCGCATCTCTGCGTGGGCGCCGGTCCAGTGGACTCGCGTTCCGTTACCAGCCCGCTGGTATATGGTTCCCCTGTAGACCGAGCGCACGAGGGAATGGGTGGCGCGGTTTTTCCTCCGCGGTGGGCCCCGCGAGCTCTTAAGGCGGTGGTTCCGGTTCCTTCGTCGGGTGGTGGTGTCTCTCTGCCTTGGCGAGGGGGGAAGCACCGCGGAAAGAGGGGAGCTGGCGGGCGGGCGGGCCTGGCCGGCGAGGAGGGACGACACGGACGTGACGTCACAAGGCCGACGTCAGTGGAGTGATGTGCGAGCGGCGAGGGGTGTGGGTTTGCTTGCGTTGCGCGTCCACGTCGTCGCTGGATAAAAATAATATTAGCATCCGCCTAATCGCGGATTAAGATAGGTTTGGATCATGGCGGAATCATTGGGTTGGAGGATCCGTTGGCCTTGCCTGCTTGGCCAGACGATCACATCTTCCGCGTTGCAGTGTGAACATGAGCTGTGGCGGGTAGTGGGCCTAGTGGCCGGGTAGGTATTGAGCTGAGAAAATTCTCCGGGCGCGGAGGTAGGGTCCGGGTGTTTTTTTTAGCACTTTTTGTCAGTTCAATCTGAGAACCATCGTGTCGATAATGCCGAGAAGAGTATCTCTGCATCGATAGATCTTTTTAAGAAAGCAAGATCGAACTAAAATTGTGTATTGTGTCAGGCCAACGATTCGATTCGTTTTCAGAGAGCCCGGAAAGTCTTACTTACATCTTTTCTAGCATCAAAGAAAAACCGCCACACGTACGCCAGGTATAGACGTATAGTGCTACTAATAAACTACTTTTGATGTAATCAATGTTTTGCGACTAACCTTTTTAACTTAAAATAGAAAAAATTAACTAAAAACTGGGGAGTAGATGCCTCTACAGATGACACAGCTATGGGGCTCATATACAACACCTAAATAAAAACTCGACCTGCCGGGGGAAGACCGCCCCCAACGGCATTTAATTAAGGAGAATAACCTCTCACGCAGGTCGAGAAAACCCCCGAACCCTCCCCGATCCTACACAGGGACTCAGCTGGCCGTTGTGAGCTCCGGCGCGAGTCTTTACCATGTGCTTTGACCCGGGGAGGACGAGGGGATTTTTTACTCCGCACTGCAGCGGGGCATATTCCAGCCACTTGTGCTACAGTGCGGCGCGCGGCACTGTAGCGAGCTACAGTACCGCACGCAGGTGCCGCGGCGGGGACTTGAACCCGGGTCGACAGGTGCAGAAGCACCCGGAGCCCTCCGCTCTGACCGCTCAGGCAGCCCCGCGTTGGCATACAACACCTAAATAACGAGCTTACAATCCAAAACATCTGAGTGCATGTGCTACTAAGCACAAAATTTATGAACAAATTGTGGTAATGGTACGTACTCTTTGTTTCAGGTAACCTACTTCTGGAGATCATCCCAAGTTATGCATTAGGCATGCCCAAGATTTCAGGTATACTGTTTTTGCATCAGAATGGCCGATTTGGTTCGGCGTGATTATGCAAGTAAGCTTAAGTACACAATGATTGGAGCCTTGGAGGAGGTCACGAAACTGTTGCTTTCTTCGGACAACGTGCGCAAACCCTTGCTGCGTGAAAGTTTGGTTGCTCCCGTGCAGGAAGCGATAAGACACGGGAAGCAAGGAGGAAACTACCCACGAATCCTCCGATGACAAGGACCTATGTACTAGGCTTTCAATATTTGTGAGTTCAGATCCGCGTGGTAGGACAATCGATCAGTATATAGCTGACTGGCCCGCATTTGCTCCTTTTAGAACTCTATGTACTCTATCTACGTGCTTATCAAAAGCCCAAAAAAAATACACGATGCTTTGCATTCGCCTCTTGTTGTTTAGAAACAAGTGTACATTATTATATGTTTTTTTTTGACGGTCAACGGGGGGGGAGAGGATCCCCACCTGAATTTCCATTAATTTTAATGGTGGCCAAATCCGGCCCGAAAAGTTTACAACAGAGTATGAGACAAAGATACAGAAGAACTTCGGTGTACAACGGAGGTAGACTAAGAAAAACAAAAACACAACTCCCAACAGACCACAAACAAGCCCAAGCTTTGAACACAATCTGAAGAACGACCACCAATCATCAACAAAGTGGCGCCACCGAGCAACATATTTGCCAGCTTCACAACAGCCATTGCACCTCCACACCACCCCTCGTGACTACGCCGCCCTGTTGCCGCCCTCCACCTTCCAACAAGGGGAGGAATCCTTGAAGGACCGAGGGACCGCGCTAACAAGATGGGGACTAATGGTGGGGGGAAGCACGCTACCCACTATTTGCCGGAATACGTCGACCTCCCTTGAAGTTGATGAAGACACCTTTAGTAGCACATCCGGTCTCCATGTACCGCCTTCCGACGCCCTTTGTGGGGAGGAATCCGCAAAGGAGGGATGAACAATAACATGAACGCACACGGCATTTGTTTTGATGACACCATCAACAAGGAGTCGGATGTCGAAGAAGAGGCGCCAGCAGCGAGCACCCATCGAATCACAGTAGAAGCCAACAACAACGCCAAAGCCGTAGACCAGAGCTGAAGAAAGAAGGGAGGAGAAGGAGCACATGAACACTCACAATTCCCCAGCACAGACCTTCGTGAGGAAAGCACCGAAGCATGGTGCCATGCCACAGGTAGCCGTGCGGAGGCAACCACCTCCCCGCGCATCAAGCGCGACACTTTCGTTGCACGGCACCCGTTGTTCGCTGCTATCTCGAAGGGTGGCTCGGGGCACTACAGCAATGCCTTCATCAAGGAAATGGCGCCCACGAGCGTCATCGTTGCCGGCACCGGCAGCAAGCCGAGCAGGGCTTGCGCCCAGCACCCCAACACCACTCCGACGCACCCGATGTTCACACCGGGCACCGAAAGTGCGGGTCGTCAGAGACAACCGCTGACAGCAGGTCAGCACACCACCTCGCCGCGCACGCTGCACCGCGCTGCTGGCCGCGTCACCACGGCGCCGCCGCCGCAACGCTGCTGCAACCACGACGCAGAACATGTGGCCCAGAGCAGCGCCACGCTGCCCCCGCCACACGCCGCGCACGCCGCCGTGGCACCACGCCACGCACTAGACGCGCGCAGCCGACGCACATGCGCCGCCCACGGCGCGGTCGCCGTCGCCGTACGCCCGGCCCCCAAACCTAGGTGACCTCAGATCCAGGGCGCCAGCCATGGTGGAGCACCGGATCCGGCCCTAGGGAGGCTGGATTCGCCCAGCAGGGTCGCCATGGTGGCTTGGAAGATGTCCGGTGACGAAGCTTGCTTCCATGGCGTCCAACATCGTAGATCCAGAGAGGGGAAGGATGGGGAACAGAACATGGGGAAAAAAACGCGAGGGAGTGCGAGCAGGAGCTGGTTGTGCAGCCCTGCCGCGGGCCGCCGCCGCCGGCCGGCGGCGGCGGCCGTCGATTTGCTGAAGCGGGAGGCTCTGGTGGAGGCGGGGGAGTCGCCGCCCGAGTCGCCTCAGCCCGAGACGACGCGAGCGGGACGCGAGCGACCGCCCCAGTCCCATTATTATATGTTTCAAATAAAGAGAACAGTAGTATTGCTGATATTATGACATACCACTTCTACGACATCAGTCTCCAGGTGCATAAGGTAAGGTGTAGCCGTGTAGGTTGTTTAAAATATCCATCGGTGACTTTTCAACAAGGGACATGCTTGTACAAGAAAAATAGTCTCAAAATTTGAAGCGTCGTGGAGAGGTAGATAAAAAGATGTAACCCGGAACGACACAGACACCGGAAAGGGACGTCATCGTTTTGATGCCCAGCCTAGGTCAAAAGTTTTCCTTCTGCCTTCTCCATGACGATGATGTTTGGTTTTCTCCTGGAGACGTTTTTTCCACGCAGAAATGGGCAGCCGCATAGCGCGGGCCCAGTAGCCCATGTAGTAAGCAGCTCACGCAACCCACGAAGTATAACACATGGTCAAGCCCATTTGTATTGGTTCGAGTTTTGTTTAATGTTTTAGTCTTCTTTTGTTCTAAAGCTTGAGGCAATTCATCAGTTGATCAATTTCAATATTTTTGCCTTGAAGCTTGGCTCCAAGGAACAGTGTGGTACCAAAGAAAAAACACCCTGTACATAGACAGTGCCGAGTATTTGTAATGGTTGAGGGCCAAATGTGGACTTTTCACTAAAGGCCTGTTTGGATCCCTAGAAATGAAAGTTTTTCCAGAAATCACGTTCTAAGAATTGAATCATCCTGAAACTAATTCATTTCAATTATTAGAATTAAAATCAAAATGCTGTTAGGGTACTTTCCATGAGCAAGCAGTTCAATATAGAGTGAATATGAGCAGAGGGTGCAGAATAAGCTATGCTGGCAGAACTGTAAATTTCTAACCATTTTTTTATGACACAAATACGAATGTCACAACAGCACGCACAGTTTAGACGGGGACTTTTTCTTGTCCCCTATAGTCTCACCTTTTCTACACCTGTGGTGTGACTGTGTGAGAACTTTAATATCCCAAACTAATTAACCACCGATCTAATACTATTAAGAAGAAACTGTACAGTGCATGCTCCTACATACATGACCGTGCCAACAATTTAAACGGTGATCATGATTCCGTTGATACATAAAAAATTCCAATCAACAATCCAGAGGAGTTGATCCGGGGATACAAGTTGGAATATAAGTGGATCTACGAATCAAAATCAAAGAAGTCGTCGGCAATCCGGAGCCAGTCCGTTGACGTGGCGTCCATCCCTGCTGCCGAGGTGGCTATGTTCACCTGCGCGCTGCTTCCTTCACCAGGACAGGAACTGCTGCCAGCCCCGACGAAGCTGGATGGCTTGCTGCTGAGGCCGAGCTGGATGTCCGTGGACAGCGTCGGTGCCGCTGGATGGTCGGCGGCCGCCATGGCGAGGTCCTGGGCACGGATCGCTGTCGAGCTAGTGGCCGGAGCAGGGCGGATGACTGGCCGCGGGGAAGTGAGGCAGGTGTGGTCGCCCCAGTAGGTGACCTCGTACATGAAGGGGTCCTCGTCCAGGCGCCGTACCGACTTCTTTGCCAGGCATCCGGAGCTAGTCCTGTGAGGGCACCTGTAGTAGCTTCTGCGGATTGCAACAAGAGTATCAGCATTTTTATCAGAATCGATCACCATGGCATAATGCATGGCTAATATATACGCGTAATCCATTCGTTGGTAAAAACATACAAGGAAAACTATCCATGAGCAGCAAATATATCTGTGTGCCCGCGGGCAAAATGCCCGGTGGGCGTTGATGCGAGTCTCAGCGCTTTACGCCCGTGGGTGCGGGTGCGGATTTGCTTCCAATCCCAATTAATAACCGACAAACAAAGACTGAATAATTGTAAACTCCTGCATTCCAGACATCCACCTTGGGACTTTGATTACCTGGGATTCAGGGAGCCAGGGAAATCCTTCTGTCCATACTTGCGCCACGTGTACCCGTCGTCTGGTAGCCCACCCATGCTGCGTTCAATCGTTGTCCTATTCGGCCTCTGCTCCCTCCTGCAATTAATAATGAAAAATAAAACACAAAGACATCTTTTGCTCTAAATATCTCTTTCACAACCTAGCATGAATATCTTCTGTAAGATTTTAATTAATCATCGACAACCACTCGTACTACTCCCACCGTCCGATTGCAAAATACAAACCAGAACGTCCAAATGGTTTTTATTGTGGCATTTGGCTAATCTGTAAAAATATACTCCTCCAAGTTTTCCGCTAACTTTTGTGTTCTAACGACATCAAAATAAAACCAAAGGTAGTATTGATTCAATAAAGAAAAAAAGAGTGGTATTATGAAAGTACTTCCTACGTTTGCATTTCTTGCTATGAGCACAAGTAACAAGGAGAAGCGAAAAGATTTGATACAAGACAAGGAGAGGGAAGAGAGAGATGGAGAGGTGGGTGAAAAAGATGTAATGCCTAGAAAACAGAAAGGAGAAGGAGGAGAGAGATGCATTGGAAAATAAGAACAACTTTTTTCGACCAAACTACAACTTTTGCGAAATGAAATGAGTATTTCCATGCTAATAAACCTAACTATTTCTTTGGCTGAAAGATTTTACCTGAAAAGGAAAACTAATTTTTCATCTTGCTAAAATTGTACCAAGTAAGCTCTCAAGTAAAAATGAGTAAGTAATTATGTAAGATTGAATTAGTCAGCACAATTTTGCAAGATTCAATTAATCAGCATGAACTCTAATTACCAAAAAAAAATCAGCATGAACTCATAATTACGTACACTATTCAACCTAATTTATAAGTCCCAAACATAAACATGCTGTTTAATACGACATTTTGGATAATAGTATCCATACAAAATATTAATTTAAATAAATAAAACTTTGTCATGAAGAGATTTAATTTTTGGGTTCGGTCAAGAATTTCTATAAAACCGATCAACTTTCAAAATATGACTTATGTGTTTAGATTTACCAAGAGAAATATTTTCACGACATATATTGTGTACTCCTATATTGTTGAAGTTGATAAACATTTATCCACATCATTTGTCAAAGATATATTTGATCAAATCCTGAAACGAAGCCTTTATGGGATGGAGGGAGTAGAGTTGAATACTATGAACATAATCTGTCGTCACAAATCAACAACATCAGCTTTATGTGTTATCAATCTAACCAATCCTTTTGCTATTAATAACAATAATAAAAGATAAAAAGAGTAGCTATTTGCTACAACTGTGCTACCTGATGTCATGTTTTTTCGATGTTTCAGACAAGAAGTTCGAACTGAATGCGTAGCTATAATTTGCTCTATAAAATGTCTAAGAAAATAAGAGCGGAGGGAGTACTGCAACTTGTTCTCTCGGAGGACGGCGACAAGAAATTCTTACTGCGTCGCAATCCGTGAACAAGTACAATATGCGTTCATGGAAAATTCGCGGCCTTAATTAAAAAAAAAATATATATATATATATAGCTGGCTTTTCCACCTTGTGGCGTGGTAATATAAAGGGGTTGAACAATTGACTGCCAAAACCAACGAATAGGCGTGATGCAACGTTAACGTACCTCCTACCAGACCGCGGCTTGATTGGCGGCGGCGATCCTTCCACTGGCCTGACTGGGCCGCCCGAGGTGCCTTCAACGTGCGCTCCAGTGTGGAAGGACGGCGCAGGGTGGAGTACGTTGGGGAAGAAGGGAGGAGGCCGCGTGGCCACCGCCACGTCCCCTGCTTGCCCCTGCAACATGCCGATGGCCGCGACATAGGCGCGGACAATGCCTTGGCAGCGCTCGGCGAGGTAGGCCGGGTCGTTCTGGGTCGCAGGGAGCTCGCTCATGAGCTCCGTGGCGAGCCGGAACGCCTCGTGGATCTGCGACAGCGACGTGCCGCCCCCAGCCGACAACGACGTCAGGCAGCTCAATTCACCGGCTGATGAAAGACTGGCGTCCTCCCTGACGATCACCCGGGCTGTATCCGGCGGGTTGTCGACATGGCTTTTGCTCGTCGATGCCGCCAGCGCCTGCTGTTGGTGTTGCTGCCGCTTGATATCGGTGTTGCTGCCTTCAGATAGCTCGAGCGCAGGAATGCAGCTGCTGGAGTAGAAACCGACATCTTGCACATCAATGTCCGCCATAACTTCTTCATTGAGGTCCTGAATCTTGTATTGCTTTTGGCGCTCCAATTCTTCTTCGTTTCCTGTTATGTCCTCCATAATTTCTTCATATTCAACAGAGCCATCGTCCTGAGTCTCGTGTTGTTTTTGGTCCTCAGATTCGTCGTCTGTACTGCTAAGATCTCCCCATAAGTATAACAGTTTTACACATTGCACAATGACTGTTGCTTGCCCCCCCGATCTCATTGCTTCTTTCAGTGCCACCTCTACAGCCGTTCTGTAGGTTTCGTCAGGTCCAGCACGACCAATTGTTGCGCAAACCTCACTGACGGCTGATAAGTGCTTGATCCCGACTGGTATACTTGGCTTATTAGTTCTGCTGGCATTGAAATAGAGCTTGAGCTTCCTGAGGCTAGGCATGGCATCTGGCTCGAATTGCAGCAAAGGTCGGCAGCACTTGAATTTGAAGCATTTAAGAACTGGGAATCCTGTCTTACCAATGACAATCCTTTCTGCAGGATCGGTGTGGATGTATAGAGAAAGAACATTGAGATTAGGCAATCCTCTGAGAATGTCAAGACCATTACTGACTAGACTGCGGACACCAATCTTTAAAATGCAGAGGTTATCAAGTTGTTTGATGCACCTGGGGAGGTAGGAGAATACGCAAATGCGCGGAGAAAGCTCAAGCCTCCGAAGAAGTTTTGGGGGAGAAGTGCTTGTGAAGTCATCACTTGAATCGACCATGCTTGTGGGACCAGCATGATCCGGAGAATTTGCACTACGAGCAGATTTAAGAGCTAGAGTTACAGACTTGAGATTGCCTAGTTTCTTAAAAATCAACCACAGAAGGGACAACATCTTGCTCCCCAGATCGCAAGGCTCCTGTGTGGTAGTCCAGGTGAGCTGAAGATCTTGGAGATTGGTCAGGCTGCTAAGGCTGTGCACATTCTCTGTTGAATTACTACTCAGATCAAAATAGCCAAGTGTGCGAAGCGACGTCATGTTGCTAATCCCATTCGGCAGCTTTGTCTCAGCAGGAAGACTAAGATGGAGCAAGCCAGACAAATACACAATATCTGATGGAACAGCACATACTCTTGCATCTATTTTAAGAGTTTCCAAATGTTGTACACCGGACATATGGGTTCGTAGTTCTAAGGTGGCATTAGATGCGACCATCAAATATCTCAGACGGAAAAGTTCTGAAATTCTGGTGAGGTCCAAACTGATGACACCCTCATCGCCCCAAAAGTGGAGGATTAGAACTTGAATAAGCCGAAACTCCACAATAGAAGGCATACACTTAAAGACCCCGAAGAATGCAAGCGTTCGAACTTGTGACAGTCTCATATTTGTTGGTGCCATTGCATCTTCTGCATTACCAAAGTGAAGAGACAGTCGACGAACCTTATCAGCAAGTGTGATGTTTGCTTCAGAATGATGTATTGCAGTCACAAAATTCTCTTCTATGGACTTGTATGAAATTATAAAGTTGAGTACCATTGGGTGAACTATGCACGACAACACCTCACCATTGTCATTTCTATGCACAGGCTGGATCAAATTTCGACCAACAAGCTCATCAAAACAAGCCTTTGAAATTTCTTCCCTGTCTTGCCCTTCGGTTGCACATATAAAACCTTCAGCTATCCACTGATTCACCAAATCATCCTTCAAAATTATGGTTCCCTCTGGATACATACTCATATACAGCATGCATACTTTCAAATTTTGGGGAAGATGGTCGTAACTAAGATTGAGTACTTGTTTCATCCCTTCCCATGTAGGATTTGTCATCAAAATGTGACCTAAGGAATTGTTTAAATTATCCCATTGCTCTTTTATGTCGAGCTGACTTGCTAACAGACTGGCAATAATGACAATAGCTAGAGGCAAACCACCACATTTCCTTATAATATCACACGAAACTTCCTTAAGTTCTGAAGGACATTCACGAGGGCCAAACACTGTACTAAAAAATAATTCTCTTGAGTCATCCACATTTAGCGGTTTCATCTTTAAAACATACTTGGAGTCATAACCACATGACTGCAAAGCCACCTCCTCAATTTCTGTTGTTGTTATAATCCTGCTGCCACTGTTATTTTCTGGTAGAGCATACTTAATGATATCCCACGTAGACATCGCCCACAAATCATCAACTATGATCAAGTACCTGCAAATATGTTTTTGCCATAAGAAAATGTAAGACCAGTAGCTAATATCAAACGACAAATTAAGACTATCACACCATCTAGAATTTTACTTTTTACAGATCTTATAATAACTCCAACAGGATTTATAATTCTATGATGTTGTATTGAATCATATCTCAAGGACAAATTAAGACTAATGCAATATACAGAATGCTTGATTGTGTATAGAAATAGGTCAAGGCTCAATGCTCAAGGACTTTGCCCTTAGAAAATACTAGAAGGACCTCCTGTATCAGCATTCCTATATGATGAATTTAGCCCCTTCAGTCCCTTCAGTGAAATTGTCAGGAACAATGAAAAGTTTAATATAAACTCTTCTGTGGCGCATTCAATTTAAATTGAGCAATCATATGGTAGTAGACACGGTGGAAACATACACGTAACGGAGTTTGTCTTGTGCAGCAAATTTTTCATGATGTAAATACGTTTGTATTTTTGATTGAAGAGGAAACTTAAATTGTAATTTGTAGTAGCATGTAAGAAAAACACAACACCTCTTATCTCGTAGATGTGTCCTTATAGTTGAAATTAGGCTATGCACCTTCCAAATGTCAGGTGGTAGGTTTGGGCGAACTTGGGAGAGCATGCTGATGAAAATTCTCATCATATCAGGCTTTCGGGACATCCGGATGAACGCTCTGCATTCAAACTGTCGTCCAACCTTGCGGTACAACTCATTTGCAAGTGTAGTCTTACCGACTCCTCCGAATCCAACTATTGATACCACCTTGAGCTTCTGCTGCTCTGCATCATGCATACCCAGCAGCCACTCTTCCAGCTTGTTCATAGCGGCACCCATTCCAACAAGAGGATGGGCGTCGTTTCCAGATGGTCTAGGCTTCCAAGTTCTAAAAGATGCAGAAGTGCCAGCAGCTCCACCAGGATTGTACTCACTGTATCGTTGAAGCGCCTCTTGCACGCGCACGCTGAATTCTCTGATCTTGTTTGCCATCCAAAGACGCTGCCTCAGGTTCGAAGGTAGCCTAGGGGTAGTCTTGCTCCTATGCCGATAGATGATTTTACGGCGAGGAATTCTTCTTATGGACCAGCTCTGGGAACCAGCGGCATGCTCATACTGGTCGATGAAATCCTCGATGTCATAGGACAGTTCGCGAACCTCTTTCGTCCAGACAACCATAGCATGTTCCTCAAGATTCTTGTTCCTTTGACCATGAATAATAGCTACTACTTCCTCCAGATCACGCTTGATGAGCCGGATCTCATCCTCTGCTCCCTTTGGAAGCACGTATCCATGATGTAGTAAAGCTTCGAGCCTGCCGGGAATACTGAAAATGGGAGCCTCCATAGACTAGTACCTCCCTGGAGCCAAAGTGGCTGCATGTAACAGATCATTAGCAAGGCTGAGCATGGAGCATAAAAGCTGCTGAATAAAAAGCAAACGTTACAAATAGGCACCTAGCAAGAACCCTAGAAGTTGAAGGCGCCAGGGATGATCTGAGTAACATTAGGGACCTCTCCGAGGAGCCATGGCAGAAGGACAAGCGAGAGACTTGTTCCACTCTGATTCATTGCCTAGTGAGTGGAATGTTATCAATTCATCGTCCCCATCGCTTTCCAATTATTTACTCACTTGCGCACTGTATTCAAAGTTAAAGCTACAGCTATCAGTTGGCATCTTTAGGACAGCTCGTTTCCTGCAGACGAAACGATTGAATACCAACTGGGTCATGTCTCATGTGCGTAGTTGTTTGTGACAACGCATCAACTGGACTTTTCTGCCTATTTCTTCAACTACCTGCCTTATAAAATTATTGACGCTCAGACAAAGAAAACTAGTACTAGAAAACAAAACTGTTCTTACTGTTTGAAACGTCAATAATCCTAATGGATGGAGTATTTTTTTTTAATATCTGATGTCGCCTGCCGACAACTCCTAGTGACTTGATGACGAGAAAGATAGACTTTTAAGATGCTCTTTACATGCCACCCCTGGAGTGTTCACGAAATTCAGAATTGTGAAACAACACTTACACTTCACATGATTTACGTTCACCAGAGAATGCAAAATAGTTCACCAAAGTTTCAGAAAATACACAAAGTTTCAGAACATACACACTGTGTGGAAATGCTAACATAAATGTGGCGTGCTTGGGTCTGTGTATGTGTGTGGGTGGGTGGTGAAGTGTGTGCCAATCTTTTATTTGACTCCGCCAAGGCGTGGATACCAATTTTCTTCCTGAGGGTGGAGGTTCTAGGACCTGCCTTTCTTCTTCCTTAATACACTTTCTTTGCTGATCCACAAAATTAGCCAAGGCATATCAGTATAGTGCAGTGCATAAGACACAAAACACATACAAAGATTCATGGAGTCTGCCGTGGCGAGTGCTTTCTTGAAGAGCGTGATGGGGAGGCTCTTCCTGGTGCTGGAGAAGGAGTACAACAAGCACAAGGGCCTTGCCCAAGAGACCCAGTCCATCCAGCAGGACCTCCGCATGATCGCTGCCGCCATGGACGACCAGCTACGTGCTCTGGGGAAGCACGACCGCACGGCCGTTGCAAGGCTGCACAGCGAGCTGATGCTTGATCTGGTGCACGACATCGAGGACTCGGTTGATTGCTTCATGCATCGCATCAGGTGCAAGCAGCGCGCCGGAAGCGGGGCGTCCTCCTTGGTGCATCGGGTGACACACGAACTGAAGAAGGTTCAGATCCGTTCGGGCTTCGCCGGCGAGGTCCAGAAGCTAAAGGCGCGCCTCAGGGAAGCACATCAGCGGGTCATCCATGCAGTTCCTACTGCTTGTGGTGGTATGGCTAACGGATGGCCTTCAACGACAGCTTGCTCAATGAAGCCTCATGTCACGCACAACCCGGTGGGCTTCGAGAAGCCCCTGAAGGAGGTCCAATCGCTGTTGGACGAGGTGAACGGCGAGCAGGATCAGCTGAGGGTCATCTCCATCGTCGGGTTCGGTGGCTCGGGGAAGACAACCCTCGCGAAAGCAGTCTACGAAAGCAAAGAGACCAAGGCGAAATTCGACTGCCGTGCTTGGGTCCCTGCTACCGCAGGTTCGCCGGAGGCCAGCGAGGGGATGAGGGGGATCCTGCGTGTCATACTTCAGCAAGTTCTTCCCAAAGACACTATGGAAGTTGACAGCCAACATCAAGAGTCCTCACTGAAAGAATACCTCAAGAACAAAAGGTGCGTGGAACAGTCACATTTCCTTTTTTGACATCATATATTTGTGGATTGAGTAAGCAATAATTTAATGGTTTAGTTTGTAGTGTTACCCAGGATGGTACAACTTGGAACTGTAACCCAGAAGAAGTAATTTGTGTTTACTAATTTAACCTTCGATATAAATTATTGACACCAATGTAAAAAGTGTGAGCATGTGCACACCTAGGCATTCGTTTAGGAAAACCCATAAAAACCTATTGTAAGTGATTTAGTGATCACAGAAAAAAAGATCAAGTTCACCCGTAGTAATATTTCACTGGTACAGTTTAATTGATTATGTTCTGTCAGCCTCACAAAAGTAATCAAACTGCATATTTTTTCCTACTGATTCTTATGCTCTGCCTAGAAACTTACATTCTATTTGAGGAACTCTAAAATGACACGCTACAATTCTGGTTAAAAAACACACCTAGCTATTTTTTCACTGATTATAAAATATAACCACTAAGTGACTGCACTCAACTTTTGCTTCTTATTGGTTAATTTGATTGCTAGGTATTTAATTGTCATTGATGACATTCGAGTGGATGAATGGAGCGCCATATACTCGGCCTTTGAAGACAACAAGAGAAGTAGCAGAATAATACTGACCACAACTATTCGACCAGTGGCCAACATGTGCAGCCATGGAAGTGGTTACGTGTACCAAATGGACACCCTTTGTGAAGAAGATTCCAAGAAAACAGTCTTTCCAGGAGTTACGTCGCCTGAGTTGGACCAGGGTTCAGCAGCGCTATTGGGAAAATGCGATGGTCTTCCACTTGCTCTGGTCAGTGTCTCCCATTACTTGAAGAGCTCAACTGAACCCACAGGAGAGCTATGCCAAAAATTATGCCGCAACCTGGGTTCTTATCTCAAGGAACATCATGGCCATGACAACTTTTCAGAACTAAGAAGAACGCTTTTTGACAATTACGACAATTTGTCAGGTTATGCTCTGAATTGCTTGCTGTATCTTGGTATATTCCCAAACAATCGTCCTGTTAAGAGGAAAGTCCTTATCAGGCGTTGGATTGCAGAGGGATATGCACGAAGTAACTCTCTCTGCTGCGAACAGGACATTGCAGATGAAAATTTTAATAAACTTATTGACCGGAATATCATTCATCCTATTGACACAAAAAACAATTCACAAGTGAAGACATGCAAAATTCATGGAATCATGCATGAGTTCGTGCTGCACAAGTCTTTGTCACAGAGATTCATCAGTGCATGGTCTCATGATCATCCAAGACTCGGTGACAATGCTAATAATGCTCGTCACCTTTCTATCCATGCTGGTGAGCCAACAGAATGTGTGGCATCTGATGAAGATTTATCTCGTGTCCGATCTCTGACAGCCTTTGGGGATACAGATGGTGCCATTTCTTATGTTCGCAAGTGTAAGATGTTACGAGTCTTAGATCTAGAAGAATGCAATGAATTGGAGGACAGTCATCTCAAACACATATGCAAACTAT
Organism: Eragrostis nindensis; assembly: GCA_012490785.1. NCBI lineage: Eukaryota > Viridiplantae > Streptophyta > Magnoliopsida > Poales > Poaceae > Eragrostis > Eragrostis nindensis. The sequence continues at coordinate 133,824 of JAAXCT010000361.1, read as the reverse complement.
GGCATCTGAAATATCTGAGCCTGGGGGGCACTATCTGCGAGCTTCCCAGGTGTATAGAAGGACTGCACTGCATAGAGACACTTGATTTAAGGAAAACCAAGATAGACTTGTTACCCATAGAAGCCATTGAGCTGCCACACTTAGCTCATCTATTCGGAAAGTTTATGCTCGATAAGAATGATCTGAAGAATGTGAACAAGATGAGTAAACTACAAAAGTTCCTATCAGGAGGCAAGGGAAACTTGCAGACTTTAGCAGGATTTATCACTGATGACAGTCAAGGATTTCTGCAACTTATTGGTCACATGAAAAAACTGAGTAAGGTTAAGATATGGTGCAAGCGTGCTACAAATAACTATGTTGGTGATCTTTCGCTGGCCATTCAGGAATTAAGCAAGGTCCCTGTGGATAGGGCAATTGATCGTTCTCTCTCACTTGATTTTGGAGGATGTTCAGAAAATTTCCTCAGCTCACTTGATTTGGAGCCATGCTCTGAAGGTTTCAAATATGATTTACGGAACCTAAAGCTCCAAGGCAAGTTCATGCAATTGCCTCCATTTGTTAACTTGCTATCAGGTCTTACTGAGCTCTGCATTTCATTTGATACTGTCACACGGGGTGTAATTTCAGCACTAGTCAGATTGAGAAAATTGCTATACCTGAAGTTAGTTGCAAATCAGCTTGAGAATTTCGAAATAAAACAAGGGACATTCCCAAGCCTGCGACGCCTGTGCTTTGTGGTGCAAAGCCTCACGTCAGCTCTGCCAACCATTGAGCAAGGAGCTTTGCCAAACCTTGTCTCACTCCAACTGCTCTACCGAGGTCTGGTTGGTCTTTCAGGTATCAATATTAAACACTTCAAATATCTCAAGGAAATCACAATCCACAAGAAAGTGAATGCACAAACAAGACAAGATTGGGATCATGCAGCAATGAACCACCCAAATAGGCCAAGATTTTTATTGCTCGAAACGGCCGATGCAATGGAAAGCAGGGTAGTAGAATCTTGTGCCATGTTGGAGAAGCGGAAAAGGTGTGCAACCCAACCAAATTCAGAAGACAGACTAGATTCTAATTTCAAGAAGATGAAAGTTTCAGAGCCATCTGGCGGTGGTAATGAGCTTAATGTCATTGTCCAGTATTCCAGTGCCTCTGCACACCTAGGAACCTGATCGTTTCTGTTTCTTATCTGTGCTTATTATGCGACTCTCTTTCTCTACGCCTGTTTTTTTTCATAGAATAGAAACCTTTAACCTTAATGTAATGTTTCGAAGGATGTACTGAATCCTTTGTATATGCTGCTGCTAATACAAATGACCTGACATCTCTTTCTTCCTTATGTAATGCATGCAGAGCTAGTGGCACTTCTTTTCTTTATTTTTTTAAAGAAAACATAGGAGGATGTTATTTGAGATGCTGCGGCTAATACAATTGATCAGACAGTTATTTATTGGGCGTACTCTTGAATGAATCTTATATGTGCCAAAAATGGTTACAACACGATGGTTCATGACTATTTCTGTTTTGCATAATGTAATTCCCCATGTGACGGCTGTCGCTACAGTTGACGGGTTTTCTGTGGCAAATTGTAGAGATATCTTATTGGACCGTAATTCAAATAAGCTGATCCTCAATAGGAGCTTGGAAACCGTGAATGAACTTCACACATTACTACATCAGAACGCCTCATGGGTGTCTTGTGCAAACAGATAGATAAAAGATACCTCATAGCATTATGTAAACGATGGTAGTTTTTTTTCACAACCGACACCAAATTGGATGGACGTGCTCGGACGCGATGGATAATGGTATAAAGCAGTAAGGTCTAAACTAGAACTAACTACTTTATTCCGACCAGCAAGAGGCAGTCATCTACCAACTATATCTGACTACCTTTATACAATAACCAGAGTAGGTTATGTTTTTTAACCGACCGACACCTAATAGTGGGCTGGTTAAATCGCATGAAAGGAAGTAGCAAGGCAGTCAGGTCAATATGGTGACCGATTCAATTAAGTTGTAATTCTTGTGGGATGTGGCCCATATATATAGGGATGTGGCAAGTGAAATAGAGGGGAGTGGGAGGTGTGGGCGGTACGGTGGAGCACCCATCCATTCTTATACTGTATCTTGAGGATGGTGACGGTGAGGCACTGAAGAGGGCGTGGTTCGATTAGTGGAGTAGAGATAGAAGTAGCTAGTTAATGTAGCATGGATCATAAGAGTGGTGACGTGCCCCCAAATTCTTTTTTTTTTCAACGAGCGAAGACTTTGCATATTTTGATAACTTTTGGGTGTATGAACCTGGTGATATTATGTAAGTATATTGTAACTTGTTCTATTTTGTGTCATACTAACGTTTGAGGAATAAAATAACATCCGTAAAAAATCCTATCAAATCAAAAACCGAGCATGCCTAAACAAGTCAGCTCCATAATCAGGGACCCTACATCAATAGCTTAATTATGCAGTCAGTTACATAACAGTAACCGACTGTGTTTTGCTCCAATTGTTTACCTGCGAGATTTTATAATCCAGCTTATTGGTGTTGGTATATAATCTGGATTTTATAAGAAGGGTAATAAGCTAGTGAGGTTATTTGACAACCTAGATTATAAACAAGTGGATTAATGATTCTAGATGACAAAATACACGCAACTCGGAATATAAGCTAAAATAAACCCCTCTAAGGAAACATATGGATTATCATAATATGAGTGTACCATATAATATGGTTGTTTGTTTCAGCTTTATAATATAATACGAAGGGTAAACAAACAAGCCAGTCAACATGTATCATTTTGATGATCACTAGATATTCAGACTGGGTTCTGTTTGTATGATATGCTTAACAAAGAAGGAGATATACCACATTTCCCCATAAAGCAGTGGATTGAAAACACCAATCGATTGCACACTTGACATTTGCACTTGGTCTACTTGCTAACGCAGACTTTACATTTTCAGTCGGATGTTAATTATTGCAGACATACTTTTTGATTGCCGGCTGCTTTTGAGAAACTAATTTTAATTTTTCTATCGCCCCATTTACTAGTAGTTGAATTAAACTTAATACTACGCATTGTAACTTAAAATCTATTCACAAAAAAAGTTACTTATAATCTGGCTACGTCGTGTGACATAAACAATCCATATCATGTTGATGTAAAATGGACTATATTCAAGACATGTATGACTCAACACGTACCTTTTATTGGCAATGGACATGCCACTACAATATACATGATTCCAATAACACTGGAGAACCAAAATAAACACAAAATTAGGCCTATTTTGTTTTACCACCAAATGTGCGGATCCCATTTGTTAGTGTTAAATGGATTTATGCGTTTTAACTATAACTTATCCAAATAAAATTTCCTACAAAATTTTAATGTTTTTCAATCTCCTGTTTTGCACTTGCATTCTTATCCTATTACTATATTTTTTTTCCTAATCATGTGATTTTCCTATCCTAGTTCCAAAGGAAACCTTAATCATCCCAGAGATTATGTTGTATAAACCATTCATCGAATTAACAACGGAAACCTTAATCATCCCAGAGATTATGTTGTATAAACCATTCATCGAATTAACAACTTCGATTAATGGTTTATACAACATAATCTCTGGGATGATGAAGGTTTCCTTTGGAACTAGGATAGGAAAATCACATGATTAGGAAAAAAAAATTGATACACAACAAAACTAAGCATGAATCTACCCATAGCAAAGGCACTACCCAACTAGGCTTCAAGTAAAATGAGAAATATCTAGTAAATCATCGCATATGATTCAATATTTAGACAATTTGCAAGTTTGTAAAACGATACAAAAATTGGTCAATGTGATCAAGAGTACTTGCCTTTCTAGATATAGTTTCTGAGTCATCTTGAGCTCTTGCTTCTTGAAATTCTTACACAGCTTTTGAACATGACCGTCTACTCGCACGAACCGACAAAGAGAAAGCAAAAAATAATTAAGAAAAATAAGGTGAACATATTATACACATCATAACAGCACTATGGTTGAATATCGTACAATGGAATAAAGGTACAGGCATCGTCTAAACTGAAGTTACGATTACAAAGGTGTGCTAAGTCAAAGGTTTTAGGGACTAAAGGGTAATTGAGAGAATTTTGAGGCAGTAATAACATGAAATATTTGACAAGACTGATAAATAGTGACACAACTAAGGATAAAAACAAGGGTTGGTTATTGAAAAATTGGTGTAGATATTAGAGGCTATATTGAAATAGTCCTAAGGATGGCATAACAGCACTTGAATTCACAGAAAATATAGAGTATTTTGTAGGACATTCCGGATTTATTGTTGTGAATGTAAGTCCACGGATCTGTGGATGGCTATGGGGGTTAATACGGTCCATGGTGGAGCGACCCCAAGAGGCAACGTCAGTGTTCCAATGGTGGCCATGCGAGATTGATCCGACGGTCGAGGTGGGTCCGGCCATGAGCGTCAGATGGGCGGCGCCGCTGCTCGCCCATGGCGGGGCATGGCATCAGTAGCTCGATGTGAGATGCGCAAAAGAGGGCGGAGGTGCTGGGAGTCTCACCTTGGTGCTTCGCGACAACAGAAGAGCTCGAAGTCGAGCTCGCAACAGATAGAGGCGGACGACGGCGATGATGCTCGGTGAAGGTCGACCTGCGGCAGCAGAGACATCTCCTGGCGGGTCTGGAATTTCCTCGCGGTCTCAGAGGCGCAGGTAACGTCGAAAGGGAGATTCGGGAGGGCTTGGCGGCGTAGATCAGCTCTTCGCCGGAGTTAGAGAAGGCGGCTCCCGTGCGACGGTTTTGGATTTGGTGGCGGTAACGGGGAAATTACGGTGGAGGGAGGGAGTGCGCAGTTGCACACAGACGTGCTCAGAGGTGGTGGGCTGGTGGTTTCTTGCGGGGATTGGCCGGCCTGATATGGCCCAAGAGCAACGTTTCGGCCCAAGGTAGTTTTAGGTTTAGGAAACGTCAGATGAATAATAGTAGGCAATTGAGACATCGCTCCAAAAAAAAAAAAGTAGGCAATTGAGACAGTCTCCTGTTCCTAAAAAAAAAAGACAGTCTCCTCAAAAAAAAAAAAAAAAGGCAATTGAGACAGAACAAAATCTGGATAAATTTGAACAAGATGACAAATGGATTTTTAGTGAATGTGGAATGTGAGGAAAATTTAAAATAAATTTTTCCAAATTTCAATGTCCTTGACCCATTCTAATATTTTATAATTGTATTTTCGTCCAATAAAACAAATCAATTTTATTTTTTGACAAAAAAGTTTGAAAGTTGGACAAATAGTCCTATTTTATTGTTTGAAAGTTCAGAAACCCAAATTTGGAATTTACAAAGTACATATAGGCATTTCGGGTTATTCTCTTCATAATGGTAATGGAGGATAATTGTTAAAACACGTGGAAGGTATTTTTGGACTTATTCTTAATAATGGAGTGGTGCCTATTTTCTTTCCTTATTGCTCCTATTATTAATGTGGTAATTTCTAGACCTGACAAAAGCTTCTTTTATTGACCAAATATTAAGTTAATAGGTAATTCTAAAACAATTGAAGGATATTTTGGACCATCTTTTTTAATAATGGTAGCTAAGTAATTTTCTTTATTTTTAATCCAATTAATGCGATGAGTTCTATCCCTTGGGAGCGAACATGGTGGGTACTTTTGTTGGTTAATACTAAATTAATAGATTACTCTTTAATAACTTGTATTAGATCAAAGTCAATAAATTCAAGGTATCGATTATCCCTCAAAAACTAAGGGGTGTGGCACATCCTATATGTTAGAGCATCTCCAAGAGATTACCAAAAAATTAGCCCTATAAACTTGTTTTTGGGAGAAACCAAAAAATTATACGGGACCATTTTCCTTTCCTTCTCCAACAGTTCCTTCTTAAAAATAGATTAAAACACTTCTGATTAGGCCGGTCAGCATTTGGGGCCACAAAATCATTAATTCTAGTGAAAGAAGAAGGAATAGGGATCCCAATTCTTCCCTTGTTTGTAGCTACAAATGAGGGGAGTTTAGGGGGTATGAAAAAGTTGGGAGTAGTTTTGGGGTGCTGTTGGAGATGGTTTTTTTGATTGAATCACATTATTTTGATTTAAGGAGAGGTTTTAGGGCTCTTTTGGAGATGCTCTTACAAGTTAAGGAGCAATGATCAAAAGATTTCGGCTCCTCAATATATTATATATAGCTTTTTTTGCCCTTTTTTTTTGCCGGTTTTCATGCATGTCGTGTAAGTTCACTAGCATTCTTAGCAGGTAGGCTAACAACGTTTAACTTCTGCCTAGATGAAATGTCATGGTACCTGCTTTCTCATGAGCAGAGCGTGCAAGAATAAGCTCAGGGAATGAACACACTGCCAAAATCACATACTTTGTCATTGAGGAATTCCGAGTCGAAAGAAACAAGTTGCAGACTCACCATAGGATGCACACAGTGTGTGAGGTGTACATTCTTAGGTGTGTGTCCGGTGTACAAAAACAACAACCGTGTCAAGATGGTGATTTTAACGCCACCATATTCACTAGTACAAAAAAAGCCTAATATGACAGTGTAAAATTTACAGTAATGGCGGACACCTAGCGATGCGTCACTGCTAGCCCCGCATTAGTTACTGTAGCATTTAGCAGTGGCGGACAGGCTGACATCAACGGACGCTGGGATCTGTAGCCACTCATCAGTGACGTCAGCATCGTGCGCCACTGAAATATAGAACAGTAGCGGACAGGCTGACGTCATCGTGCTCGTCACTAGTGTTTTTATTTTCAGTGGCGGACGCGTGGCGTCAGCCCATCCGCCACCGCATATCATCTGGCCCATTCGGCCCGTTTAACCCGAGTCTTCGAGATCGTATATAAACAACCCTTTACTCCAGTTTCCTCTCTTCTCCGAGATGCCGCTTTCTCCTTCCTTCTCTCTCCCACGCACAACCTCTCTCCCATTGCTCAGTTTCCCCCTCCACTTTGTCTCCCTGCCCGCGATTCCCTCCTCCCTCCTCCACTCCACGTGCAGATCCGGCGGAGTGGCATGGTCGAGGATCCGCGGCGGCGCTGGGCGGTGCGGGCGAGGATCTGGCAGCCGCGCGGGCAAGGATCCCACAGCGGCGCTGCACAGCGCAGGCGTGGATCCGGCGGCGCGGGCGAAGGATCCGGCGCGGAGGGAGTCGACGTCCACCTCCACTGGGATCCCCCTCCTCCTTCCTCGAGCTCACCCTCCCTGCTGGACATGCTGTCTCGGAGCGCTCGTGGTGATCCTGCGCAAGAGGGCGCGACGGCGCGTGGCCGGCCTCCTCACCGGATCTGGCGGCGGCAAGTCCAGCACGACGGACAGCTTGGTGCGCATCTCTCTTCTTGCTTTCCAATGCTTCTAGTTTCGTTGGTTTCAGGTTCCATTTTGGTGGGTTGAGCCACGGCGCGGTGCGGTGCATGTGTTGAATTTCTGCAAGCCACTAGTGCGGCGTTGTGCGTTCATCCCGCAAGGTGTTTGACGTTTTGCTGGTGTCTTTCCTTTCGCCTCTTTCTTGCCTAGTTCAGAAGTTTTCATCTCCTTGACCTTTATTTGTTCTTTGATTTCTCAGGTTCGTTCAAGGGCCGGCAGGGTAGCATACTCGTCGCCAGTAACCTCACGACTCTCGAGACAACTCCTGGGTAAGCAGACAAGCGCAAATAACACTACACAGCCATGTCTACATGCGCACACCAGCTGTTCGACGATATGCTCTTATGATGTGGCTTCTTTGTGAAATAGTGATGCCTGGCTTTGTCTGTTTGTATTGGATTGGTTTTGTTTGTTTGCATTGGTGATCCCCATTCCTCCATTGAAACATCAGTGTAGCGGCCAGTTGCAAATTGTTAGGCTTTGCTGTATGCGGCATGATTCCTTTCTTTTGTGTCTGCAGGATGCAATTGAAGAATGCTGAAAGCTTGGTGGTGGACATGGTTGGTGAACAATAGTGGGCTTCCTGAGTTGTTTGCAGTTTATGTTTTTTTTTTGTCTCACTTGTACAAGAGGAAAACAAGTGATTTGTAATTCTGTAGATTAGTGAAATGGATTGTGTGTATATTGGCAAACTGATTTTGCTTCCTTTCAATTGATATCTTGTCTGGTTTGATTTTGTATCTACGGCGTTTGCATATGAACCTGTCATCTCTGCTCGGCTATGCAAACTAAAGCAGAGAGGACAGGGCTTTTTTTTATTTGATTAAATGATCAGCAGTGGCGGGCAAACACATGTTGTAGTGGCGGGGGTTGTTCGCCACTGCAGCACAACTAACAGTGGCAGGCAGGCTGATTAATAGTGGCGGACGCCTCTGTCCGCCACTGCTCTTTCCGCCTAGCAGTGGCGGAAGTGTAGTGACGCACGTTTTGCCCGCCACTGCTAGCCAAAAATGCCCGCCACGAAAGGCTTTTATTGTACTAGTGGCATGTCCCCTCCGTTGTAAATTTCTAGCCTAAATGAAACCTGAAAGAGACATTAAAATTACACAAGTACAAATGTTTCCATTAATTTACAAGGGACCGATTCATGTCCCATCTAGTCTCACTTTTCTATACCTGTGACGTGAGAACTTTATTACCTCAAACTAATGACTGATCTAATAACCTAAAGCGGTTAAAGAAGAAATACAAGGTACACCTACTACATACACGGCTGTGCCAACAAGTTAATCTGCGATCATAATCTACATCAAAACTCAATCAACAATCCAGTGGAGTTGATCCTGAGATGCATGCATACGGAAATCAGTGGGGATCTACCAATCAAGTGGATCATGAGAAGGAAAGAGGGCGTCCATGCTGCTCCCACCGCTGCTGCCGGAGTTGAACATGGCGTCGGCGAGGTCCATCACCGGGTACTCCGTCTCCCTCCCTGTTGCCGAGGTGGTCACGTTCACCTGCGAGCTGCTTCCTTCGCCGGTGCCGCCACTGCTCCTAGCTCCGACGAGGCTCGATGGCATCCAGCTGATGCCGATCTGGATGGCCGTGGACAGCGCCGGCGCATGATGCTCGGCAGCCACCATGGCGAGGTCCTGGGCGCGGATCGCTGCCGAGCTAGTCGGAGAATTTGTTGTCATGGTGGCGGCGGCCGTGCCGGGAGCGGGGAGGGTGAGCAGTGGCGTTGTGGAGGTGAGGCAGGTGTGGTTGCCGCAGTAGGTGACCTCGCACATGAAGGGGTCGTCGTCCAGACGCTGCACTTTCTTCTTTGCCTCGCACCCGTAGTAGTTCTTGTGTGTGCACCTGTAGTAGCTTCTGCGTATTGCAACAAATTAATAGTGTTAACATCTCTATAGCATGGCATAACGCACGCATGCGTTAATATCAGTGCATAGCTGCATGTAATCGAAACATTGGTACTGGAAACATTTTTGTTTCCATTTTCTTAGATTGTAAAATGAGTAGTGTGTTGCCACAGGAGACGTTAGTTCGATTGCAGTAATTCTTTAAGGTTCGTGTAATTCTACACCTGTTGCCGTCCAGTTGATGTCGTTGGACTGAAAATTCTACGATTGCCTGTTCTCATATATCATTTCTGTTGTGGTGGAGAATGGTTACGTACAATCAATGGAACAAGTGAAATAGACTTCATATGGCACTGTCCAATTGAATTTTCAAGCATGTATAGACAGGGTACGCACGAGCCAAGTGAATGCCAAGACATACGAAGTAGTAGGAATGATCAACAACCAGGCGAAGTCTACGACTAGTACTAGCTTGTGCCTCTCAAGTTTAATTTCATGGCCTCGCAATGGAGAAAACAGAAAAAGTGAAGCAATGCAAGCTCAAGTCATATGTGAATGACCACATATGAAACAGGAAATACGATGGCGTGTGAAAGCATGTTATTTAATGACTTGAATCTCCACATATATCAAAGATTCTCTGGCTGTTTAAGCTCATGCATACATATACTACAAAAGTAGTACCACGCATGTCGGATCAGAATTAAACGATGAACATGAAAGGTGCATTTCTGTTGTTTTTGTCTAGTACTGTTTTCAACCAAATTAGAATTGAAAAATACTACCGATCGAGAACGGGTCATATTAACTATTCTTAAAATAAGACCGCTGTAAAACTTTTCGACCACAAGAAAGACATAGGAGAGAGTACTATTTGTTCGTCTTCTATTTTTCTTCTTTGTAAATCAAAGACCGACGAACAAAGATTGAATAGCAGCAAACTTGGGACATCGAATTATACCTGGGAAACAGGGAGCCGAGGATATCCTTCTGTCCATACTTGCGCCACGTGTACCCGTCGTCTGGTGGCTGATCCGTGTTGCCGGCTCGCTGTGCTGGAACCATCATTGTCATCCTCTCCCCGCTCTCCCTCCTGAATTAAACATGAAAAAAAAAGAAACAGACATCATTAGTTCCAACATCGATCTCTTTCACAACCTAGATTACAAAATCTTCTGCCCGATTTACTTAATCAGCATGAACGTACATGAAATGACTCGCAAAAGAAAAAGAAGAACGACAAGGAATCAGGTAATCATCCATTCCATTAATTTGCAAAACACCAATCCAGATGATCCACAGTCTTATTTGACTAATAATATCAATAGTACTAGTAATATTCTGTTTAAATAAAAGCAATCCTATATTATGAAAAGTATCTTTCATGATGGATCTGAGTGATCATTTGGCTATTGACAGTGAAAGTTGACAGAGTTTACTCGAAACGGAATCAAGTTTGACATCTGGCTAAAACAGTAGTACCATGTAAACCCTGGTGTCACTTCCCTGGAACGCATATAATGAGTCGGCACGCAATTCTTAAATATATGGCCCCGGCGTCGCCATCGTGAACAAGTAAGAGATGCGTGCGTGGAAAATTCGTTGCCCCTTCCAGGCCATGACGTGGTAAAAGGGTCTCCGCCTAGGTTTGGACGTACTCCTTGACCGCCAAAAAATTTAACGAACAGGACAGAACCCTAGCGTACGCCAACCACCGGAACGTAATTAGCGAACCTCCTCCTGCCCTGCCGCGCCTGGACCGGCGGTGATCCCCGCGACGAGGACGCCACTCGCCTGACCGGACCACAGCCGGAGGAGGCGCCCGCGACGTCGGCGCGCAGCATCTCCGGCATCCGTGCGCCGAGCGCGTCCAGCAGCTGGCGCCCCAGCTGCGGCGACGGCGCAGAACCGAGGAAGGGGTTGTTGGCTGCGCCGCCGGCGTCCGGCTGATCGGCCGCCGGGCTGAACAGGCGGAGGAGATCGCCGGAGAAGGGAGGTGGCTGCGCGGCCTGCACGTCCCCGCCGCCGTGCGCCGCCGGCAACATGTGTATGGCGGCGACGTAGGCGCGGACAATGCCGTGGCAGCGGTTGGCGAGGTAGGCCGGGTCGTTCTGGGTCGCCGGGAGTTCGCTCATGAGCTCCGCGGCGAGCCGGAACGCCTCGTGGATCTGCGACAGCACGTAGTCCATCGATCCCGGTCCCCGCTTGACGTCGCCGACCTTCTCTTCTAAGTTTATCGTGTCTTGAAGATGAAGCCCGAACGGATAATGAGGAGGAGCTGATGATGGGTGCCGTGCAAGGGCGTGCATGAACAATGAAAGGTTGTGTACAGCTTCTGAAGATAGAAGGTGAGGCTGGGTCCAAAGGTTTAATATAAGTAGCTAAAAGGGTCTGCGTATGTGTCACACGCCACGGAAATGAAACAGTAGTACGTAGCAGTAGCCAGTGTATATAGGAAACAACGTAGTACGAACACAGAGAGGATCGGCGACTCCTTTATGCGGTAAGAAAGAAGGAGATGAAGAACGGGTCATCGGTCACGGTGATTATCTATTCCGTCTGTTCTGGTCGCTTTCTCCCGGCCTGGAAGGATCTTAATACCGGCCCACGATTTCGTGGAACTTTTCCTTCAATTTGACGAGCCACTACGGGAAATTAGCTGTTTGCAAGTGCATTCTTTTTTTTTTTCAATTACAACTCAGACGCTCACGACGCACGCATACTTACCCTTATAAACGCACATACGCAAATTCTACCCTTATGAGTATCTTAATGAGCCAGTAAATCTCAAGATTGACGAAGTCACCAGTAGCGCCTCGCTGTCGGCGGCCACGTCGCCTCCCGCTGAACGCACAACGCCGTTAAATCCTAGTAAATTCGCTTCTACAGGGAATCGAACGCAGAACCTCATGTGCTACTAAGGCTCTTGTTTCCCAAGTGCATTCTATGTTGCACTCACAAACAACTGTTTTTGCCGAGTGCCGTATAAATAACACTAGGCAAAAAAAAAAAAAAACACTCGGCAAAGACTTTGTTTGCCGAGTGCTAAAAAAAAAAGCTCGGTAAACTTGCATTTTTACATAGTATTGAGTTCGGCACTCAAGCAAACAAAGTCTTTGCCGAGTGCCAAAAATAAGACATCAAGATGTATAATTCTAATTTGGAGCATTTCTTGATTCAACAAAATTGAACTACAAAATCTACATCTATCATATAGTTTCATGAAACTAGAAGAGAGATATATATGATTTGTGAACAATGTTACTACTACTATGTCGGATGAACAAATAATCAAAAAAAAAGTTGTATATCCTCAAATGTTATACAACTTTGTAGTTGAACACTTTCTAATTTGAACAAATTTTGCTAACGAAAAGTATATTTAAATTTCTCAAATTTGAAATTTGATTTTTTTCAAATGACAACAAAATAAGAGTTCAGGATCACAATAAATTATGAAACTTTGTCGTTGACAACTTTTTTATTTGAAATCATCTTGTCATCGAAAACTAAGTTTAAATTTCTCGAATTTGAAATTCAAATTTTGTAAACGACATCGGATGGAGAAACTACCAAAATGAATTTTTTAGATCTCAAAAGGTTATGAAACTTTATAGTTAACAACTATTTAATTTGAATTCGTTTATGGCCTCAAACAATTAATTTACACTCGGTTAGGTATGATATGTAAAGAATCAAAACAGATTATAGGTGCATTGAGAGTGTGGTGTAGTGGTAGAGGAGGTCCCGTGTGAAAGGAGGGTCGCTAGTTCGATTCCCGCCGGCTGCATAGCGAGCGAAATTTATGTAAAAAATGATGGGGACGGGTTGGATGGCTGGTGGGGGCCTCCTCATTAATTTTTCTCTGTTTTTAGGTTTATTTTTTTTTACACTTTGCCGAGTGTTGTGTTTTGCTGAGTGAAAAATGGCATACAACAAAAGCTTTGTCAAGTGCCCGATATATAGCACTCGGCAAATAGCTTTTTTCGATATTTGGTAAGCCGTGAGCTCTTTGCCGAGTCGTATTCAGGAGTTTTAGGCCCCGGTGCGGGAGCTAAAACGGGGCCCTATTTTTCGGAAATGTCAATAAAAAATACTCATTCTGTTCTGTAAATCTTAACGTTCCGACATGGCATCCTAGTTTCTTTTCAGTTCATTTCTCTGCTCCGAAACACAAAAAATTGAAGAATGGAGTATTGCGCACATTTAGATTTTTAGAAAGAAAGAAAATAGATGGGTAGAAACAAGAACGATAAGTAAACTGATTCAAAACATTCGGGATGGAGAGTTGTATAACCCGAACAGCATACTTATGTTTTTATTTCTTAATTGCATTATATGATTTTTTTGCGAGGTGCATTATACGAGTTTTGGGAACAAATTCATTCAAAAAATCATTTTTATTGTTGTATGAGTCAAGGAAGAAAAAATATTTTCGCAAAAAAAAAATCGGAAAGGATAAACATTGCCGAAATAATGCTACGTAGGAAGGGAAGTTTTGGAACCTAAAGAACATACATGTATTTTCTTGTTTCTTAGCTGCATTTTTTACGAGAGAGAGAGAGACTCATTATTCAAAATTGAATTATTGGTTACCAAATCGTGATTTCTACACGCTCCCACTCGATTTGCATCTGGCTTCCCCAATCGACTCCTTAAGGCAGGCATAAAGTTGTTGTCTCTTAGGTGGTCTTATGCATGACACGTAATCATAAGACAATCTATGAGACTACATATATAATGGATAGTGTTTTAGTTGTCTCAAAGAAGTACCACACTTCCTTTATTTGTGGATGAAAAAAGGAATATTTCTGAGTTGCATGGCAACTACAACTCCTATAATAATGTGAAAGTCGTCTCATACTCCTCAATTTTAGCGCATAAGGTGGTTGCCTCGCGAAACAACCGCCTCTTGCTCTCACCTCTCCCTCTCTCTCATGTCATAAAAAATTATATGTGGCAATATATAAGACGGGCTATGAGACTGTCTATGCATAGCGTTGTACCTGCTCTTAGATGGTGTCAGCCTTACGTAATCACACGGACGTATGCATGCACTTGTACAGAGAATATGTTATGAATGTTTGACTGATTTGGAAAAAGGAGATGAATAAGCACCAAAGCTAACTAGATCCATGCGCACTTAAGGAAATATGGGGCCCCTAATATTCGGGGACCCTGTTCGATCGTTCATATTGTACATGTTGATCGACAGGCCTGGCTCTTTGTCAAATGCTACCAGACAAATAGCTTGCCGAGTACTAGAGTGGCTGCAAACAGCCAAAGATGTGGAACCACATGGAGCAACTAATGCCCTTTCGGCCCGTAGTCAGATCGAGGCCGACCAGCTGATTCCATACCAAAGGCGATTATGGCACCGCAGGGATATATGCTGATTAGTGGTATGTCTGTCAGCTCTTAGTGCTGCATCAGCGAAAAAAATTCGTTTCTATCCATCTGATAATGTTTTTTTTTTACCCGAGGCAAATGTAATTATGTGAGATAAAAATATAGGAACAATCCCGCCCGCAATGTGAAGTACCCATTTGAAACGGATATGCTAATTCGTGTTGTCAGTATTTTAATGGCAATAATAGAACATTTCGGTTCGTCCTCTAGAAAATCGTGTTGTGACTTGTGAGATCCTCGAACTGACTATATATGCTCAAAAAAAAAAAAAAAGAAAACTGTCAAAGAAGAACAAATGCTGTTATTCCAAGGCAATGGATACTTCACTCAGCGACGCACCTAGAAATGTCAAAGTTCATGTGAACAATTGGATGTACAGAGCATGAAACTTCAATTTCTACTAATGCTTTTTCATTATACAGTACAAAAGTTACTTGAAAAATTATATAGTGGTTCTCCCAGTTTGACAAATTATTGAAACATGTTTGGATTTTATTAAATACTGTACTAAATCTTATTTGACAAATATTACATAACTATATTTTAATGTTTTACTATTATTAGTTTGCAAAATAACGCTCAGCAGTCCAAGATGTAAACTAGATAACACACCCATATCACAAAACGTGTATCTTTAGATTAACGTATAATTACATTATCAAAAGTTTGGAAAAAAAAATTGCTAATCCTTCCCTGTCCCTATAGAAAGTCGTTTTGGACATTGACACGGTTTTCAAATTATACTACTATTGACTAATACTTTTTACTATAAAATGTTTACATATAGTTAAAGTGTATTTCTATGAAACCATATTTCAACACTAATATACTCATATCATTTTCATATTTCTAACCTTAACACATAAAAAAATATTTGCAATCAAAGTTTAAAAAATTTAACTTAAGACAACCTCAAAACGACTTCCTTTAGAAACCTCGAAAGGAGTAACTATTTATTTTAATGAGTTTTGAATTTATTTGGAAATTTATAATAGATTCTTGCCCATCCGAAATTCTCTGGCATTTAGTCGAATTACAAAGAAAAAAAGTCTATTTCGCCTTCCTCAGCTATACTCAAGTCCGATTTTCCTCCTTTATTTACAAAACCGGGTATCTCTACTCCCTCAACTCGTACTTGATTTTTTTCTCCCTCAGGCAGTATTGAACGGTGGTTTTGCTGACGTGGCAGCGGGCCCACTTGTCATACGCCATTTCATCATCTGTAGCACTAGATATGGGTCCCACTGCTTTTTTCCCCCCTCCAAAATCTCTCCCATCTGTTCGTCTTCCTCCGGTTGCAAATTAGGGAGCCCCAGCGGCCAGCCACCGCTGCTTCTTGCCTCTCCTCTGCGCTAGGCATCTACAGCGAGTGCGAACTTCAACACCCATGGATGCTTGCCATACCCCATCGAATGTGAGCGAGCCAAAGAGGCTCCTAGTTCCCGCTCCCGTATGGCTCACGCGCAAGGCGAGGAATTGGAGTGGCGTAGGCACGGATCGGGCAGGGATGCGGCAGGTCCGACGGAGGAGCGCACTGACGGTGGAGTTCGGCGAGGCGTGGCGATGCGCAGGCAAAGCTCGCTGGTCTCGCCACCAATCGACACCATCACAATCGAATCTAAGTTGCGAGCAGGCGCGCCCTCCACTCGGAGGTCGTTGTCCCGAGCAGGCACGCCCTCGTCGCTTGTCACCGCCTGCATCGAGGGCTCCCGCCCGTGCGCTGCTGCTCGCCTCTGCTCGGTGTGTACCCTTTTGCCAGCGTCGCGATTTGTTGCCCGCCTGCGCCCGCGTCAAAAACACTCCGGCCGCCGCGCGCACGGTTGAAGACCCGCTGCGCTGATTTGGCGTCGGAAACAAGCAGTAGCAGCAAGTCATCAAGCAAGCACACAAGCGGCGGCGGCAGCGCGCCGCATGGCCAGCAGCAGCCATGGTTCCGGTTGGAGAACTGACGGCCAAATGCACGAGCGAGCAAGGAGAGGGAAGAAGTTGATGCTGACGTGGCAAATGACACGTGGGATCCGCTGCCACAGTGGATAAACCACCAGCCAAAACAGCTAAGGGAGGAAAAAATCCGGTATTACAAGTTGAGGGAGCATCGTTGCCGGTTTCGTAAATGAGGGAGGAAAATCGGACTCCACCATAAGTTGAGAGAGGTGGAATAAACTTTTTCCAATTACAAATGTCCCCCTCACTACGGGAAAAGGTGCAACCAGAACTCGGCAAAGTCTCGAAAACACTCAACAAAACCCACCACTACGGGAAATCCCCCGTTTGCCATGTGCCATAGAGTTTGCCGAGCGCTTTATCTCGGGCACACGGCAAAAAGGCTATTTGCCGAGTGCCGCACTCGGCAAATAATAGGCACCCGGCATAAAGTAGTTTGTCGAGTGTCAGGTGGGCGGCACACGGCAAAGATCACACTTTGCCGTGTGACAGGTGGCCAACACACGGCAAACCTGCCGCCTAGCACTCGGCAAAACACTACACTCGGCAAACTTTGACGCCCGTCAGAATTTTGTTGACGGCCATTGAACGATGTGGGCCCGGGTACTCGGCAAAAAGGAACACACGGCAAATTTTTTATTTTTTGCCGAGTGCACAAATGCGGCACTCGGCAAAGGACCCTCTTTGCCGTGTGCCACGCGCCAGCACACGGCAAAATGGCTTCTTTGCCGAGTGTTTGCCCCATTACACTCGGCAAAGATTATTTCAATGAATTTTTTGGGCCTCTAAATTAATTCAAATAAAAAAGTTTTGAACTGCAAAGTTGTATATTTTGACAACATCTACACTTTTTATTTTGGTATTTTTTCCATTCGACAAAGCGCTAGTAAATTTGTTCAAAAATCTTAGAGCTTCCGGATAGTTTTCCGAAACACGAAGAGGGATATTTGGAATATGTGGACAACGCGTCGATAATTATTTTTTTAAACAAGATCAAAATAAAAGTCGTAGATCTGCATACGTTACACATCTTTGTTGTTGAACACTTTTTTATTTGAATTCAAATTGTCAGCGAAAAAATTGTTTGAATTTCTCAAATTTGAAAATTTGAATTTTAGAAACAATTTCGGATGGAGAAATACTAAAAATAAAAGTCATAGATACCAAGAAGTTATGAAACTGTCATGTCGACAACTTTTTTATTTGAAATCAAATTGTCGATTTTTGAAATTTGACGTAAAGTACGGTTGAATTTCTCAATTTTTTAAATTTGAAATTGTTTAAACAATTTCACAATCTCGGATGGCAAAATTATGAAAATAAAAGTTGTAGATCGCGAGAAGTTATGAAACTTTCATGTTGATGGCTTTTTTATTTGAAATCATATTGTTAACCAAAGAATTATCTAAAACCAAAAACGTATGTTGTCAAAAAAAAAAAGAAAATCAAATCTTTGCCGTGTGCTAGTGGCGGGCACACGGCAAAGATTTGAGTTTGCCGTGCGCCGGATCGAGGGCACTCGGCAAACCTGGTTTCCCCTTATCCCCGCGCGCCCATCTCTCTTTCTTCCCCTCTCACTCGCCTTCATTTTTCTCTGACTCTCCTCCGCGCCGCCGCCGCCCAACGCCACCGCGCCGCCTCCACCGCCGCGCCCGCCTGCCCGCGGCTCACGCCCTCCACCGTCGGCCGACACGCCGCGCCCCGCCTGCCGCCCACCGCGCCGCGCGCCGCCGTCCTCGACCGGCCTTCGCCCCTCCCTGGGCCGCCGTCCCCGGGCCGCCGTCCCCGGCCGGCCTCCGCCTCGCCCCGGGCCGCCTCGCCCCCGGCCTCCGCCTCGCCCCGGGCCGCCGTCCCCGGCCGGCCTCTGCCCCGGCCGGGCCGCCGTCCCCCTGCCGGCCTCCGCCCGCTTGTCCCTTCCGCGCCGCCGCTCGCCGGAGCCTCGCCCCGCCCGCGCGCCGTGCAGGTAACGCCACCGCTCTTCCAGCTTCCACTCGCTTGCATGGGATGAATAACCTCCTCCGCAGTCAATCTTCCGGTGACGTATGGGGACATTTATGATTTGCTGAATGACGCGGTGAGGATTTGAAATTTTAGAAGAGCAAGCAAATTTGGGTTGTACTACTATGTCTTCCTGCGTACTGAGCTGCCGGGTACAATCGACGACTGGCGTACTATGAGGCGGCTGCTCTGTTTGCTGCAGATTTGGTCGTGGCTGCTCTGTTGTTGGCTGAAGAACAGAGCAGCTGAGAGGAAAGAAGCAGAGAGAGAGAGAGAGAGCGAGCTATGTCTGCTTATGTTAACCTTTGAACGTTTGAGTTAAACAAAGTTATTGTCTATTCCTTTTTATTATATTTTGCCAGCAGAAAGTAACATATTCCTTGTTTGCAATTGCGCCAGTGTTAACGGTCTCTGTAAATTTTCTACATTGTTAATAGGGCAAATTTGGTAAAGATAAGCTCTGTTCCCGCAAGCGTGTAACTCATCTGGTATTCCACCATATTCAAGTCGGTGGAAAGACAAAATGGACGATGGAGAGGTGGACCTATCCAGTCAACTAAACTTCTCAAATCCAGATTCTTCATCCAACCTTGATGATTTGCTGAAAACCATAACGGCAACATGCACCCACACTCCCCACACTCAGCCTGCGCTAATTGATTTAGAACATGCTAATTGATTCGACACTTGTAGCTGCATTTAAAATATCTTGTAACCCAAATGCACTGGACTGCAGGACAACCCAACTACATAAGCACTGAAACTTTGTACAGTATTGAAGGTAGTGTGGGTATCATGCCAGTGTGGCTATCTGGTAATACTGGTAGAATTTGGTTGTTTTATTTTTCTATACTAGAGTAGTCTGTCAATTGTTTGATGATCCGGTGGTATAAATTAGACAGACATGGCCTCAGTTCCTTTCTTTTGTTTGTTTATGTCATCATTATGCCAAGAAGTTATAGGACTCTGCATAAATGATTTACGTAACTGTTCAGACTTCTGAATTTTTTTTCTTCTTCCAAATAGGTCGACGTCCTCGTAGCTAGCTCTACACCGTGTCTAAAAGTATGGACCTTGCTTAAGGGTGTGCGCGTACCAGTTTCAGTGAACTCTATAGGTGAGCCTATTGGAAAAGAAGCAACGACATTAACAAACTTTCTGGGCATATTAGCACGGGAGGTGCTGTGAATTTTGCTAAGTGGTGAAATTGACTCTTGTATGTTCCGTTCTTTGCAGGAGAGGCTTGTGCACACCGTCCTCCACCGGTCACTTTGCAGCACAGCAAGGTGGGGGCATAACCAACCTCGTTTTCCATTCATGTCTGTAGGTCACGCGTAACCTAGTTTGGCGTCTCCCGTTCGAAAGAGATACAGTTGGAGATATGTAGATCTTTGCATATCTATGACCGTATCTGTTTCGAATTGTCCACGTTTTTTGGACAGCCCGAGGATGCGTAGATGGGGTTAGTTTCCATGGTTTATTTCGGTCCGAGACAGAATTTCGGCAGCACCTCCCTGTTGTTCTCCGGATACACAATCTCCCTGCGGGGACGTGTATTTGGAGAACAGCGGGGAGGTGCTGCCGAAATTCTGTCTCGGGCGCGGAGTAAACTATGGAAACTAACCCCATCTACGCATCCTCGGGTGGGATTAGGACCTATCTTCACCTATTAGACAGTTGGAACATCGTGTAGATCGATGTAAATGAATTAATTTTATATTACTCGTTGATATATATTTGTTAGAGGATGGAAGACCGTGAGTGGATGTACACGGGCCGCTTAAGTCGGACTGAGTTTACCGACGAATGGATTGAGAAGTCAGAAGCTTTCATGGAACTAGCATTTGCCAAGGCTAAAGGAGCGAGTACCACTTGGTGTCCCTGCAGCCGTTGTAACAACACGCGGCGAAAAACAAAGGATGTCATGGCTAAACATCTATGTCTGAATGGATTTACGCCAGGCTATACTCGGTGGTTGTACCATGGTGAAGCCGAACGTGTGAGAGACGACGTCGTGAGACAACACGTCGATGATTATGACGCTGATGGTGGGGTAGAAGACATGTTACATGACTACCATGAAGCACATTTCAATGTGGATGAAGAACATAGAGAGGAGGAGCCAGAGGAGACTGCAAATTCGTATTACGACATGTTGTCTTCTTCACAGCGACCTCTTCACATGCATTCCAAGGTTTCTCAGCTGGATGCCATTGCACGCCTAATGGCCGTGAAGTCCCAGTTCAGCTTGAGTCGAAACGCCTTCGATGTTATGTTGACAGTTATTGGCACCTTGCTTCCGGAAGGTCACATTCTGCCAAAGAACATGTATGAGGCACAGAAACTCCTTCGTGCACTTAAGATGCCATATGAGCAGATACATGCGTGTCCGAAGGGATGCATTTTATTTAGGAAAGAACACGTGGAAGCAAAATACTGTCCAAAGTGTGAATCCTCTAGGTTCATGGAGGTAGACGCTGCTGATGGCCAAAAGAGGCAGCTAGCGGTCCCCGCGAAAATCCTACGGTACCGTCCGTTCATACCGAGGATCCAACGCCTTTACATGACCGAGGAATCCGCGAAACAAATGACATGGCACAAAGATGGAGTCCGATACAATCCCGATATGCTTGTACATCCATCTGATGGTGAAGCCTGGAAACATTTTGATGAGATTCACGACATAAAAGCTCTAGAGGCTCGTAATGTACGTGTGGCGTTGGCAACAGATGGGTTCAATCCTTATGGAATGGGAGCTGCCCCGTACAGTTGTTGGCCCGTTACCCCTGAATCTCCCCCCCCCCCCCCCCCCGGCGTCCTCTTTCAACGACAGAACATATTTTTGTCGCTGATAATTTCTGAAAACCCGGGGAATAATATGTCTGTGTACATGGAGCCTCTGATCGATGATTTGGTCCGTGCTTGGGAGGAAGGGGTATGGACATACGATTCATCTAAAAAGGAAAACTTCAGAATGTATGTTAATTACCACTACTCTCTGCATGACCTGCCGGCGTATGGGACATTCTGTGGCCATGGTGTTCACTCCAAGTTCCCATGCCCAGTATGCAAGACAATTGTGAGGTTCATTTGGTTGAAGAAGGGTGGCAAAGTTTTCTTCGTTCAACCAACACCGACAATTCCTCCCTCCTGACCATCCATTCAGAAGAGACAAAAAGAATTTCGAAAGGTGTCGCAGTGCACCACCAGGCACGGCCGTTCATGACAGGTGCCGAGGTGCGTGCTCAGTTAGATGCTCTCGTGGTTGATGAACAAGAAGGTGATTTTGTGGGATATGGTGAGCTACATGCCTTCACTCAGATCTGCGGCTTGTGGAGGCTTTTATATATGGAAGACCTTCTTCTTCCACATAATATTGACCTAATGCACATTGAACATGGCATTGGCGTTCCACTTTTCGGAACAATCATGGACATTCCTGACAAGACAAGGGACAACGTGAAGGCAAGAGTCGATCAAGCAGCATTATACGATAGACCTAAGCTAGACATGGTGCCTCCTAAATCCAGCAAGTCATGGAGGAAGCCTCCGGCCGATTTCGTCCTTACGAGGCCTCAAAGGGGGGAAGTACTAGAATGGTTCAAAACGTTAATGTTCCCTGATGGGTTTGCAGCGAATCTGAGTAGAGGGGTGAACTTAACAACTATGCGAATCAACGGGGCAAAGAGTCATGACTACCACATGTGGCTTGAGCGGCTTCTTCCGGTGATGGTTCGAGGCTATCTCCCTGATCATGTGTGGCTAGTGCTGGCAAAGTTGAGCTATTTCTTCCTCCAGCTTTGTGCCAAGGAGGTACCTAAGACCGTGATTGCAGACATGAAAAAAACGGCGCATGTGTTGCTCTGTAAGTTGGAGAAGATATTTCCACCCGGCATGTTCACTCCGATGTTTCATATGATTTTGCACCTCCCGTATGAGGCACGAATGGGTGGGCCTACGCAGAACCGTTGGTGCTATTCAATTGAGAGGTGTCAAAAGGTTCTTCGAACGAAATGCAAGAATAAATGCAAAATTGAAACTTCCATTGCAGAGGCTTATGTTCTGGAGGAGGTGTCAAACTTCACATCAAAATACTATTCAGACAACCTTCCGAGTGTGCATTATCCAGCTCCTCGTTACAATGCTGGCGAAAACGAATCAAAGCTCAGCCTTTTCCTAGGGCAACACGGAACTGCAAGTGAAGGGACCAACAAGACCTTGAAACATGAAGAGTGGCGCACTATCATGCTATATGTGTTGACCAACCTTTCCGAAGTGTTGCCGTACATGCAGTTTTTTTCTTCTTAGTATTCAATATTTCGCGTCCAACCAACTTGTTCCTTGTTGGTACAGGGAGTTTATTCATGAATTCTGGCGTGGATCAAGAGAACCAACCGCACAGGAAGTTGATACCCTTATTTCAAAGGGTGCGGGAAATGAAATGCCTGATTTCATTTCTTGGTTCAAACAAAAGGTATTTAGCATTTTTTCGCATCGCTTACAAGTTGCTCGTACGTGCGAATAATATAACTAACGATCCTGCTTGAACTTGCAGAGCCAAACTGATGCGTCTATGAGTGCCGATCTAAGACAGGTTGCCGATGGCTGTGCCTATAGGGTTAGGTCATTTCGAAGCTATGACGTTAATGGGTACCGCTTTCACACAACAAGCTACGAGGAGGGTCGGCCCAATCGAAGAACCACCAATACCGGAGTTTTTACGCCGGGGGACGATGGGGTCGAGTATTACGGAAGAGTTGAAGAAATATACGAACTTAAGTTTCATGGGTCTAAACCTCCTGTCATATTCAAATGCCATTGGTTTGATCCTCAAGCAGTGAGACGGACCCCTAATATTGGCTTAGTCGAAATTCAATAGTCATCAGTGTACCCAGGAGACGATGTATACATTGTGGCGCAACAGGCCACACAAGTTTATTATAGCTCATACCCGTGCCAAACCGACGACCGTATCAAGGGTTGGGATGTTGTGTACAAGGTAGCGCCACACGGCAAACTACCTGTCCCAAACAATAAAGATTACAATATAGTGCCAAACCCAGACTACGGAGAGATCATTCAAGAACATAGGCAAGAAGAGGGTTTTCAGATAGACTTACCGAAGATATCGGAATGGAAGTAGAGAATGAAACGGTTAGTGACGACGATGCCGGAGATGAGGTTCATAATTTGAACGATTTGAAATTACTTGAGCGGTTACATTTAAACATTGAGGACGAAGGCGACATTCCTCCTCCGGCGAATATGCAAAATGATATCGACATGCCTGATAGTGATGATGAGGCATATGATGAAGTTAATCCCGATTATGATGATTATTTCTGATACATGTATGGTCTTTTTAAATTACTTTCATATTTCCAATAATATATATATGTTACTTTCTAATTATATATGTTTTATTTGTTTTGCATCTATTTGGAAGTACTGATGGATTTCATCTTTTCAATTGCAGGTGATTGATCGAAGAGGTGGGCAGAGGTGGTGTCTTGAGGTCGGTGTCTCGCTTTACAAGAGAGCGACTGGGAAGGGGAAGGGGTCCGATGAAGCTGAGGGGTCCGGGAAGGGAAGAGGGAAGGGGCGAGGGAAGGGGCGAGGCAGAGGTGGAGGAGCTGGAGGCAGGGGTCGAGGAGGCAGGAGGGACCCGTCGCCTACACCTTCCGCGCACGAGGAGGAGGAGGAGCACCAGGAGGAGTCCGAGGAGGAGGAGGAGCACCAGGGAGAGGAGGAGGAGGAGGAGGAGTTACCTTTACCTTCTGCTCACGGCTCTGAGGAGGAGGAGGACGAGGACGAGGAGGGGGAGGCAGAGGGGTCCGGTTCCGCTTCCGAGGACTTGCAGAGTGTGTGGTTGCGAGGTCCCTCACAGCTCCCGACTCGGCCGATTCCTCCTAACAGACGGCCGATGATTCGACCCATACCAGCTAGGTACGTAATTTTCTAATTTCTATCGCTAACGTCTTATTTCATATGTTCAAAATCACAATAACATATATTATTTTGCTTCATTCATTTGGGCAGGAGTTGGGACGTGGTCGAGGCAGGTGATCACAAGCGCATTCCCAATGGCATCCTGGGTCTTTTGTGCAGGCTACACTTCCCTGGCATGGTGCTCTATGCTGGCAAGCAGGTGCCGGCCTTGACGTGGGACCACTACAGAAACGCCGCCGATCTCCCAGATCGTGACAATAGGGTTTTTTCAGCACAAGGCGGAGAGGGTGATGGAAGAGCTGTGGGTAAGTCTTTGTTGCACTGCATTGGTCAATACATCGCATTCATTGGATATTATTCAAATAATGACAGTGTACATTGCATCTTGATGCATGATTTCTACAGATGCGAGCCTGGGCAGGAGGCGTTGGCGGTTCGTGTGACGAACAATGCATGTCGTAAACTCGTCAGAGATATGCATTACGAGTCGCGCGTCCAGGCCGTCATAACTTACTACGCTAGTCCACACATGAAGGTGGAAAAAAAGGAGGCACGAACCATTGAGCTTACCCGAGAGCAATACATGCTGGTAAACACGAATACCGAACTTTTATGAGATTAAGTACGCTTAATTTGATCTTCTCATATTTCTATACTTGATGACGTGCAGGTGCCTCCGTGGTGGTGCGCCTCCCATTTCACGGCCTGGTCCTATATTGTCAACAAATAGTACGAGCCCCAGTGGCATGAGACACACAACGCTTGCCGGAAGCGGCGCTTGATGATGCCTGGGGCACCACACCATCAAGGCAACCTTACCCTTTCCCAGTACGCGGCTAGATGGGTACGTGAACTCAACTTCTTTATTTAAACACTTAATATTCTCCATAACTTCTAATCATCTTTCTATTTTCCTTGCAGTCGGCGGCACATGGTGGCCAGCCTTGCGGGCAGTTGAAGGCCTTTGCTCTATCCCACAAGGGCAAGGCGACGACCGACATCGACTACAATCCGGAGGACCCGCCCGAGGCGTACAGCAACGCTACCGTCCACAGCCGCCTCAGTGAGTACACCTCGGCGGCAAGGGAGGTCCATGGGCCAGAGTGGGATCCGAGCACCGAGCCCCTTGATGGAGAGGTCGTGATGAGGGTGGGTGGAGGTAACAAGCATGGCCGGTACTGGATTGGCGACAGCACAATCGATACGGCCTCTATTCCCACCCTCTCCGAGATTCGAGCAAGGAGCACGGGCTCAGCTCCGCCCATACGCCCACGGCCCCTAGCGCACACAGATCCAGATTGAGCAAATGCAGGTAACCTTGGTTTAATTCGTTGTTCATTGATTTGTACATGGTATTGCCTTGCATTGTAATATTGGGATCGATGAAATATTGTAGGCCCAGATGGATGCGAAGTTGGAGCAAGAGCGGCAGAGGATGCAGGCCGAGATGGATGCGAAGCTGGAGGCAGAGCGGCAGAGGAATGACCAGCGGATGGCGCAGATGTTCCTTTACATGCAGACTCATGGTACGGTGCCACAGCCAGGGCAACTCCCTCTTCTACCACTACCTCCTTACTGCGGTCCTCCTCCCTTCGGCGTTTCTCCTCCCTTCGGCGTTCCTCCTCCCTTCGGCGTTCCTCCTACTTTCGGTGGTACTTCTCCTGGCACTCCTTCTGCAGGCACTCCGGTGAGTCACTTCAAATCTTTTGTACTTTAATTTCTTACCTTCAAGTATGATATAGTGAAGTAATTGAAGGGTTAGCTATGCTAGCTTGTAACCTATATTTTGTCACTTCTATTACATTTTAGCTTATATGCTTCTAACCTACACATTTTAGCTTATATGCTTCTAACCTACAATTTAAATACTTCTACTGCTTTGCTCGTGCAGAATCAATCGGCAGGATCCAACAATCCCTCTCCGCAGAATGCTTGGTCGCCGTGGCCGCCTCGTCAATAAACCTGTAATTGTATTTCAACTTCTATAACTATGTGTCGTGATCGTGTGAGACTTTGTGATGACGGTTGGTGGACTATGTGTTTGTGATGATCGTGGACCTCTATGTGATGTGTTTGTGATGACGGTTGATCGTGGACCTCTATGTGATGTGTTTGTGATGATGGTGGAGCTTTTTATGTGATATGTTGAGTTTGTGATGATGATGGAGCTCATTTATGTGATATGTTGAGTTTGTGATGATGTGGGCTCAAATATGTGATATGTGATGATGTTTTGGCTCATATATGTGATGTATGATGTTTTTTTGTGATTGTGGTCCAGGTTGTAGTCGATTTGAAATGTTTATTGCAATCTGGAACAATTTTTTGCCGAGTGTTTTAACCCTTTGCCGAGTGCCAGGCTTAGACACTCGGCAAAGGAGCCATTCTTTGCCGTGTGCCTGACGTGGCACACGGCAAAGAGTCCAGGCTTTGCCGAGTGCCTGGGCCCACGGCACTCGGCAAAGAGGCCAGGCTTTGCCGTGTGCCAGGGCCCACGGCACTCGGCAAAGTGGGGGTTGACGGCTGACGGACGTCAACACCTTTTTTTTGCCGAGCGCCACGTGGGGCACACGGCAAAGGGTTTGCCGTGTGCCCGACAAACGGCACTCGGCAAAGTATTGTTTGCCGGTACCTGTTTGCCGTGTGCCGTTTGCCGAGTGTTTGCACACGGCAAACCCTTTGCCGTGTGCTTTTGGCCTTTTGCCGTGTGCCCATGCCGTGTGCCCTGGGCACACGGCAAACGGGGGGTTTCCCGTAGTGCAATTGGTAAAAGAGACTCGGCAAAATGTTTGCCGAGCGTTAGGACGACTCTCGGCAGAAAAAAGTGTAACAGATGGCGAAAGATTCTCTGCTTTGCCGAATGTCAGGCGCAGGACACTCGACAAATCTGAAAGCTTCGCTGAGTGTATTGGTCATTATACTCGGCAAAACCTAGAAGCTTTGCCAAGTGTTTAGACTTTGCCGAGTGTCAGTGTACTACACTCGGGAAGTGGCTTTCCAACCCCAATTTTATTGCTCGGTCCACAAATCCAATTCACAACCACACATGCAGTTAATATAAATGACAAAAAGCATCATAATTACATCTAATTCACAACCACATCCTCAAATAATCTATAAATCAAAAATTGGGGCTGGAAAGTCCACAAGTCCACCGATAATCCACAAGTCCATATATAATCCACAAACCACAAATAGTCCATATATAGTCCACAAACCACAAATAGTCCACAAGTCCACCGATAATCCACAAGTTCAGAAATAGTCCAAGTTTGTTCACAACCACATAAAGTCGATAATAAGACACAAATCAGTAAGGGGGTGAGAACAGAGTGCGATTTGCCGATAGATGTTGGTCGTGAGACTCAGCATTGGACCCTCTCGATGGAGACAGATGCTGCATTAAAGGAAGACAGATAACATGTGTGATACAATATTTATAGCAGAAACAAGTTCTCTAAGCAACAAACTAAGATTGTCTAAGTTCTCTAAGGTTGTCTAAGTTCTCTAAGTTTTCTAAATAACAAAAAATCTAAGTAACGATCTAAGGTTGAGAACTCGAAGTGAGATGCGCGAAGGAGAGTGGAGGTGATGGGGGTCTCACCTTGGGGTTTCGCAACATCGGAAGGGCTCGGACTCAGAGTCGTGGTCTCAGCAGAGAGAGGCGGACAACGGCGATGACGCTCGCTGAAGGTCGACCTGCAGCGGCGGAGACGTCTTGCGGCGGGTATCGAATTTCCTTGTAGTCGCAGCGGCGCAGATGACGTAGAAAGGAAGATCCGGGAGGGCTTGTGGCCTAGATCGGCTCGCAGTGGAACTCTTCGTCGAAGTTTGAGGAGAAGGCTCCCTTGGGACGGTTTGGTGGCGGTAATGGGGAAATTGCGGCGGAGGGATGGTGTGTGCGCAATTGCTCGCAGGTGGTGGGCTGGTGGCTTGTTGCGGGGATTGGCAGGCCTGATATGGCCCAAGAGCAAGGAGTCGGCTTGGGTTAGGTTCAAGTGCATATCGGCCCAAGGTAGTTTTAGGTTTACGAATTTAACGTCAGATATTGCTCAAAAAAAAATTAACGTCAGATG
Organism: Eragrostis nindensis; assembly: GCA_012490785.1. NCBI lineage: Eukaryota > Viridiplantae > Streptophyta > Magnoliopsida > Poales > Poaceae > Eragrostis > Eragrostis nindensis. Next base: position 105,186 of record JAAXCT010000361.1, on the reverse strand, counting down.
AATAATAGCTGGATAAATTTGAAAAAGATGGCATATCGATTTTGGTGAGGATTGGAAATTTTAAAAATAATTTTTTTCCAAATTTCAATGTCCTTGACATATTCTAATATATTATTGTAAAGGCCTATGGGCCCTGCTTCCTTGCTTGGCAGCCTTGTAAAGGTGTAAGAATAATAGTACCACATCTGAAACCGAGTAAGAACTTTACCAACTTAAATAGCCATGGTGAAATGCATGGTAATTTCGGGTTAATTCTTTTACTCGAAGCGAGGACGAAAGCGTAAGTGTTGGTATTTCTTACACCAAACAAGAAACACCACTTTAGGCTGGTTAGGCCTAGAGCGAATATTTCCTGCTTGGCGCCAGAAATACCTTGGGTTAAGTTACTTGCTTAGGATATACATTATAATCCACAACTAGCAACAAGTGCTAGAAATGTATTATTAGTATTCTAGAGTATCGTTATTTATATTTTCACAAAAGAAGACGTAGTTGACAAGTATGCTTATACTCATGGTATTATAATTGATGGATCGTAGCCACATTCCAATGCAGGGGTAAGGTTGCAAATAGATATGAGGATAATGCGACACACACAGCAGGCAATTCCACTCTCTGATAAAAGGCGAGAGGCAACTCTAAGCAGATCTAGGACTAAGTAAGAAGGTTGTTACTCCTAATGTACATCATCATGTAGCGTGCGTAGCTTCTACCTATAGCATAAGCTGCACAAGCCAGGACTAAGCTGTTCTACTGCAAAGCTATCATTGGGAGATCCAGCGGCCAGCGGTCAGAGTCTGCCCCAACCTCCGGACTTTCCTATTTACTCCTATGCCATGCTCGAACGTGGAGGATTACAAGGGACGGACAGGGCTGTCACCACCTGCCGCCTACCTCTACAAATCGAGGGACACGAACACGCAACCAAGGGTGAAAAGGAATCCGTAGCACCATGCTAGCATAACTAACCACAACTCTAGATCCCTCGAGGCACATCGCAAGGCGATAAACCTAGAGCACCTTTGCAGGACAATAGACTCGATGACTAAGAAGGGGGAACAACTAGGTCTAACTAGCGATTACTTAGACAAGAATCAAAACTAGCACTACGTTATGCATAAGCGTTCGCCGCTCAAGAACGAACGACGAAGAACGATCATCGCTAACCGACGATCAAGTATGAATGAATGACGAACGAACGATGAACGATCATGAACGAACATCGATGAACGATGAAATAACATGAACGAACGAAGAACGTTCATGCAAGAACGAGGATGAACGATGAACTAGCATAAGCACATAACTACTACAAGAACGATGATATTCCATTGATAAAGAATAAGTCTTACAAAGAGGGAAGGATCATTACAAGAAATCTAGCCTTTTATAACGATTACGCGGTGACGATTGATCAAAATGTCACTAGGACACCCTGGTTTATGACGATTCAAATGATCCCAATAGGTTTAGCGATGAATATTAGATGTTCGTCATAAAGAGCAACACAAAATCGTCACAAACCATGCCAAAATCATATTGTGACGAACACTCGTTTGTCATGTGAGGCTAACTAATTTTATGATGGTTGTAGACGTCACAACTATGAGTTTTTTTTTTCGATGAGTCACAACTATGAGTTTTTGTCACTATTAAGCATTATGGGTCCCACGACTACTATTGGTATGAATACTAAAAAGAATTGCACTTCATAAGTTTGGCACTCAAGCAACAACATTCATTTCTAAATTATTACTCCTATGATAAAATACAATAAACATTTGTTTTGTAATTTTTTAGAGCTACTTTTTTAAATGCAAGTATATTTTCGGAATTAGATTAAATCTAAAAAGAAATAAAGTAACCTCATTAGCTTGCTGCTGATTTCAATCCTACTGTGTAGCGCATCAGGTCATTTCAACTTGGGGCGTTGTAGCAGGCCACAAGGCTGGCCCAATATAAGCTACCTTCAGTGTTAATAGAAAAAAGGAAAAAAAATTGCTGCTGCAAAGGGAATCGAACCATCAACTAGGAAGTTGCGAATCGATCGCCTTACTGCTGCACCGCTAAAATACTTGTTTAATTTGTAGTAACAGTATTGTAATGTTTAAATCTATTAGTCTCCTTCAATCGAAACAAATCCCACAGCCTGGGATTTTGCTCGGCCTCGCTCAGCCGGACGCGGGCCGCCGCCGACCTGCTCCTCAGGACCTCAGCCGAGCGCCGCCACGCCGTGTCGCTCGCGCCCTACCGCAGCCGCCGCCGCCTGCCTGCTCCTCAGCCGTTCGCCGCCACGCCTTGTGTCTCTCGCACGTGCCAGCCGTCCCGCTCCCGCCCCTGTTGTCTGCATCTGGGCGACAGAGCCAGGCTGCGGCGGAGCTACGCGCGGAGATCCTCTACTCGACGCCGGTCCTTTGCATTCCACCCCCTCGGACTTCTCTCAGCAACCGCACGACGCTGTCGCTCCGCCTTGCGCCGTGCGCCGTCCGTGCTACCCCAGTGCCGCCGTCGTCCGTACCGCCCGCCGTCGAGGGCCCACCACCGTGCCGCCCGCGTGCTACCCAGCCTCATGTCGTCCGCCCTGCAGCCGCACCCTGCAGTGGACGGCGCACGACGCCGTCGCTCAGTGTGCGAGGTCCGCCTGGTCTTCTCAATCATCCGCCTGGTCTTCTCAATCGCGCCCCGCCACGCCGTGCCGCCCACACTCCCGTTGGCCTCAATCTGGGCGAGGCGGCTCCTGACGCGGCATCCGGGAGCGTGCACCATAGCAGACCTCGTCAGAGTGCCGGTACAACCTCATCCTGTACCTAGAGCTGCTACTCGTTGTTGTGATGATCAACTAGCTAAGGTTTGACTATTGGTTCTTTTCTTGTTCATGTCAGCAGGGGAGGAAAAGCCGAGCCTCCACTGTCCAGTCTGCGTGATCGAGTGCTTCCTCTCGAAGGTGTGCTGATCTGCTAGCAAGGTAAGCGACATTCTATGTGCATATGTCATGGGCTTGACCAATTCGACCGATTCATCCTGTTTAGGTGTGCTGGTCCTGCAATTGAAAAGATCCTTTTTTTTTTCATGAGAATTCATGTTTCATGAGCAGTGTCCTATTTTTGCAATTCTATGTGCGTGTCTTGACCAGTTCAAAGTGGAAAATCTCTGTAATTGTCACCACCAGTACTAATTGCTTGTCTTTTTGCTGGAGATTGTCTTCATAACTATAATCATTCTTGCTAGTTCAGATATGGAGAGGATAAGGAAATAGTGTTTTAATTCCTGGTGTTAGAACATATATCTTTGCGACAGCAAGTGATCACAAGGCAAGTTTAATTATAGAAGAAATCATTATAGAATCTGAATAAAGTGGACAGAACACTCAGATTGTCATTTTGCATAAATGTTTATTAATTTATGGTTAATAGCAAATCATTTATGCTGAACAATTTTGTCTTATCTTTTTTCAATTCTCTGCAGATGGACAGAGGAAGTTGGATCAATTCTAGGCTGTTTGGCATGCTACATCTGGATGGGGTTCGGGAATTCATGAGCTTTGTTTCACAGAGATTTGGCGAGAATGAAGAGATATTCTGTCCTTGCCGTAAGTGCTTGAATCGGATTCGTCATCGTAAGAGCAACTCCAGCAGTCTCCCAATAAACTGCCTCCCAATATCCCCTTTAGGGAGGCTCCCAATAGGATTTTCAGGATATTCGGAGTTGCAGCTCCAGCAGTATCCCAATAGCCTCATCCCCATTAACCTGACATGTGGGGTCTCTTTTTCTTCTTTCCCTCTTTCCTCTCACTTACGCATGGGGCCCACCTTATCCTCTTCCCTCGCCACCAGTTCCCCCTGCTCCCTCACCACGGCCGTCGTGCTTTGGTCGCCGCCGCGCGCCCCACGCCGTCACGCCATCCTCGCCTCACGCCGTCACGCCATCCTCGCCCCACGCCGTCGGCGCCGTGCGCACCCCACGCTGTCGCGCCTTGTCGTGGCCCGTGGTGGCCGCCTTGCTGCCATGGCCCATGGTGGAGCCGGCCTTGCCCCCGCGTGCTGTTGAGGCCGCCTTGCCCTTCATCGGCGGGCGAGGTGGAGGGGGCGGCATGGCGGCGACGGCCAGAGGGTCGGCGAGGGCGCAGGGACGGCGCGGCGACGACGGCGGAGTCCGACGCGTCTATGGAGGGCAGGCGCGACGTCCTTGGCTACGGGGCGGGGGGGGGGGGGGGTGGGGTCTCCGAGCATGTGGCAGCGCAGCTGCGGGCGAGCGGGGAGGGAAGGGTCGAGCCTTGGCGGCGTTGTGTCGTCGTCGAGTCGGCTTCACGCGGCCAGGGAGGAGGTCCGCCACCGCGATCTTGCGCCAGACTTGGCCTTGATTTGGGCAACGGCGAGGCTAAATCGGGGTCAACGGCGGCAGGTGACCTCGCCGCGGCCATGGAAGGACGGAGAGTGGGAGTGACCTTGGCGGGGGGCGGAGGTCTCCGGCATTGGTAGGCAGGCGCCGGCGGCGGCCGAACAAGAAGTGACCGGAAAGCGGGAAAAATGTGCGCGGCGCATGCGGGGAAGCTGTGAGCCCCACCAGTAGTTGGTATTGGGAGGGGGAGGAGAGGCTCTCACTATATGGGGGAGGAAAGAGCTGATTTGGGGAGGGTGAGAATAAGTGGGGAGTTTGGGGGACTGCTAGAGCACGTTTTGCCTCCGCAAACTCCAATATGACAGTTATTTTGGTATTGGGAGGGGGATTGGGAGACTGCTAGAGTTGCTCTAAAGGCACTGTGCATGATCACTTAATTCTGCCTCATATGGCCAGCACGTACACTAGGTGGTTATATCATGGAGAATCATCGGATCTCAAAACTGAAAGAAATACAGGTCATGTGGATGAGCATGTTGGTTTGAGTGAGGATGTTGGTATGGATGAGGATGAGGAAGACCCTTGATGACAAAATTCTGATATGGTGAGGAGTTGTGCACAGCTGAAGAACATGATGGTGAGGAAATCTATTTTTGCAGCTGTATTAGAAGAGATAGATGCAGAAGGAACTTTACCCTGATGCACCTTTTTACAAGGTTTTCTTTGTGGTGAAGCTACTTCATATAAAGTCATTTTATTGAATTAGCAATGTTGCATTCACAGCACTTTTGAAGTTCTTGTCAACTGCATTCCCCCATTACTCCCTTCCGAATCTTACGATGAAGCAAAGAAGGTTATTCATGCATTGGGACTAGGATATGACTATGTGTGCCCAACTAACAGTGCTTGTTTAGGAAGGAGTATGAAAAATGTGATCAATGCCAGTATGTAGTGCATCAAGATGGAAAGATCCAGCTGCAAAGAAGCGGGTTCCTCAGAAGGTATTGCGGCATTTTCCGTTGATTCCGAGGCTCAAGAGGAATTTAGCTAAAAAAAAACAGCAGAAGGGCACAGTGGCACAATTTGAAGAGGCAGCCAGTTGAGAATAAGCTAAGTCATCCAGTTGATGGTAAGGCATGGAAAGATTTTGATACAACATATGATTGGTTTGCAAATGATCTGAGGAACATCAGACTTGGCTTTGCTACAGATGGATTTAATCCATTTGGCAAAAGAGCTCCTCGCACAGCTTATGGCCAGTATTCGTTATGCCTTACAACTTTGCTCCATGGGAATGTAGGAGCAGTCTAACTTCATGATGGCCCTACTCATCCCTGGTCCCAATGAGTGCCCTGCAAGGATTTTGATCTCTTCTGGAGCCACTAGTTGAAGAGTTGCTAGAACTTTGGAAAGGTGTCCCAACATATGATGCATTTGGTGTGATACAAAATTTGATCTGCATGCTGTAGTGATATGCTGCATTCATGATCTTCCAGCTTTAGGCGTTGTGTCAGGTAGAGTCACAAAAGGCTATTATGCCTGCGTGCATTGTGACAAGGACCCTGTTTCTAGAAGCATAAGGAATAAAGTATGTTATATTGACCACAAGCGTTTCCTTCAGAAGGAGCATCTATGGAGGAGAAGGAAATGTTATGATGGTCAGATTGAAAAACGTGACAAGCCAGAGGAATTCAGTACAGATGAGCTGATGCAACAATTGGAGAGGGTCAAGGATGTTCGACCAGGCAAGCATCCTGAAAGCAAAAAGAGAATGAGGGAAGCAGATGGTCAGTGCTGGAAGAGGAGGCCGGTCTTGTTTGATTTGCCATATTGGTCAAGTTTAAAGCTACGGCATAATCTTGATGTAATGCACATTGAAAAAAATATATGTGACTATTTCTTGCTACATTTCTGCTACATTTCTCGGTATTGTTTGGAAGACAAAGGACAATGTCAATGCAAGGCTTGATTTGGAAGACGTGGTTTATGCAATACTTAAGCAGCACTAGTGCATCATGTGGTTTATGTACTCAGCTATTCAGCTCCTATCTTATAATGCTTTTCAATTCAAAATTGCCTGTGTTGATGTTGTAGAGGGTTGCTTTGATGATCACAGTGAGTAAGCTCCTATGTTATCATGCTTTTCAACTCATGTTTGAGAGGGCTGCTTAGTTTATACAGAGATGTGTTCAAATTTATTTTTAAACCATATCTTCTTACGGGACTACTTTGTAGTGCTATGATGATTTTGCAGTGTTTTGTCTCATAATTGTAGGCAAATAATGCTCAACATTACTAATTATCACAACAAAATGCAAGACTAGTTGGGTATAGATGCTGTGCTTATTATTTTTCAGAGCATGAACATCCTTTGCATTTCTCAATGTTGAAAACTAACCAGCTTTATTTTGCAATTGTTAGGCACTAATGGAAGCTATTTTGGATGAACCTGTCGAGGAAGGACAAGCCCCAAAGACTTCTGCTGAAGCTATTGCACAAGTTTTGCCATCATCAAAGTTTCTTCAAAAGGTTGGCCTATATCCAGGAGCCACAAAGAGAAGCGCCAAATCCGCTGCACGTGTACGAGAATTGGAGGCTAAAGTCGAAGCTGGGAAGCATGGAGCTGCAGCACTGAAACATAAAGTTGAGGACTTGGAGAAAAAGATTGCAGACTCAGAGGAAACAAGCGAGAAGCAACTTGGAGAGATGGACGAGCTGAGAAACCAAACTGAGGAGTTAAAGCAGCAGCAAGCGAAGATGAATACCATTCTTGAGTTCTTTGCTGGCATAAACAAATAGTAGGTTACTCTTGCCCATCTGTGAGGTGCTTTGCTACTTGGGGCTATTTTTGGGATAGATTTCTATTCATATGGACTTGGGATTTCTGTTCATGTGACCTTAGCTGTATTTATCGACTTGGGGGCACAAATCTGTGACTTGAACAGTATGTGGTTGATGAATGTGACTTTGACATGTATGGCTGTGTTGAATCTGTATGACTTGGGGTCATGTGACTGAATTTGTATGTTGTTGAACTTAGGGTGCGTTTGGTACAGCTCCAGATTCACCGAGAATCAGAAACGTTTCAGATTCAACACAGAAACGTTTCGCAACCTGAAACAGAATCACTTCAGAAATCGTTTGGCTAGTTGTTTGGTTTCAGTTTCAACAAATAGAGGAGAAAGATCAAATTGACTCATCTACCCTTGGTTAGGCTAATGTTATTTTTTGCTATATTATAATATGTAATAAATTCTCTAAAAAATACAATATTTAGAAATGTCTTTGCAAAATACATGTCTATCATCCATATATTTGGATGTCCAACAGTAGTGATCTAAATCATCTACCACATAAATACAAGCCAAAAGGATCCATAAGTAACTGGTTTCTAAAATAAACATGTCGTTTCCTTTCTCTCTCCTGGATTCACAACAGCCCCGCTCCCAGGAGATCGATTGCCGGCGGCTGCTTCTGACGATGCGGATCCTAGTGGCCGTCAAAATGGATTCATTAGCATGTCTCTACAGATAATTGTATGATCAATTTCTCCAATTTCGTTGCTTTTGTGGCCAATTTCACAAATTTGTGGCTACGGGTGCAAAGAGGAAAAAGAATGGAAACCTGCTTGCTTGCGGTGGCCACTAGCACATCCTGCGCGACATCGGGAGGCTGGTCTAGCTCGGCGTCCTGCTGCAGCTTCAAGTCGGCGTTGGGGGCAGCGACCTAGGCGATGGAGGAGCGGCAAAGCGTCGCCGATTCGCCGTGGAATCCTATCGAGTCAAAGCTGCTGGATTCGTTCTGAACTAGGAGGCGGTGGCAAACCGCGTAAATACGCTTCCAAATCCGAGGGCAGGTTGATAACGTGTGGGCAAGAATCGGAACGAAACGCGAGGAATACCAGTTTTTTGCCGATTCGCTATCGCAGTGCTATTTCCTGGAACGTTTCGATCCGATTCTCCACCGAAACGCTTCAGATTTTTGCCGTTTGGAGCTGATTCACCGATTCAGCCTAGAATCTGAAACGATTCGGTTGCCAAACGCACCCTTAATCTGTATGGGCTGTGTTGGTGGATGATATTGGATGATTGATGAACGTGACTTTTGAAATCTGTCTGAAAGGGCTTTCTATGAAAATTGGTGTAATTTGTATGGTTACTGTTGGGCTTGATTTGAGATGATCCAGCCCACATGAATTTTTTTAGGCCCATTCGAAATTTAAGATCTGAATTTGGGCCAGATGCCTACCAATCTATAATTATGGCCCATAAAAATTAAGCTAGGCCCACACCAAATTGGTCTGTTTTCTTAAGATAATGGGCCTAACAATGCTGAAATAAATTAAATGAGGCCTAGAAAACGAAATGGGCCTGCTGGGTCCCATTTTGTCACAATAGCTATGCCAACCCAGGGTTTAGCGACGTTTTTAGGTTAAATAGCGACGGATATTGAGCGTCATAAACAATAACGAAGTAAGAATCATCACAAAAATAATTACGACGAAAACATAAATTTTCGTCACAGAACATGTCTAAACACATAGGATAGGCGAGGAACTGATTTTCGTTATTGAATCGTCGCATCAACTCATAACATATTTTTTTGGTTTTGTAATGAAAACAAACGTCGCCTGTCATTAGATTTCTTGTAGTGGATATAAGGGATATACCCAAACTCTCCAAAGGACTTGTGAGCCAAAAGGGCAGCCCACTACTCAGCCTAGGACTACCTAGAGAGCCTCCAGCTCTGATGTGTGGAGGAGGGAATGAGCCTCTTGTATTGGTGTGTGTTGAAAGGAGGGGGGGGTACCCTTCCTTATATAGCCCTCCAAGGTCGGTTCATTTGATGCGGTTTCCGTCATTGATGGCATTGATTGCAAGGGGAACCGACCTCCCAAGGTCGGCTGCAAACCGCCATAGGAAGCTGGGTCCAGGGGGCCATCACAGGGGGTCGACCGACCAAGGTATAGGGGTCGGCCGACTCTGGCCTGGCCCCTCCTGGGTTGGGCTTTGGTGGGTGGCTTCCCCCTGGCCTTTAGGCCTCTTGTCCAGGTGTATGGCCTCAGTTGATGTTTTGGTGGGTTCTGGACCTTTTATCCTTAAATTATATTCCCGCAGCGAGCGTCATTTTATAGAAGTGTTGAAATCGTCGCTTTGGGGCATGTTTACTCCTGGAATTCCCTGTTTTCCACCTACACACCAAAATCTAGAGGTACATGTGGAAATAGGTTATACGATAACAAAATGCAAGAAGTGTTAGTTCTTCCTTATTTATAGAGCTAAATGACGGTCAAATTCTTAGTCTAAGGACAGTCAACAGTAAGCGAGTTACTGTGTAGATTTGTTTTGCACAGCGTGTGCATGCGGCATAAGCCGTATTGGCTAGGAAGGAATGTCCATGTGCGGTCTGTCCCCTGCGTGGGTGAGTTGCCTCGACAAGGATCTCGAGTCCTTCGAGGGGAGAGTTGTAAAGGCCCATGGGCCCTGCTCCCTTGGCTTTGGCAGCCTTGTAAAGGTGCAAGAATAATAGTACCATATGGGAAACCTAGTGAGAACTTTACCAACTTAAATAACCATAGTGCAAACGCATGGTAACTCCAGTTAACCTTTTACGCGAAGCGAGAACGAAAGCGTAAGCGAATTACTATGTAGGTGTGGTTCGCGCAGTGTGTGCGCGGACATGAGCCGTATTTGGGCCTAACATGTTACAGTTATAATTGTTTTTTCATCCAATAAAACAAATCAATTTTATTTTTTGACAAAAAGGTTTGAAAGTTGGGCAAATAGTCCTATTTTATTGACCAAATATTAAGTTAATAGGTAATTCTAACACAGTTGAAGGACTATCTTTTTAATAATGGTAGGTAAGAATTTTTCTTTCTCTTTTGTCCGATTAATGCGATGATTTCTATCCCTTGGGAGCGAACATGGTGACTACTTTTGTTGATTAAATATTAAGTTAATAGATTACTCTTTAATAATTTGTATTAGATCAAAGTCAATAAATTCAATGTATCGATTATCCCTCAAAAACCATAGGGGTGTGGCACATCCTATACGTTACAAGTTAAAGAGCAAAAGATCAAAAGATTTTGGTTCCTCTGCAATATATCACTAGGGTGCCCCGGCGCGCTACGCCGCGCCCATGAGAAAAAAGCACCTGCTCACATTTTCAGTCATTTGAAGTGTGAATACACAAAGCTCGAGCACCTTTTTTGCAAAATTGCCAAAGGTTTTGTCTTTAACCAGGGAAAAAATGTTTAGAATGTAAATATAGAGAAGCTAAGGGATGTTTTTGCAAAAAATGCCAACCTTAGGCGTGGCCGCACCTGCTCCACAATTTTCTCATCTTCTTCCTCGTTCACTCCGCCGTTCTGAGTCAAAAGAGCTAAAAGAGCTCATGCGTTGCTCTTCTCTGGCCATCTGGGCATCTCTCTCTCTCTCTCTTCGTTGGCGGCAATGGGTCTATCAGCGGCGGCACCATGGCGTAGGTGGCGAGGAGGAGGAAGCAGGGCACGCATGCGCTGCGACGCGACGGCCCCCAAGCTCGTTGGTGCAACGATGCGGGGCTCGGAGTGAGGAGGCGGCAGCGCGAGCTCCGGGCTCGGTGGCGCAGCGAAGCAGAGGGGCGTGCTTGCAGCAGCAGGAGGCCGGATTGATCTTCGAGGTCATTTTCTTTCAAATCGAATCGCTGAATCGGACTAAAATTGTTGTATCAACTTCTCGGCTATCATTTTTTTTGATTGATTTGATTCATTTGAATCCTTCCTTTTATCAGTTTGGGGATATTTTGGGATCGAAATTTGCGGCATGTATTCTTATTTTCGATCTGGTTCTACAATGGAGTGGCATCCTCCTTTCTCTTCGGTCTTTCCGGCGGAGTTGGGTGAATGGCACGACACATACGTCGCACCAAAACCATGCCCAGCCACCAGTCGATCTTTTGTGCGGCATGGCGGCCCACGGCCCGGCGGCGGCAACCGACGTACGGCAGCGACGTGGGGGCCGAGGAAGGTGGCCACATCGAGCTTAAAGCGACGCGGCTCCACCGAAAGAGAGCACGTCATTCACATCATTGGGAGAAGCGGAATCCTTTGCTGTATCAGCTCTTTACTATATATAGCTTTCAAATGCATGCTCATAACACAAATTATTCTTTTTTGCGGGTAAGATTACCAAATTTATATTCATACATGTCGTGCAAGTTTACTAGTATTCTTACCAGGTATGCTAACAATGTTTAACTGCATAAAGAGATCGAGATTTGAAATGGTTGGGGTCGAAATGGTTAACTTCTGCATGAAATGTCACGGTACCTGCTTTCTCATGAGCAGAGCGTGCAAGAATGAGCTCAGGGAATGAACACTGCCAAAATCAGTTCAATAGAACCCATTGAGGAATACCTAGAGTCGAAAGAAACAAGTTGCAGACTCACTGTAGGACGCACACAGGGTGTGAGGTGTACAGTGTACAGACACAACAACTTTGCTAAGATGGTGGCAGAACCATGAATCTCCGATGTAAATGAGACTTGAAAGATAAAATTACACAAATACAAATGTTGCTACTAATTTACAAGGGACCAATTCATGCCCCCTAGTCTCACTTTTTCTATGCCTGTGGATTGAGAACTTTATTACCTCAAACTATAATGACTGATCTAATAACCTAAAGCGGTTAAAGAAGAAATACAATTTAACATATGTACCGCGGGTACACCTACATACACGGCTGTGCCAACAAGTTAATCTGCGATCATAATCTACATCAAAATTCAATAAACAATCCAGAGGAGTTGATCCTGGGATGCATGTAGAAATCAGTGGGGATCTACCTATCACGTGGATCATGAGAAGAAAAGAGGGCGTCCATGCTGCTCCCACCGCTGCTGCCGGAGTTGAACATGGCGTCGGCGAGGTCCATCACCGGATACTCCGTCTCCCTCCCTGTTGCCGAGGTGGTAACGTTCACCTGCGAGCTGCTTCCTTCTCCGGCGCCGCCACTGCTGCTAGCTCCGACGAGGCTCGATGGCATCCAGCTGATTCCGAGCTGGATGGCCGTGGACAGCGCCGGCGCATGATGCTCGGCGGCCACCATGGAGAGGTCCTGGGCGCGGATCGCTGCCGAGCTAGTCGGAGAATTTGTTGTCATGGTGGCGGCGGCCGCGCCGGGACCGGGGAGGGTGAGCAGTGGCGTTGTGGAGGTGAGGCAGGTATGGTTGCCGCAGTATGTGACCTCGTACATGAAGGGGTCGTCGTCCAGGCGCTGCACCTTCTTCTTTGCCTCGCACCCGTAGTAGTTCTTGTGTGTGCACCTGTAGTAGCTTCTGCGAATTGCAACAAATAGTGTTAACATCTTTACAGAGTGCATGGCATGACGCAGGCATGCGTCAATTATCAGTGCATAGCTACATGTAATCGATCCGTTGGTACTGGAAACATTTTCCATTTTCTTAATTAGACTATATAGCATTGTAAAATGAATAATGTGTTGCCAGAGACGTTAGTACGATTGCAGTAAATGTTTACGGTTCGTGTACACCTGTTGCCGTCCAGTTGATGTCGTTGGACTGAAAATTCTAAGATTGCCTGTTCTCATATATCATTTCTACTGGCTGTGGTGGAGAACGGTTACGTACGATCAATGGCACAAGTGAAATAGACTTCACATGGCACTGTCCAATTGAATTTTCAAGCATGTATAGACAGGATACGCACGAGCCAAGTGAATGCTAAGAAATAGGAAGTAGGAATGATCAACAACCAGGTGAAGTCTACGACTAGTACTAGCTTGTGCTCTCTCAAGATTAAATTTCATGGCCCTCGCAGTGGGGAAAGCAGAAAAAGGTGAAGCAACGCAAACTCAAGTCAAATGTGAATGACCACATATGAAACAGGAAATACGATGGCGTGTGAAAGCATGTTTAGTGACTTGAATTTCCACATATATCAAAGATTCTCTGGCTGTTTAAGCTCATGCATACATAAAAAGTAGTACCACGCATGTTGGATCAGAATTAAAAGATGGACATGACATATCTATTGTTTCTGTCGAGTACTGTTTTCAACAGAATTTATTTTAAAAAAAAACACTATGGAGAACGGGTCATATCAACTATTCTTAAAATAAGACTGGTGTAAACATTTCAACCAGAGTACTATTTGCTCGTCTTTTATTTTTCTTTGTAAATCGAAGACCGACAAACAAATTAAAGATTGAATAGCAGCAAACTTGGGACTTGGAATTATACCTGGGAAACCGGGAGCCGAGGATATCCTTCTGTCCATACTTGCGCCACGTGTACCCGTCGTCTGGTGGCTGATCCGTGTTGCCGGCTCGCTGTGCTGGAACCATCATTGTCAACCTCTCCCCGCTCTCCCTCCTGAATTAATCATGGAAAAAAAGCAGACATCATTAGTTCCAACATCTCTTTCACAACCTAAATTAGAAAATCTTCTGCACGATTTACTTAATCTGCGTGAACGATATGAAATCACTCGAAAAAAAAAGAACGACATGGAATCAGGTAATCCATTCAATTTGCAAAACACAAATCCAGATGATGATCCAGAGTCTTACTTGACTAATAATATCAATAGTAATATTCTGTTTAAATAAAAGTAATTGTATAGTATAATGAAAAGTATTTTTCATGATGAATATATAACTGGTCATTTGGCCATTAACAGTGAAAGTTGAAAGATTTTACTCGAAACGGAATCAAATTTGACATCTGGCTAAAACAGTACGTATATAATGACTCGGCACGCAATTCTTATATGGCCCCGTACGTCAGCGTCGCCATCGGTGAACAAATAGGAGATGCGTGCGTGGAAAATTCGGTGCCCATTCCACGCCATGACGTGGTAAAGGGTCTCCGCCCGCCTAGGTTTGAACGTACTCCTTGACCTCCAAAAAATTTAACGAACAGGCCGGACAGAATCCTAGCGTACGCCAAGCACCGCAACGTAATTAACGTTAACGTACCTCCTCCTGCCCTGCCGCGCCTGGACCGGCGGCGATCCCCGCGACGACGACGCCACTCGCCTGACCGGACCGCCGGAGGAGGTGCCCGCAACGTCGGCGCGCAGCATCTCCGGCATCCGTGCGCCGAGCGCGTCCATCAGGCGCCCCAGCTGCGGCGACGGCGCCGAGCCGAGGAAGGGGTTGGCGGCTGCGCCGCCGCCGGCGTCCTGATCGGCCGGGCTGAACAGGCGGAGGAGATCGCCGGAGAAGGGAGGTGGCTGCGCGGCCTGCACGTCGACCCCGCCGTGCGCCGCCGGCAACATGTGGATGGCGGCGACGTAGGCGCGGACAATGCCGTGGCAGCGGTCGGCGAGGTAGGCCGGGTCGTTCTGGGTCGCCGGGAGCTCGTTCATGAGCTCTGCGGCGAGCCGGAACGCCTCGTGGATCTGCGACAGCGCGTCGTCCATCGATCCGGCCGGTCCCTGCTTGACGTCGCCGACGACGATCTTCTGTTCTAAGTGTATCGTGTCTGCTGGAAGATGAAGCCCGAACGGACGATGAGGAACGGATGATGGGTGCCGTGCAAGGGCGTGCATGAACAATGGAAGGGTTGTGAATCTTCTGAAGATAGGAGGTGAGGTTGGCTAGCTTGCAATATCTGTGTCCAAGGTTTAATAAGTAGCTAAAAGGGTCCGCGTATGTGTTACACGCGACGGAAATGGTACAGTAGTACGTAGCAGTGTATATAGGAAACAACGTGGTACGAACACGGAGGGGGTCGGAGACTCCTTTATGCGGTAAGAAAGAAAGAGAGCGAGAACGGGTCGTCGGTCACGGTGATTACATAGTAAATTCGTTCACTTATAATTAAACTAATCCGTGTTTCGCTGCTGATCTGGTCACTTTCTCCCTGCTACCGATCGATCGGTTGGGTCATGGGGAAGACCACGGAGAGTTGAAAAGGGCATTCGTTCAACATGGAAGGATCTTAACACCGGCCCACATCGTCTTCCCTTCTTTGGCCGACGACTTCGTGGAACTTTTCCTTCGTTTTGACGAGCCGAGTCTTCGGCAAACAGCCAAAGATGCGGGAACCACACGGAGCAACTGATGCCCTTTCGGCCCGTAGCCAGAGAGCTCAGCTGATTCCGTAGCAAAGGCAGTCGTCGATTCATGGCACCGCAGGGATATATGCTGATTAGTGGTATGTCAGTCAGCTCTTAGTGCTGCATCAGTGAAAAAAAATTCGTTTCTATCCATCTGATAATGTTTTTTTTTACCGGAGGCAGAATGTAATTATGTGAGATAAAAATAATGGAACAATCCCGCCGCAATGTTAACCATATATCCACTCGAAACGGATACGCTAATTCGTGTTTGCCATTATTTTAGTGCCAATAATAGAACATTTCGGTTCGTTGCTCTAGAAAATCGTATGTGTTGTGAGATCCCTGAACTGACTCTATATGCTCAAAAGAAAAAAAACTGTCAAAGAAGAACAAATGCTATTATTCCAAGGCATGGATACTTCGACGCACCTAGAAATGTCAAAGTTCATATGAACAATTGGGTGTACAGGTCATGATAGTACAATTTCCAATGCATTTTTATGATAGTACAAAAGTTTTTTTTTGCGAGGAATGATAGTACAAAAGTTACTCAATTCATTAAAAAAGTAACACCTGGTCATAGAAAATCATGTAGTGATGCGTCTCCCCAGTTGACAAATTATTGAAATATGTTTGGATTTTATTAAATAATATCCCAAATCTTTCTTGACTAATATTACATTACCATATGTTTTATGTTTGACTGTTATTAGTTTGCATATGACGCCTAGCAGTCCAAGATGTAATTAAACTAGATAACACGTCCATATGAAAAAAAATGTTTCTTTGGATTAACGTATAACTATATCATCGAAGTTTTGGAAATCTATTACCATTTATTTTTAATTAGAGTTTAAATTTACTTTGAAGATTTTAACAGCTTCTAGATGCCCATCCCAACTTCTTTGGCATTGAATCCCACCCCCCCCCCCCCCCCCCACCAAAAAAAACTTATTTGAAAATTAGTCAAATTACAAATTTTCACATATAATTAACATCATATCGTAGTTGCTACAAATATTAAAAATAATCCGTTTCTGATAGCATCATCATATTTTAAGTTACAATCTACAGCTAGCAATTACGATTGCTGGTGACGTCTCCGGGCATCATATTTGGGTTACACTGTACAGTCTTCATAAGCTTGTACATGGAAAACCTTCATTTGGGGTTAGCCAAAAAAAAAAGAAGGAAAACCTTCATAAGGACACTGTGCGACCTTTTCTTATTTAAATTGGTCGGTCTGCGCATTGCCCACTTGGGAAGCACATGGTGGTTACCGAACTTTTGTTATTGACTTGCCTTAGTGATTTTGTTTTTCTTTTGCCGTGAAGACGGGGAATTTGTATAAGACCGGCCGGTTAGATGAAAGCTGAGGAAGCATCGCTGCTGTCTCCTGGAAGGTGGCAGTCCCCTAGCTAGCACAAGGGTTCATTGCGACATGACGTAATTACTTGTCCAAACAAAAATAAAAATCTAGCATGGATTACTATAGGTGAGGTTTAAAACTCATGGATTTATCTTATTTTTAAGTGGTTTTAAATAGTTTGGTGGATACCTTTTTCTCGAATTGGTACACGAGTTCAGCATGACAAGGAAGTATATATTTACTCTCTCCATTTTTCTTTTGATGACGTTCCGACAAGAATGTTTAGTGCAAAATGAACTAGGTTTTCTGTCTGAAACGTCATCATTTTGCAACCGGAGGTAGTAGTTACTGCTGTCTATACAAATAAGATAGTAATTTGTATGTAATGATAACGTGGAAAGTCTGAAATTAAATTTGAGATAATAATTAATAAAATTTATAATTGTATAGGAAAGACAATGTACCACCAAAACAATGGTAGTGTCCTTCTCGATGAATGACTAGAGTGGCCATCTTTTTCTTAGAATTTGGGACGTCCAAGCAAGTTGAACGCTTCCTATATCCAGGCCTTTTCATGGTCGTGGATGTGCTTCAGTCACTGTTGATGGGAGCCGGGAGTGATGTGAAGGAATCATCAATTGTATCTTGTGCTGAGTAAAAACTGACTGATTCTATGCGATGGTGATATCTTATCAATTTGTCATCCGTTTGGGTCTCTGTCAGATTTTTTATTCTAGAGAAAATCTAATAAAGAGAATATGATTAATAAATCATAATTTATTGTGTGTCTCATGGTTCATATATACAAGAGGAATATAAATCTACAACGAACACAGGAATTTTCATGGCATATTAACTACTAGCTATATATGACCCTTCATGTCATGACCATCGCTGCATGGACAAGTCACTTTTAGCGAAATAGATAGAAGCATCATAATATGTTCCATGGTCTCCAGTTGATTACCAATCTATTATATATATGTTAGCAAAAGAAACAGTGATCCTAGTAGAAACAGCAATCAAGATATTTGCGAAAAAACAACAAACTTAATTGGTTTGCTCACTATGCTAAGCCAAGATAACAGAATATATTTCTTTTTTTCAAAGTAACACAGTACAGACACAGACACTCACAAACATGTACGAGTACTCATCCTTATGAACACAAACACGTACATCGTACCCCTATGAGTACCTCCGTAGGACTAGGCCAACTTGATCTTGAGATTCACAAAGTCATCACAGATGTCTTACCATAAAACGGAGATGTCGCCTCTCACTCAAAGACTAATAAGCCATAAACGCGACACCCATGTCAAATCTGATATTTTAACCTGCGTGGGTTGGTTTCACCACAATAAACCTAACCATCTTAATGCTCGGTTTGCAACATAACATATTCCTTCATCCAAAGAACCCAACATAACTATGAAAAAAAAAGTCCCTCGGTCCCTAAACACACATGCTGTTGGGCAAGGTAATGTCCTTGTTGTCCAATATTTATGAAGAAAAATAATCTATGCTATACGCCAAACTTTTGTCGTCCTTCTGGAATAAAATGTTTCTATTCTTGTCTTTCGGACCTTCACTACGAGCCTTGACTCATCTTTCTTCTCCACCTAAATGTACTTGAATTCACCCTTGAGCATACAAGTCAAACAAGCAGTAGGTGACGTTCCCTTGAAAAATTCTAATCCTAAGCAACACTTCTATACGGAATTTATCCAGAGTTCATGGGCCGTTGGATGAGCGCTATTTGTCCGTAAGCATCCACCTTGATTTACCAGAGTGCTCCTTTTCGTTATTATTTTTAGAAAAGATAGAATATAAACATAGATGCTCACATATATATACAAGCACTCACCTCAATGAAGCCTATGCATGCACATCGATCCTACACATATTAAAACCTATAGAAGATCAATGGCATCTCCAATCTTCATGTTAATGATGGCACCACAGATGCCCCACTGTTGACGTGCACATCGTTTACTGATGTCTGATGACAGAATATAGTTAGTTATAAAAATGGGCACTCATCGAGTCCGTGACTCAAATCAGTGTGAATTCCATTACAAGAACCTAACCAACAGCACAAGCCACAACTCTTCACAACTATACAGTACGTAGTACCGATCAATGGAATATTGTTAACTATATATATCTCACACATTCTTTTTCACATGACGACCTCCTCGACGAAAATAAACTCTAAGTTTGGGCATCAACGCATGTAAACCAATTTTGGCTACTGATTTTGTTGAAATGGATAGTCAAAACATAAAGGGATTTTGTCTACAGAACACTGCTAAATTGTTGTTTTGTCTGGTTGACACCACATAACTCGATTTTGTCTCCTGAACACTAAGAAATTGTGATGTTTGTCCACAACACACTATAACAAGAAAATATATTATTTTGACGTTTTTATTTCAATGCACAAAATGCATTGCAATTTGAAACTTAGCATATATATTGAACATTATATTCCCTACCCATGTGATTTTTATGGATTTTAATTTTAGTTCCAAACAATGCAAACAATCAGATAAAAAGTCACATGCATAAGGAATACAACATTGTATCATTGTGCCAAATTTCAAGTTGTGTCGCATTTTCTTCACTGAGATATAAAACCTCAAAATAGTACATTTTTCTGCTATAGTGTGTGTGGACAAATGTCACAATTTCTTAGTGTGTCTAGGAGACAAAATCGAGTTATGAGGTGTCTACGAGACAAAACCACAATTTAACAGTATCCTGTAAACAAAATTCCCAAACATAAGTTAAAATGATAGTTGGAAATTATTTAAAAAAATGAA
The DNA here is from genome assembly GCA_012490785.1 of Eragrostis nindensis. Taxonomy (NCBI): domain Eukaryota; kingdom Viridiplantae; phylum Streptophyta; class Magnoliopsida; order Poales; family Poaceae; genus Eragrostis; species Eragrostis nindensis. Next base: position 85,580 of record JAAXCT010000361.1, on the reverse strand, counting down.
TCAAATCATATCATCTGTAAGTGCAACTAACTACCTTTTGTTTATTGATTATCTAAAGTCGATGGTTACTTTTGGCAAGCCTACTGTAGCTCCAAGGACGTCCGTGCTGAGCTTTTAGTTTGTTCAAGCTGGAATAATTTATTTTAGACTGTTTTTTATCGAAAAGAAGAAAAAAATGACTCGATAATTGAAGTGACGAAAGTGTTACAATAGCCACTATTTTAGCTCTTTCGTGACTGCGGGCTCCAATTGTACTAGTGAGTGCCACAATATTAGTTAGTTGGGGCTGGTGTATAACAACGTAAACAATGGTCTTTCCCCTGCAACTCGAATCAAAGCATGCAAGCTCGGCTGATCACATTAGTCACGGTCTATATATGTGGCCCTTCTTTTCTAGTTGTGACGTGACAATTGGAAAACAACGCGCTAGCTAGTAGCCGATAGATTGACTTGCAGCCTGAAACATGCGCTTCTGAGAAGTGAGAACCCAGGGAAAATCACCTGATCAAACGTGACCGGTCTCACTCTCACGCGCGAGAGAAAGTTGCGGATGGATGGAGCCAGGTGCGTGCGTGCAACCTTCCTGGAGTTGCCGGCCACCGGGGGGCGTCGATCGGGCTTGTGTGGCTGGCGGCCAAGATTAATTGGAGCCATCAATCCGAAGAAAGACAGACCGATCGACCGCTTCAAAGGCAGACTTCAATTCGCACACACGACCGCTAGCTCGATCTAGCTCTGGGCGTTCAGCGGCCGGGAATGCTGGTCAATGGCACTACCGGCGGCGGTACGTCGTGGTCGTAGCCGTCGCCGTCGACCAGCAAGAAGAAGTTATATGCATGCACGTCGTAGTTGCAAAGATTTGTACTGTACTTAGCTTGCTGCATGCGCCCGGACGCAACTGGCCGTTTGAACCGGCCTGCCGGCGACTGGGAAGAAGATCAGAATTACACGTACAAATACAGTCTGCCCCTGAACCCACCTACACGTTGGTCGTCGGATCTGCGCGACCAGACGAGCGTACGTTGACTGACCGACCCTTCACGGAGCTTTCAGTGGCAAACATGTTGTGGTCCTCGTACGCCTGGCGTACGCTACATGCCATTTGGCAGGCTTCTTCTGGAGCAATAGAAAAACCCGGCATGCAAGAACCGTTAATATGGTTAGAACACAAAAATTGGCGCTTTGGGGAGCTTCCTGGAACGGTGAAGTCCCGAAATAACCGGCTTGCCTTTTCTGCTAGTTCCGAAAGCTAGGATTGCGAACTACGTACTCCCTCCAACTATCAAACTTACATTGTTACAATTGTAAATTTTATATGTTCGTTTAGGCTTTTTTTTAGAATGATCCATGGGTTTTTATTTGGCCCTCATCATACTTGAAGTTTCATCTAATTTTACTTCAAGAGAAAAAATTGCTTACTCCTCACAAAAAGGAAAATAAAAAGAAAAGATACTTTTGTGATAAGAAATGGGCCGGTGTAACACCCTAATTTTCACATTTTCACAATAGTTTAAAATTTCCTTAAATTAATTAGGGTGTTATCACTTTTACTAGGCAAAAGAAATATTTTTCTAAATTAAATGAATTAATTTAGGTTATAAAATAATTGTTTGTTGCATTCATGCTGGAGTAGTCTGCAGTAGGGATTTATTGTATGGAAAATGTATTTAAAATTCGAGTAGAAATCGATTTCGTTTAATTTAGAAAGCCTTTTGAGAGAAAATCGAGTTTGAAAAGAATAAAGGAGACCCCTGCTGGTTTGGGCCGAATCTCCTCAGCCCATTTCTTCTTTTTTTCTTCTTTTTCTCTTTTTCTTTCTCTTTCTGGGCCGGCTTCCTTCTTTCCTTTTTCCCGCGGCCCACCTCTTTCTCCCGGCCTGCTCCGCTCGCGCCCGCAGCCCAGCTCGCGCCGCCAGCCCGCCCGAACCCGCGCTGAGCCCGCCCGGCCCCCGCAGGCCCGCTCCGCCGCCCGTACGACGCGCCGCACCGCTCTCCTCGACGTCCGAGTCGAATCAGCGCGCCCCGAGCCCTTTTTAAGCTGTGCCGCCGCCACCTGCTCAACCCTTTTCCCCGATTTTGCCGTCGCCTACGCGCCCGCAAACCCTAGCGTTGCCGCCGCCATTGACGACGCCTCGAGCTCTGAGGCCGCCCGACGAAGCCGCCGCTGCCGACGAGGACTCCTCGCCGAGGATCTCCGTCACGTGCCGCCCCTATTCCGCTTGACCTCATCGAATTCCGGAGCCCGCCGCCGCAGAACGCCGCCGCCGAAAACCGCCACCTCTCTCCTCCGTCGAGCACCGCCTCCCCGACCTCCCTAAGCCCGCGCGTGTGTCTTGGTGAGTTCGCCGCCGTCGCCTCAAGCTCCCCGGCCTCTCGTGACGAGATTTCGCGCACGGGAACGCCGTTCCGGCGGTCCGCCGGCGAAGCGCCGCCGCGCCCCGCCGTTTCCGGCGACCCGGTCCACCGTGGACCCATGGACCACGGTTCGGTCCCGGTCCATGGGCGCCATGGACCCAGTCCATGGATTTTCAAGATTTAATAAACCCTTATCGAATTATTGCATCAGCCTGACGCAACGCTTGCGCAATAAAGTTATTTTCTGTATAAGAATAATTCTGAAAATGCTAGAATTTGCAGTTTAGACCCTCTAACTTCAAATGCTTATAACTTTTTACTCCTGACCCCGTTTTAAGCGATTCTTGCGCTCACGCGATCGTAGGAACGAGCTCTAGCTTTTGGTACTGTTTTTGTAGTATTTTGGTACTTTTTGGTGTACTGTTCCTTATTGTTTGTGTATGTGTGCTTTGCATGTTACCGTTATTAGAAGAGGAGCCGTTTGAGAACTTTCAAGACCAAGAGTTTGATCAAGCAGCAGCAGGGGATACAGGCAAGTGTCCTTGACCATTCTGGACCTATGTTTTGAATGTGTCTTTTATAAACATGCATGCTTGTTCAATATTGAATCCTATGTGTCTACTTTACATGTTCCATATCATTCCTTGTCGCCCTAGCTTATGGTGGTTGTCTTTGGGTAGCTTTTGCTTAGCTTTGCTGTTGGAGTCAATCACCTTATCATGTTAATCTTGACTAATGGTATACTTTAACTAAGTGTTAATCTGCTAATCCGTTTAGCAACTTGTAAAGCTAGGGTCTGAGCAAGGGGATGGTTTGGATGGTTCTCCGTGAATATTTGGTTGGTGATTAGTTCTTGCTCGGATCAGCTAAGGACCGGTTCGTGGAGCATGTAACCATGACAACAGTGCCATCACAAGACTGATAATGGGTAGGCTAGCCAAACAATTAGGGTGTTCTTAACTTTGTGCTCGTTATTGGTAGAGTGGGGAATGGATGCTTTGTGATCCTGGGAACCGTCTGGCATCAGAGGGGGCAGCTGGGGTGTTGGCTCTTGAGTCATGGTCCTGTGTGAACCGTGGGTTCTGTGAACCAACACTTATGTACGGCTGTGGAACCTTAATGAGCGAGTTGCATTGTTGCGAGCATTCTTTGTAAAGGCTAGTAGAGAAACCCGGTCATCTTCCTCGGAAGTGGAATGGCTCTACGGGAATCTCTATCTTGTGGGTAAAGTGGTGCCACCTCTGCAGAGTGTAAAACTTTCATGAAAGTCGTCACGGTACGACATGGCCATCTCACATGATTAGGGTGCTGGTGGAGGGTGGTTTCTGGGTGAATCATATGAATCTTGGTGATCTTTTCCCTCATGTGCCGTTGTCCTCTGTGGACTGTCTCCTGTGTGGAGTTTGGTTTAATTTACTTAATTTAATCGATGGGTAGTCTCAACACACCTAGTAATATAGGTTGCTTTATAAACTGTGTCTTATGTTATAGTTGGCATTTATGCAAATGAACCATGTTATAGCCTTTCTTCTATTAAGCTTGCATGTCATATTTTTCCCCCACTTGCGGAGTACGACATGTACTCACACTTGCTATTCCCCACTCTACATTTTAATGCTGCTCAGAAGATAAAGGCGCCATGGAGTACTTCGATGAGGAATACTAGGCATGCTGTCTCCCAGTCGACTGCCTGTGCGTTTGGGTGTCTTCCGCTGTCGAGTAATTTAGTCTTATGAGACATTTATATTCGGATATTGTAATAATGCTACGATGAGACGATGTAATAATGACACTGGTTATACTGTTTATTTCACTATTGTCTCTATATGTGTGGAACTTGATCCTGGCACACATATAGTTATGCATTCAGTTTTGTCCTTAAAACTGGGTGTGACAAAGTGGTAATCAGAGCCGTGTTGACTGTAGGTCGCAAGCCTAGTTAGATATGGTCCTTTATAAGGTTATTTGCTTATATCAAACCTAGTTTCATAAAAACTATTAGTTCTTTATTGTTGCTCTTTGTTTATGCTTCAAAATCCTATTTACATTGAAACTGCTTATAATGTCTATTTATTTTCTCCTTGCTATACTTTGTCCTTGTCCTTGTCCTTTTATTGCTCCTTGTTTACTTCATCATTCTTTTACTTTACTATCAGTCCAGTCTTTATTATAAAATTTTTACTTTGCTGATACTCTTCTTGTTTCAAAATTGTAGTGATGGTGCGCTCTAGGCTTACAGCTCATAAGCGTGTGACGGTTCCACCACCACCTGTTCCGTTGTTGGTGTGGGATGAGCAGCCACCGCAGGAGAACCGTAGCGATGGCGATGGCTACTACTTCCCTGACAAGCTGTGGGAGGTTCAGCAGTGTTTAGGCTACCATGATCGCCCGGTGTTCATTGGGATCAGGACACCTGGAAGAGATGGCACCTACATCTGGAAGGTTTATGTCGTCATGTTTGAGAGGCCTGCTCCAGATGGGATTCGGAGGGTTCGCCGCATCCATCATGCCTCAGCGCCCATGTCTACTTTCGCAAGAGGGATGGAGGATGCAGCTCGCCGTGCCCTTACGGTGCTACGCCATGAGGAGTCAGCCGCCCTGAGGAACACTCAGTTCAGGTATCTTGCACGCCGTCCTAGTGGCAGCTTGCAGGAGTTTATGACTGCACCCCGTGGAGAGGAGTTCACAATGAGGGAGACTGTCCGCTATGCCAAGGCCCTGAACGACTGTCTCAATGACGCTCTGGATGACCTCGATGATGCTGAGGGAAGGATCAAGGACTTGGAAGAGGAGAACAGGCAGTTGAGAGCTGCCCTTGCAGGAGAGGATTTGGAGGAGGACCCAGTGGAGGTGCCACCCCCTGTTCCAGCGCCGTCGTGCTTGAGCAGTTTAGTGTGTCTTAGAGTTACCACATAGAGTTGTGAGGTCGATAGCTTCGTTTAATACCTTGAGTTAAACTTATGTAATAGAGATGTCTTAGCATGTCCTTTGCTTTTGTGTGGGTTTGTGCTACTTTACTTTGAGTGGTGTGTATGCTTGAGTTGGATTTTGGTTGTGTGCGATGTGATGTAAGACTTGTCCTACAGACACATCTTAATATAGTTAGTTAGAGACTTAATACTTGGGTTTTTAATCTTTTGGGTTTCTTGAATCTTTATCTTTATGCACTATCTTGAGGTCCTTATTTTATCTATCTTATGATCAATCTTGTTATATTGATGGACTATCTTGTATCATGGCTATGTCGTATCTGTCTTGCTATCATGGATCATTGTGGAATGTCCTTTGGTTCTGCAATAGTTGATTATTGTTCTTGATGCATTATTGATATATGATTCTCTTATGTTGATATATCTATCTGTCACCTGTATATATGGCAATTTACACCATGTTGCTGCCGAAATTTTCTATTTTTTCAGTTATTCTTTTACCTCGGTCATTGCTAATTATCCTACACGACATCTACCTTTCATATTCATCTAAACTTTGCTATATCTTGTTTCAATTCACTCCATGATTCCTTTATACCTTGATAATCTGTCTACCTGCTTGATGTTGTCTTACCTACCACACCTTACTTATCATATCTTTTCCTCTTATCAGATGTCTCGGAGGGGAGCTAACAACAACAACAACAATGAGGTCCCAGCACCCCCTACCTTGGAGCAGCTTCTGGCAGTGCAGACTCAGCTTCTCCAGAACATGCATCAGAATATGAACAACATACAGCAGCAGCACCAAGCCCTCCAAGAGACAAGCTTGGGAGTTCCAGAGGACCAAGCCACCCACCTTCTCTCACACCGTGGATCCTATGGATGCTGATGACTGGTTGAAGACCATTGAGAAGAAGCTGCAGGTGGTCCAGTGCAACAACAGGGAGAAGGTTCTGTATGCTTCTCACCAGTTAGTGGGTCCCGCTTCTGATTGGTGGGATGCTTATGTGAATGCTCATGAGGAGCCAGACAGTATCAACTGGCAGGAGTTCAAGAACAGCTTCAGGTCTCACTTTGTGCCACAGGGCTTGATGAAGCTGAAGATGAGGGAGTTCCAGAATCTGAAGCAGGGTCCCATGTCTGTGAGAGAGTATCTCACACGCTTCACTCAGCTGTCCAGGTATGCTCCCGGAGAGGTTGATACTGATGAGAAGAAGAGGGATTGCTTTCTGGAGGGTCTCAATGATGGACTTGCCTATGCACTGGAGGCCCGTGGGTTTCAGAACTTCCAGGAAATGGTGGATGCTGCTCTTGTTTTGGAGAACAGGAGGAACAACATGGAGAAGAAGCGCAAGCTGGAGCGTCAGAATCAGCAGGGGAGCAGCTCAAGGCTTCGCTTGGGATCTTCGTCAGCTGGACCTACATACCGCCCTCCACAGCAGAGCAACCAGCAGAGGACTCAGCCTACTAGACAGGGGTACCAGACTCCTCAGCGTCAGGGTCAGAATCCCAACTCTCAGACGCCTCGCAGTGCACCTCAGCCTTCTCAGAGGCCCAATTCCAACAACACACCCATGGCTCAGAGGACCTGCTACAAGTGTGGTGAGAAGGGTCATTATGCCAACCAATGCTCCAACCCAAACCAACGCCAGACTCCTGCTCAAGGTACCACCCAGCAGGCAAATCGCACTGGAAACACTCCTACACCAGCTAAGCAGAATTATGCCCGCGGTCGTGTCAATCATGTGGCAGTGGAGGATGCTCAGGAGGCTCCAGACGTTGTTCTTGGTATGTTCCTTGTCAACTCTGCAAATGCTATTGTGCTATTTGATTCTGGAGCATCTCACTCTTTCATATCTGCGGAATATGTTGCTAAAAACCAAATATCTATATCTATGCTTAAGAACAAGATGATCGTTAGCTCCCTAGGTGGAGAAATGAATGCAAAGCATGTATGCCCTAAGGAAAACCTTAATATAAGGGGGGTAGACTTCTCTGCTAATCTTATTGTGCTAGAATCCAAAGGCATAGATATCATTCTTGGTATGGATTGGTTGAGCAAGCATAAGGGGCTTATTGATTGTGCTAAGAAGGCAGTGAGGCTGACAGCTAGTAATGGAGAGGATTGGAGTATATTGCTGATCCGCTTATCACTAGCAAAGGGGCAACCAACAGTATTGTGCCGAACCAAGTGGAAGCGGGTACTGTTCAGGAAATCAGAGTTGTCAGCGAGTTTCCTTATGTGTTTCCTGAGGATTTGCCAGGTATGCCACCGGACCGTGATGTTGAATTTGTTATTGAATTAATACCTGGTACTGCTCCTATATCTAAGAGACCTTATAGAATGGCTGCTAATCAATTAGCTGAACTAAAAGAACAGTTACAGGATTTGTTAGATAAGGGTTATATTCGTCCTAGCTCATCACCTTGTGGTGCTCCTGTTATCTTTGTTCCTAAGAAGGATGGTACTCAAAGGATGTGTGTTGATTATAGAGCTCTTAATGATGTTACTATCAAGAACAAGTATCCTTTGCCTCGCATTGAAGATTTATTTGATCAACTCAAGGGAGCTTGTGTGTTCTCTAAGATTGACCTCAGATTGGGATATCATCAGTTGAAGATCCGTGCAAAAGACATTCCCAAGACTGCCTTCAGTACACGGTATGGTTTGTATGAGTATACAGTGATGTCTTTTGGGTTAACCAATGCTCCTGCCTACTTTATGTATCTGATGAATAAGGTGTTTATGGAATACTTGGACAAGTTTGTGGTGGTGTTCATAGATGATATTCTGGTATTCTCTAAGAATGAGGAAGAACATGAGGAACATCTGCGCCTGGTCTTGCAGAAGCTCAGAGAGAATCAGTTGTATGGTAAGCTCAGCAAGTGTGAATTCTGGTTGAAGGAGGTATCTTTTCTAGGCCATGTTATTTCAGCTGGTGGTGTGTCGGTTGATCCAAGTAAGGTTCAGGATGTGTTGAGTTGGAATGCGCCTCAGAACGTTTCAGAAGTTCGGAGTTTTCTGGGTTTAGCAGGCTACTATCGTCGATTTATTGAGGGATTCTCCAAGATAGCGAAGCCCTTGACAGAGCTACTTGTAAAGGGAAAGGAGTTCAAGTGGACATCCAGTTGTGAGGCTAGCTTTCAAGAGTTGAAGACCAAGTTGACCACAGCACCGGTGTTGATCATGCCAGACATGGAGAAGCCATTCTCAATCTATTGTGATGCCTCTCGACAAGGATTAGGATGTGTTCTTATGCAAGAAGGTCATGTAGTGGCATATGCCTCCAGACAGTTGAGGAAACATGAGTTGAACTATCCGACACATGACTTAGAGTTAGCAGTAGTGGTTCATGCACTCAAGATATGGAGGCACTACCTCATCGGTAAGAGATGTGAGATTTTCTCAGATCATAAGAGTTTTAAAGTACATTTTTACACAACTAGACCTCAACCTTAGGCTGCGCAGATGGTTGGAATTAATCGAGGACTATGATTTGAGGATCAACTATCATCCAGGAAAGGCAAATGTGGTTGCTGATACTTTAAGTAGGAGATCCCATCTGAATATGTTATCTGCTAGAGAGTTACCACCTGAGTTTTGCAAAGAGTTTGAAAAGCTCAACTTGGGATGGGTATCAAACACTGAAGTGGTTGCAATGGAAGTGGACTCCACATTAGAGCAAGACATCAAGAAAGGTCAGCTCAAGGATGAGAAGATATTAGACATCAAGCAACAGATCAAGAATGGCAAAGCAGCAGAATTTTTGGAGGATGAACAGGGTATTGTTTGGTACAAGAAGAGGCTCTGTGTGCCAGACGATAAGGAGATCAAGGAATTGATACTGCGAGAGGCACATGATTCGGCTTACTCTATTCATCCAGGCAGTTCCAAGATGTACCAAGACCTCAAGACTCAGTATTGGTGGTACGGCATGAAGAGAGATGTTGCTGAATATGTTGCACTTTGTGACACTTGTCAGAGGGTCAAGGCAGAACACCAAAGGCCAGCTGGTTTGCTACAGCCTTTAAAAGTGCCAGAATGGAAATGGGAAGAAATTGGTATGGATTTCATAGTGGGTCTGCCTAGAACTAAAGCAGGGTACGATTCCATATGGGTCGTTATGGATCGTTTGACTAAGGTAGCTCATTTCATTCCAGTAAAGACGACTTACAGCGGGCCCCAGCTTGCAGAGTTGTATATATCCCGGATATTTTGTCTGCATGGTACGCCTAAGAAGATTGTGTCAGATCGAGGTACGCAGTTTACTTCCAGATTTTGGGAAAAGTTGCATGAGTCTATGGACACAAGATTAAACTTCAGTTCAGCATATCATCCTCAAACAGATGGGCAGACTGAAAGGGTGAATCAGATATTGGAGGACATGTTGAGAGCTTGTGCTTTGAAGTATGTGCGCAGTTGGGATAAGAGTCTTCCGTATGCTGAGTTCTCCTAAAACAACAGTTACCAGGAAAGTTTGAAGATGTCACCGTTTGAAGCTTTGCATGGTGTTGGCGGTTCTTATGCGATAAAATTAAATTCATTAATTCCGCAAGCGCACGGATCACCATTGTAGCATTTCACCTTGGAGTATTCCAGGGTTATCGTATTTATATTTCCGCAGGGAAGTAGAGCAAAAGAAAGCTGAATAATAGCTATGCATTGGATAATTTGGAGAAAGAAATAATGTATCAACTATACTTGAGACGGGGGTAAGATAGGCATGATACATATGGGTGGCACACACATCCTCAAATCCAAGGTAATAAAATAAATCATAGTATATATTTGGGAGAGCAACGAGATAGAGCTAAGGCTACCTGTATGTTTATCTATTATTTACTTTTCTAGCAGTCAATTCTACAAAGGTTATTTACTCTAGCTAAGCTCATACACATACAAGTCATGTCGTTTCGGGGCACGGAAGTGCCAGGGCAACCGATGCTGCTAGTTCACCCTGGGGATCCATCCGCTATAATTAAGACCCTGCTGAGTCCAACCCGGACGTGGTGGATTACAGAGACCGGTGCAGCTGTCACATACACTCGCGGCTACCATCCTCCGTGGGGTTGGGTGCCAAACGTGCATAGGCCAAGATCTAAGCGCCACGCTTACAACCCGCCTAGAGGAGCTACTCTTGATCAACGGAGCAGTCCTATCTAAGAATGAACAAGCACAGATTTCACACGACGTCATCTCCGACGACGGCACTCTCTCGTACTCGCTATTCCAACAATCACGAATCCCACAACAAGACTTCTACGAGCACTTACTTAACGAATAAATAAACTAAATAGAAAAGAATTACTAAAAGAAATAAATAAAGATAAAACTAATTATATAATAAATAAAATAATATCTCAAGAGTAAGATACAAAGAACTATACCGAACTCCGAGAATACTCCGGAAGCCCGAGAGAGCTCTCACTCTACTCTACTCTACTCTAACTCCCAAGCTACTACTCAACTAAACTAATGAACACTTGGATGAAGTGTGATGGTGCGCATTGATTCGGAGGCCGAGGGGTCCCTTTTATAGCTTGTGAAGGCAGTGGAAGCACCCTGGCCGACTTTGGAGAGGCGGTGGCGCCAAAGTCGGCCGGCCGGCCTAGGGGGGTGGCCGGCCGGCCGTCCCTTCGGTCGGTTGGCCACCGTCTTTTGCCTGAACGCTCCAGATCCTCTCCTGATGGCGGTCCGAAGGTCGGCTACTTCGTGGGGTCGGCAGAATTGGATTGAGGGCCAAGTAAAGGCCCAAATAGCCCACCTTCTAGAACGTCGGTGGAATCCTGCCGAGCTGGGCTTGAATTGCACGTTGAGGATTATTTTCCAGCCCACTGGAGAAAGCCTGGGGCCTGTGGCCACCAGGTGGGGCCGGCCGGCCTAGGGTGGGGCCGGCCGGCCAGGGAATTTCCCTGACTGGGCCCACTTTTCTCCATTATTCACTCCTGCATCCAAATATCCACCAAAACTTGTGGAGTAGCATTATTCCTATCTACTATGCACAAAATCTTGGTGTTATGTATTTATTTACCGGTAGGGTGGCGGTCAAAACATGGTTTAACGACCGCCAACAACCTCCCCAAGCTTAAACTTTGCTCGTCCCGAGCAAACTCAACTCAGGGTACCGGCGGATCAGGAGTTACAAAGAAGCGCCCCATGGGTAATAAAGATGCAACAACATACTCCCTAAACAGTGGTAAGTTTACGAGAGCACAAAATATTCATGAGTGTTGCAAAAATCATGGGGCTTATATGTCACACCTTGTCATGCAGCATTGAAGACTAGAACGGCATTTTCGGACAAGTACACAATTCTAGCAGGTATGCATAAAGAGTTTTTATGTGCTGCAAGGTGCAAAAATTCTCCTTCGTTTTGGGTGGCACTTCTCTTACCACACCTATGTGAGTTCTATTCCTACAAGCTTCACTCATCCTACCTTCTATCAAATGAGGCTTTGTATGTGGAGCTTGGTAAGGAGTGCACAAATGTCATGCATATATTGTAAAGCTAAAGAATGAGTCTCAATCAACATAGCAACTCCATTTATTTTAGTCATAGGAAATGATGTGATGGAGGGGGAGAAAATGAACTCACGCTTATGGAAGGGGGTTTTGAAAAACATTGGTCCTTTATTTTGCTCAAGATGTTTATGATAAGAACCATCTAGCCATTGACTTTTGTCATGCAACCATGGAGTTTTTTTTTTAACTACTCCATGGTGCAAGGGGCCATAAATTTTGAATGGTTCAATGAAACATTTTGAAATATTCTTGAGCATTTTGGATGGACCAAAAGTTTTGCAAACTCTGAAAAATGTTTGGTTGATTTATCCAAACATTCCCCTTTTTATTTGGTGGAGAGAAATTTTCGAAAACACACGCGAAGGAATTATGACCAAAATTAGGAGTGCTTAGTTTCAAGAGTACATCAAACCTTAACAAAACTCAATGCATAAACAAATGGCTATGAGTGGGGCTGTTTCGAATATTATGATATGGCTCTGGTAGGTAAATAAATCCTCACACTAAGAGAAGTGTGCCAAAACAGAAGGGTTTTAGGTACTTGCAGCAATTCAAGAAAAACATCTCTGGATGAAACCATACTAAGAAATTGCAACAAGTCCTAATCATGCCATATCACAATCCACAATGCTCAGACTTGGTGTAACAAATGCAACCCACGAAAATAAGCAAGACTCATGATGTGATCATGCTCAAGTAAAAATAACACATATGTCAGGAGGGGTTGCATCTATGCGACACATGGGAAGCTAATTTGTAACTCGATCATCATTTCCCTTAAGCGTAGCATAACACCAAGATTCTAGCATTTATTCGAAACAGGGAGTTCATTTATTTATTAAGAAAGTTAGGAATACTTACCTGGGGGTCCTCCCCAAGCTTGAGTCTTTGCAAGACTCGAGCTTGTATTGAACTCCTTCTTACCTGGGGGTGCCCTCCCCAAGCTTGAGTCTTTGTAAGACTTAAGCTTGATTCAGGCTCTTCCTCCTCCTTCTTGATCTGCAAAAAAGAGTGAGGATGATACAAGTGGCTAGCCCCTAATAGGCATCACCGGGAATCCTATTATTTTTGTTGTTTTTAAAAAAAAAATTCAAATTTTTATTTTGTTTTTATGATTTATGAAAAGAAAAACAAGTGCTAGGCCTAGCTAGGATAACGATTGGGATGGCCTCCCCAATCGGAGGGCTCTCATTTTTACGTCTTTGAGCTAGACGTTCTCCATGTCTTTTCAACTTGTTTGGACCTCGCTCGCTGGAGAATCTTGCGAGGTAGAGGTTCCTTCTTTCTTCCGCCACACCTTGGTTGTCTTCTTTGTGTTGGTGGCGGCGACCTTTTCTTTGATAGGTGCCTTTGTTGTACTCTCGTCGGTTGATGCCGTAGCTGCCTTCTTCTTTCTTGAGCGCCTCGCTCTCCTCTTCTTGGGCGATTGTGACTCGCCGACTCCTTCTCGCGGAGGAGTAAGAGGGGCTTGAGATATGTTAGGCGGCTGAGGCATCCTCCTTGGAGTCCTCCAATATTTTGCTAGCCTTCTTGCATTCTCTCTTTCCAGATAGTCTCTCATATATGCAATGAGCTTATCTGGCTGTGGCATGGGTGGAGTAATCTCAATCTTCTCCACTCTCCTTGGGTCCTTTCCATATATGACCCGTACTTGCTTGCATTGCTCAACCTTAGGCTTGAAGCTGAACGTTCTTCCCTGCCGTTGAAGTCCAAGTGGATCTCTCCTGCTCCCACGTCGATGTTGGCGTTGGTGGTGCTCAAGAACGGCCTCTCAAGGATGAGAGGGGTCTTGACATCCACTTCCATGTCAAGCACGACAAAGTCGACGGGGACGAAGAAGTTTCTGATCTGTACGGGGACGTCTTCGGCAATACCAGCAGGATGACGAACGGACTGATCTGCGAGCTGCAAGCACATAGCCGTAGGCGATAATGGACAATTTAACCTGTCATATACCGCCTTGGGCATAACGCTCACGCTTGCACCCAAGTCACAAAGCGCTTGAGAGAAATGCTGGCTGCCAATCGAACACGGGATAGTAGGGCATCCTGGATCCTTCTTCTTTTCCGGAAGAGTGTTCAGAATGGCTGCGCTGCACTCTTCTGTAAGCTTCACTACCTCCATTGCTGGAATGGGGCGCTTGTTGTTGAGGATGTCCCGAAAATACCTAGTGTAAGTAGGTACCTGCATGGCATCAAGCAGCGGAATATGCACATATATATGTCGGATAGCCTCAACAATTTTATCAAAGCGCTCGTCCACAGTGAGCTTCTTCCTGCGGTCGGGGTAAGGCAAGCCTGTAGTGTCAAAATACTCATGAGGTGCTGCCTTAGGTGGAGCTTGCTCAACGGGAGGATCTGTCGTTGGTTCCTCCTCGGAGCTCTCCTTCTCGGCGTCTTCCTCTTCAGGGACCTTCTTTTCTGGAACTCTTTTACCGGCCTTCTCCTTGGGGGCTGCATTTGGTGTCTTTCTCTCTGCACCCTTGGGGTATGGTGGGTCCACAGTACCTCTTCCTCCCCTGGTGGTGATAGCGCTAACACTCTCCTTCGTATGAGGAGCCTGCACAGCTGAAGCTATTTGCGCTATTTGCGTTTCTAGCATCTTGTTATGGCTTAGCTGATTCTGCAGAGCAGTGCTGAACGACTCTAACTTGGCATCTATGCTCTCTAAAGCCTTGTCCGTAGTAAGAAATTTCTTACTAATGCTGTCATTAATCTTGACCTGGCCGAGAACTAGATCCTTGATAGAGGGCTCATAACGGGAAAAATTACCATTGTTACCTCCCTGATTCTTGTTGAAGGAGAGGTCGGGCCTGGAATTCCAGCCGTAGTTGTTCTGGGAGCGGAACCCATTGCCATTGTTGAGGAAATTGCATTCCTCTCTCGTATTTGGGCAATTGATGCCCATATGCCCAACGCTGCCGCATTCCTCACATGTCATGCGGGAATCCGCAACTTGCAGGTCCTGCGGAGACTCCACCTTGCGGAGTAGCTGATCGAGCTTGATGGCGAGCATGTCCATCGTCTCCACTTGGTGCACTCCACGGGTTTTGGTGTTCGCCGCTTGGCGTTCACCATGAGTCTGGTTGGCCGCCACCTTCTCAATCAACTTCTTAGCGTTCTTCACACTAAGGGAGAAGAAGGAGCCGCCTGCTGCGGCGTCGAGGTGCTCTCGAGCGGACGGCCTCAAACCGTGGTAGAAACTCTGTATGAGGAGCCATTCCTCCATGCCATGATGTGGGCATGAGAGAACGTACTCCTGCATCCTGTCCCAGGCTTCCGCGGTCGACTCATCTGCGAGCTGTTGGAAGCCCGATATCTTGTTCCGCAGGGCAGTCGTCTTGCCCGGCGGGAAGAATTTGGCGAGGAAGGCATTGGAGCATGCCATCCACGGGTCGAGGGACTCTTGGTTCGCGTAGAACCACTGGAGAGCCTTCCCCAACAGAGAGAAAGGGAATAGCTGTAGTCGGATAGCGTCCTGAGGTGCATCCTTTATGACGAAAGTGTTGCACGTCATTAGGAACCTTTGGAGGTGAGCATTTGCATCCTCCGATGGCTTCCCACAGAAAGGACTGGCCAAGATCATGTTGATCAAGGCTCGCTTGAGCTCGTAGTCCTTGTTGGTGACGCGCGGGTTGGGTCCCACGCGGATGTTCTCCGTAGTTGGCGCGGAGAAAGTCATTGATCGTCTTCTCAACAACGGGGTCGGCCATAGTACTGTTCGTTGAGGAGGCCCTGATAACCGGTGGAGGAGACGATTCGAGAGCCAGAGCGTTCTTGCGGATCTGTTTGGTGAGTTTGGCTCGAACTTTCCTCAAGAACTGTTCTGGATCTGAGTGGAAGTTTTCTGGTAGGTCGAAACCAGTCATGCACAGTCCTGTTTCAAATTTTTACAAGAAGAAAAACCAGGACAAGGGTAAGCCCGCAAAAGTAAGTGATAATTATTCTTCTCACAAACTTCAATGCATTTATTCAGTTCCTAGCTGCTACTTCCCCGGCAACGGCGCCAGAAATGCTTGTTGGCGGTTCTTATGCGATAAAATTAAATTCATTAATTCCGCAAGCGCACGGATCACCATTGTAGCATTTCACCTTGGAGTATTCCAGGGTTATCGTATTTATATTTCCGCAGGGAAGTAGAGCAAAAGAAAGCTGAATAATAGCTATGCATTGGATAATTTGGAGAAAGAAATAATGTATCAACTATACTTGAGACAGGGGTAAGATAGGCATAATATATATGGGTGGCACACACATCCTCAAATCCAAGGTAATAAAATAAATCATAGTATACATTTGGGAGAGCAACGAGATAGAGCTAAGGCTACCTGTATGTTTATCTATTATTTACTTTTCTAGCAGTCAATTCTAAAAAGGTTATTTACTCTAGCTAAGCTCATACACATACAAGTCATGTCGTTTCGGGGCACGGAAGTGCCAGGGCAACCGATGCTGCTAGTTCACCCTGGGGATCCATCCGCTATAATTAAGACCCTGCTGAGTCCAACCCGGACGTGGTGGATTACAGAGACCGGTGCAGCTGTCACATACACTCGCGGCTACCATCCTCCGTGGGGTTGGGTGCCAAACGTGCATAGGCCAAGATCTAAGCTCCACGCTTACAACCCGCCTAGAGGAGCTACTCTTGATCAACGGAGCAGTCCTATCTAAGAATGAACAAGCACAGATTTCACACGACGTCATCTCCGACGACGGCACTCTCTCGTACTCGCTATTCCAACAATCACGAATCCCACAACAAGACTTCTACGAGCACTTACTTAACGAATAAATAAACTAAATAGAAAAGAATTACTAAAAGAAATAAATAAAGATAAAACTAATTATATAATAAATAAAATAATATCTCAAGAGTAAGATACAAAGAACTATACCGAACTCCGAGAATACTCCGGAAGCCCGAGAGAGCTCTCACTCTACTCTACTCTACTCTAACTCCCAAAACTACTACTCAACTAAACTAATGAACACTTGGATGAAGTGTGATGGTGCGCATTGATTCGGAGGCCGAGGGGTCCCTTTATAGCTTGTGAAGGCGGTGGAAGCACCCTGGCCGACTTTGGAGAGGCGGTGGCGCCAAAGTCGGCCGGCCGGCCTAGGGGGGTGGCCGGCCGGCCGTCCCTTCGGTCGGTTGGCCACCGTCTTTTGCCTGAACGCTCCAGATCCTCTCCTGATGGCGGTCCGAAGGTCGGCTACTTCGTGGGGTCGGCAGAATTGGATTGAGGGCCAAGTAAAGGCCCAAATAGCCCACCTTCTAGAACGTCGGTGGAATCCTGCCGAGCTGGGCTTGAATTGCACGTTGAGGATTATTTTCCAGCCCACTGGAGAAAGCCTGGGGCCTGTGGCCACCAGGTGGGGCCGGCGGCCTAGGGTGGGGCCGGCCGGCCAGGGAATTTCCCTGACTGGGCCCACTTTTCTCCATTATTCACTCCTGCATCCAAATATCCACCAAAACTTGTGTAGTAGCATTATTCCTATCTACTATGCACAAAATCTTGGTGTTATGTATTTATTTACCGGTAGGGTGGCGGTCAAAACATGGTTTAACGACCGCCAACACATGGCCGGAAGTGCAGAACTCCACTGTTCTGGAATGAAACCGGTGAAAGCCAAGTCTTTGGGCCAGAAATTCTTCGAGATGCAGAGCGACAGGTACAGATTATTCGGGAAAATCTGAAGGTTGCTCAATCCAGGCAGAAGAGCTATGCTGATCATCGAAGAAGGGACCTTAGTTTTGAGGTTGGTGACTTTGTGTACTTGAAGGTGTCGCCTATGAGAGGACTTCGCCGTTTCAAGGTCAGAGGCAAGCTGTCACCTCGGTTCATCGGTCCTTTCAAGATTGTGGAAAGGAGGGGTGAAGTAGCATATCAGTTGGAGTTACCACCGAAGCTGTCAGATGTACACGATGTGTTCCATGTCTCTCAGTTGAAGAAGTGTCTGCGAGTTCCTGAGGAGCAACTGCCACTAGAGGACTTGGATGCTAGCGAGGATCTCACATATCAAGAGTATCCAGTCAAAATCTTGGAAACATCAGAGAAGGTGACCAGAAACAAGAAGTACCGTATGTGTAAGGTGCAGTGGAGCCATCACTCAGAGGAAGAAGCTACCTGGGAGAGGGAAGATGATCTGAAGTCAGAGTTTCCAAATTTCTTCTCCGATCCGTTCGAATCTCGAGGGCGAGATTCATCCTAAAGGGGGTAGGTTTGTAACACCCTAATTTTCACGTTTTCACAATAGTTTAAAATTTCTTTAAATTAATTAGGGTGTTATCACTTTTACTAGGCAAAAGAATTATTTTCTAAATTAAATGAATTAATTTAGGTTATAAAATAATTACTTGTTGCATTCATGTTGGAGTGGTCTGCAGTAGGGATTTTATTGTATGGAAAATGTATTTAAAATTTGAGTAGAAATCGATTTCGTTTAATTTAGAAAGCCTTTTGAGAGAAAATCGAGTTTGAAAAGAATAAAGGAAACCCCTGCTGGTTTGGGCCGAATCTCCTCAGCCCATTTCTTCTTTTTCTTTCTTTTTCTCTTTTTCTTTCTCTTTGCCGGCTTCCTTCTTTCCTTTTTCCCGCGGCCCACCTCTTTCTCCCGGCCTGCTCCGCTCGAGCCCGCAGCCCGCCCGAACCCGCGCTGAGCCCGCCCGGCCCCCGCAGGCCCGCTCCGCCGCCCGTACGACGCGTCGCACCGCTCTCCTCGACATCCGAGTCGAATCCGCGCGCCCCGAGCCCTTTTTAAGCTGTGCCGCCGCCATTGACGCTGCCTCGAGCTCGTGAGGCCGCCCGACGAAGCCGCCGCTGCCGACGAGGACTCCTCGCCGAGGATCTCCGTCACGTGCCGCCCCTATTCCGCTTGACCTCGTCGAATTCCGGAGCCCGCCGCCGCAGAACGCCGCCGCCGGAAAACCGCCACCTCTCTCCTCCGTCGAGCACCGCCTCCCCGACCTCCCCGAGCCCGCGCGTGTGTCTTGGTGAGTTCGCCGCCGTCGCCTCGTGCTCCCCGGCCTCTCGCGGCGAGATTTCGTGCACGGGAACGCCGTTCCGGCGGTCCGCCGGCGAAGCGCCGCCGCGCCCCGCCGTTTCCGGCGACCCCGGTCCACCGTGGACCCATGGACCACGGTCCGGTCCCGGTCCACGGGCGCCATGGACCCAGTCCATGGATTTTCCAGATTTAATTAAACCCTTATCGAATTATTGCATCAGCCTGACGCAACGCTTGCGCAATAAAGTTATTTTTCTGTATAAGAATAATTCTGAAAATGCTAGAATTTGCAGTTTAGACCCTCTAACTTCAAATGCTTATAACTTTTTACTCCTAACTCCGTTTTAAGCGATTCTTGCGCTCACGCGATCGTAGGAACGAGCTCTAGCTTTTGGTACTGTTTTTGTAGCATTTTGGTACTGTTTGGTGTACTGTTCCTTATTGTTTGTGTATGTGTGCTTTGCATGTTACCGTTATTAGAAGAGGAGCCTTTTGACAACTTTCAAGACCAAGAGTTTGATCAAGCAACAGCAGGGGATACAGGCAAGTGTCCTTGACCATTCTGAACCTATGTTTTAAATGTGACTTTTATAAACATGCATGCTTATTTAATATTGAATCCTATGTGTCTACTTTACCTGTTCCATATCATTCCTTGTCGCCCTAACTTATGGTGGTTGTCTTTGGGTAGCTTTTGCTTAGCTTTGCTGTTGGAGTCAATCACCTTATCATGTTAATCTTGACTAATGGTATACTTTAACTAAGTGTTAATCTGCTAATCCGTTTAGCAACTTGGAAAGCTAGGGAAAGCTAGGGTCTGAGCAAGGGGATGGTTTGGATGGTTCTCCGTGAATATTTGGTTGGTGATTAGTTCTTGCTCGGATCAGCTAAGGACCGGTTCGTGGAGCATGCAACCATGACAACAGTGCCATCACAAGACTGATAATGGGTAGGCTAGCCAAATAATTAGGGTGTTCTTAACTTTGTGCTCGTTATTGGTAGAGTGGAGAATGGATGCTTTGTGATCCTGGGAACCGCCTGGCATCAGAGGGGGCAGCTGGGGTGTTGGCTCTTGAGTCATGGTCCTGTGTGAACCGTGGGTTCTGTGAACCAACACTTATGTACGGCTGTGGAACCTTAATGAGCGAGTTGCATTGTTGCGAGCATTCTTTGTAAAGGCTAGTAGAGAAACCCCGGTCATCTACCTCGGAAGTGGAATGGCTCTACGGGAATCTCTATCTTGTGGGTAAAGTGGTGCCACCTCTGCAGAGTGTAAAACTTTTCATGAAAGCCGTGCTCACGGTTACGAGCGGCATGGCCATCTCACATGATTAGTGGGTGCTGGTTGGATGGGTCGTTTCTGGGTGAATCATATGAATCTTGGTGATCTTTTCCCTCACGGTTCTGTGTGAACCGTTGTCCTCTGTGGACTGTCTCCTGTGTGGAGTTTGGTTTAATTTACCTAATTTAATCGATGGGTAGTCTCAACACACCTAGTAATATAGCTTGCTTTATAAACTGTGTCTTATGTTATAGTTGGCATTTATGCCAATGAACCATGTTATAGCCTTTCTTCTATAAGCTTGCATGTCATATTTTTCCCCTACTTGCGGAGTACGACATGTACTCACGCTTGCTATTCCCCATTCTACATTTTAATGCTGCTCAGAAGATGAAGGCGCCATAGAGTACTTCGATGAGGAATACTAGGCGTGCTGTCTCCCAGTCGACTGCTTGTGCGTTTGGATGCTTCCGCTGTCGAGTTATTTAGTCTTATGAGACATTTATATTCAGATATTGTAATAAAGCTACCATGAGACGATGTAATAATGACACTGGTTATACTGTTTATTTCACTATTGTCTCTATATGTGTGGAACTTGATCCTGGCACACATATAGTTATGCATTCAGTTTTGTCCTTAAAACTGGGTGTGACAGCCGGTTTTTGAGCTGGGCCACTTCAGATGAGGGACCAAAAGACTGTTGGCCGGTAAGGGTAAGTATTACACTACATTACAGACACAGTAAAAAAATATGCTTCCATACCAGTTGCTACACGAATCATCTGAATTTAAAAATAAAGTGCTAAATTTTGTGAGCTGTAGGGTTTTAGCACTTGATAGTATAAGTTATGGATCTAGGCAAATTCCTGGGAAAAAATTCTAAACTAAATAAATGAGGTAAAATAAAAATGCCAAAAATGTAAATCAGTAACAACTTTATTTTCCTTACAGTACGATGATGAAACATACGTTAAAAATTAATATTTTGGTCTTACTTTTATGAACCAGTTATATTATTTTCAATTAAATTATTTTTGTACAGATCTATAGAAAAATAGCATTTCTTTCATTTACTTGGATTAAATGATATTTCAAATAATATTCTTACAAGGAGGAATGAACAATGATACATTATTGTTATATAGTGCTGTTTAATGTAAATAATACCTGGTATTTAAAATAGCTTCGACTTTTTAACAATTCGCATCTGCTTATTTTATCAAAATGCATTGCTTCAACTAAATCTCGTGCACAATAATGCTGGTCATAATATTGTGAGTTACATTTGACATGGTCAGAAGAAAACAATTGAACCTACTTTTTTGGAAGAAAATATAATCAAAATACAAAAAATAAAAGGAATAGAAAGTCAAAACAACAACACACAAATGTTATTTTCAATTAACGGTACAAGAAACATCAATATGAAAAAGGTGTAAGATTTCAAATGCAGTATTTATAAAAATACATATTTAACCTATTGTACAAAAAAATTTTGAAAATGTCTCATAGATATTTGTTACTCCATCCGTTTCAAAATATAAGCAGTTGTTGACTTTCAGACATCGCGTTTGACCACTCGTCTTATCTAAAAAAATTATAAAAAACTTATTTGTTTTGTTATGATTTGTTTTATCATTAGATATACTTTAATCATGACTTATTTGTTTTATATTTTCACAAAATTTTTTGAATAAGACGAACGGTCAAAGCGAAGTCTGAACGTCAAAAACTGCATATATTTTGAAACAGAGGGAGTATGCTTTAGAATTGTTGAACATGGATTGATAACATATGACTACTTTCAGGAATTGTTTCTCAAGTTTGTTATGAGTTAGAAATCTAAATTGCTGGTGTTGAGTTGGATGTGAAATAAAAATAAAAAACAGATAGAAATATGAAAAAGAAAACAAAAAGTGAGAAAAGGAAACAAAGAAC
This sequence comes from Eragrostis nindensis, assembly GCA_012490785.1. NCBI lineage: Eukaryota > Viridiplantae > Streptophyta > Magnoliopsida > Poales > Poaceae > Eragrostis > Eragrostis nindensis. The sequence goes on along the minus strand of JAAXCT010000361.1, from coordinate 63,543 downwards.
TAATTGGGCCAAACCTGAATTAATGCCCAGTGCTATGACAAGTTGGTAAGGATTTTTTTTTTAATCGAATTTTTTATTATATTTTATTAATAGCCGCACGTTTTCGAAATTTGCAATACTAGTCGCCCAATCGCCCGTGGATCAGGCGATTAGGACTTGTCGCCCGGCCAACAGGCGACAAGTTCCTAGTCGCCAGGTGGACGGGCGACGAGAGGCGGGAGCGCCGCGAGGGACGGAGTGGTGGGCCCAGTCGCCCTTCTGTCGGGCGACAAGATCCAGTCGCCCTACTAAAGGGCGACAAGGACCAATCGCCTATGCCAAGGGCGACAAGACAAGAGTCGCCCGACTGAAGCGCGACAAGCTCAATTTTTTTTATTCCTTCGATTTTATCAAGCAAGTGCTATGCGCAGATATTTATTAAGCGGGGCCCATTTTCTTAGGCATTCGACTGCTATATAAACTGACCCTATGTGCAAGGTGCATGTCACAAGCCTCAGTGCCTCACAATGGATGAGGACGACTCACCACCACGTATCAGGGCGAGAAGAGAGCTCGATGCGGCGCTTGCAAAGTGGCGCAATGGACCTCCTGCAAATGACCCTAACAGAGACACCTTTCTGAATCCCCAAGCACCACCAACAAGATTCGAAGAGACGCCTCAGTGCCACTGCGGAAAAATGTGCGTATCTAGTGTATCTTTCGAGATGGACAGTTGGGGAAGGCGCTACTGGAAGTGCCCCCAGGAAGATGAGAACGATCTGGAGACATTTCCTTCCACGGTATGATATCTAATTGCTGTCGATGAAAGTTCCGTGTGTTTGATGTACTTTAACTATATATATTGATTACGCAGACAAGGGAGAGGGCAAAAAAATATCCTTACCAAAGGGAAAGCAAATACAACGACTTGCCGAAGGGATGTGACTTTGTTAAGTGGATCGATCACGTTATCTCGCCTAAAGATAAGGAATGGGTGAACTTGAAGAAGAAGTGGGAGTTGGACGAGCTTCGCGACAAGGCCAAGGGCAAAACAGGCTCATCTTCCAAGGCGGAGGATGACGGCTACGAGTCGTTTTACCTGGACGATGATTAGTGGATTGTGTCATGCATAACCCGGATATTCCGTTCTACTACGTTCACTGTCAACCAATTTTAATTCCCTAAGGCGTGTTTATATCCATGCATAGGTTACTCATCACGTGCATGGAACATGCCATTGTTCCCATCCAATCTATGTATGTTGTGTGATGTATGAATGGCGTGTTAGGATTAGATCCACGCACAGTCATGTTAGTCATTATGTGCATAGAACACGTCATTGTTCACATCTATGTATGTTTCATTCTAAATATTAATGTGCAAGCCGGGTTGTTTTCCTTTCATCCATCAATGTACACTCGACGTGTTCTCAATTATGTTTCAAAGGGCCTACTTCTTTTACATCGGCATCAATGAAAATCAATGTAGCTTGCATGTGTCCCGACACCTGTGACAACACCAGTGACCGGTCATTTCAATTCCGGTCATGTCCCGACAATAATTATTGCAGCCAGAGCATCCGATGAGCATCAAGTCCAAAAGCAAAGGTGGCATGGATTGCACAAAGCATCCAATGCCTAGCTTCGCATATAAATATGATGGGTTGCGCAAAGAAAACAAGGTACCTTGCACCAAACCGTCCACATGGCTGAGTCAAGCAACAGAAGCCTTCCATTGCCTCCCTGGAGCGACCGGCCGCTATGCAAGTGCGGTCATCGAGCCATGATTAGAACGTCGACAAAGCGTGCCACATGTGGCATGAGGTTCTTTGGGTGTCCTGACTTGGACCCTGATTTCATGGTAACTAAACATTTCTCTAACACTTGTAATATTTTCCAGTCTGTAACGCTACAACATTTCCCCTACCTTCAGGGTTGTGACTTCAAGCAATGGATTGATTCGGTTCGGCCCACAAATGCTACTCGTGCAGCCATCGAAGCCGAAACCACAAGTGAATACCTCATGAGGATGGCTGACCATGAAAGGCTCCAACAGGCACGTCCAACTAGAGGGCAAAGGGAACAAAACATTCCGCACGCCCAACCTACAAGAGAGGAACTAATGGAGCAAAGGATCAAGGCAGCAATGGATGAACGTCGCCGCCGTGAAGAGCAAACACGCCAGCGTGCAATGGCACGAAGCCAACAGCGTGAGGAAGAAGCTCATCAACGCCATGCTCAACAAGTAGCTGCATGGCGCGAGGAAGCTCGACGGGCACAAAGGGAGCCTAAGTAGCAGCATTACTTACATTCATGTCGCTTCAATTTCAAGTATCCTAGAGCAATTGTCCTTCCCTTATCGTAGTAGTTTTATGTGGGACATAATTGCATTTGTATCGGTGACGTCTTATATCTAGCCAATGTGTATTATCCTCGTTCAATGTTGCATTTCCAATTTCCTAAGGCATGTCAGGATTAGTACGGTGCACAATTAGGTTAGTAGTTATGTGTACCGAACATGCCAGTGTAATTTATTTCCCTATGTACTTATATTTCAGTGCTTTTCTTTCGCGGTGACATGATTGAACAGTGACATGATTACACAGTGACATGATTGAACAGTGACATGATTACACAGTGACATGATTGAACAGTGACCTGATTACACAGTGACATGATTGAACAGTGACCTGATTACACAGTGACATGATTGCACAGTGACACAGTGACATGATTGAACAGTGACACTTAAAACATGCTTAAAACATGCCTTAGGGAATTGAAAATGCAACATTGAACAATGAGAATGGAACATTAGCCAGGTTTTGATGCGAAATCTAGTCCCATGGACTGTAGTTGGACTGTCCCCCTGACTGCGAGTAGCCGTCGTTTTCGTAGGCACCATAGTAAGATGGCGGTGCTGGTGGGTGGTGGCGGCTGTGGTGGTGGGTTCGTCGGCCCTGGCTTGTGGTGCGGGCACCTGCAGAATGGATCAAGACACATGGTTTCGGGCCCAGCAATCCTAATGACCAACTCTTGGCTTTCGCCGGCCCTGGATTGAGTTGCGGTCTCAAGCTCACGCTCTAGGTCTTGTATGCGATTTTGAAGGTGGCTAATGTACTCCGCGGTCACACCAATAGGCTTCGGATCCACCCACCTCGTGAAGCCACAGTTCTCTTCATCCTCATGACTCTGCAAAAAAAAAAAGTGAGGTACTTTGTATGCATACGGTTAGAAAGATTTAATAAGTATGCACGAAATCTTACTTCTCCATATGGGCACCTGAAGAAGCGGCGTCCACCCTCACATTGGCCGTCGAACATTTGAACGAGGCAATCTTCCCTATGGGCGCACTTTGGCCAAACAAATTTTTGGTTGTCATACTCTCTGAGTGGATTAGTAACAGGGTCGAACTCATCTTTGGACTCAAGAGGGAACTCTGGAATAGGTGGATCATATGTTGACGGACCTCTCTCTCCATGCCAAACCCAGTCTTCAAGAGGTTGGAATGCAGCCCCCGGTCTCCCTCCTCTCCTTCCTCCTCGCCGTCCTCCTCTGTTGGCCATGGCAAAGTGTTTACCTCTTTGTGTGTCTGTTGGTTGGACCCTTGAAATAGATGGAAGAAGAACGAGAAGCTCCCTCTCACTTTGGCGTGGACGATGGGAGCGCAGAAGCCTGGCGATGTGACGGTGGGACCTTGTCGCCCGGGTGTCGGGCGACTGGACCTTGTCGCCCCGCAAAAGGGCGATTCACGCCTTGTCGCCCAGCTGACGGGCGACTGGGCCCCACCGCGGACGCGCCGCGCCTTGTCGCCCGCGGAATGGGAGATTGCGGCCTTGTCGCCCGGTACACGGGCGACTGGGCCCCACCGCGTGCGCCTCGCCCCTTGTCGCCCATCGAGTCGGATATTTGCGGCCTTGTCGCCCAGTAGTCGGGCGACAAGAGGTTATCGCCCATTAATCGGGCGAGTAGGCGACTAGTTTTGCAAATTTCGAAAACGAGCGGTTATTAATAAAAATATAATAAAAAATTCGATTAAAAATAAAAAAAATTCAGTTGGTAAGGGAGGAAACGGCCCAAAGAAAGAAAATGGATCCGTACCGAAATTGGGCTGAAATTGGAAAGAAAAATCTGTACTGCAGAATGAGCCCAAGGACGGCTCAACCGCGAACACTCATTTTGGTACTGATTTGGATCTCAAAAAAAAAAGGTACTGATTTAAACCCAAAAAGTCTCTTTCTTCAATCGTAGCACTAGGCACTTTTCAGTTACTTCCAGTTCCTATAAATGCTTATGAACTGAGCACTTTTCGGCTGGGCTCAAAAGGAGCAATTCATGATGGGCCTGCATGTGCAAGCCGAATTTGGGGCGGGTCAGTCCTTCCCGTGAAACGAATTCAAATACTGTTTCGAACATGCCCTGGCAATTCATTTTGATATTTTTCTTCAACTGACATTCATTTTTTGTTATTCTTCAAAACTTGTTTGAAGGGAGCGGTCGGACACGAATCCTCCGATTTTTTCTCTTTTTCAAATAGAGTAAAACTCTTTGATTCCTTTTTTTTTTTTTTGCGAAAAAACTCTTTGATTTGCTAACGTAATTTTTCTCCGCTAAACAGTGAAAGAGGGGTTAGTTGTGTTCTTCATTTGTGCTAACTGAAGCAGTAATCCAACTCCACGCTCGGCGTGTACTCTCGCCTTGAACGAACAGTGCCACCAATCACTGTTCAACATGCGATGGTTTTTTTCTCATCTTTGTTTACACTAGGTGCTTGGCTTTTGACTCCACTGGGGTGGGGTGCTCAACAACCTCGATCTTCCACTTTAGAATGCAAGTAACCGTATTCAAAGGATTTTTAGTTCCCACCAACCCATTGGAATTCTGGTGGGCCAATATTATATGGCTGCCATGCACGTTGAAGTAGCTCGATCGGGCTTGGGCTCGACCGGCCTGAGTGATGGAACCAGCATCGCTGCTTCTTCAAGGTTTAAAAGATTAGCACCACTAAGCATCCTCGCTGCCATGATTTGTTTGATGGACACTACTCAGCAGCCGTTAGCCAGTCATATGTACCAAACTAAGGTGGCCTCTCGGTTTGTTGCGGAGGAATAGTGCAAGTTGTGATAATGAAATCATATTATCTTGAGCTATAAAATCCTTTTATATATATATGATGTCGGTGCAGAAATCCTCATATATCTTGCGCTCTGGAGCGCATGATACGTCATATTTTAGGTATAATTACCTTACACAAAAAGACCTCAAAGCTCGATTGTACGGGCTTTTCAGTGATCACTACGGCAGTCGACATGGTCCTACATATATCAATACCCGCCAGTTCCGTATAAACGTTGTTGAGAAAAACCTACTACAATACTAGTACCGTTTAACTGAAAAAAAGATTGTATCAGGGGGAGAAAGCTAGAATTCGTTAACGTGGATGTCGTCATTGAGGAGGATGTACTTGAACGTTTTGGAATCAAAGCTCCAGCTGTAGTTGAGTTTTATAAGACTGAAAACTTAATTAAGATACTCCCACTACGTACGTACTGCTGCTAATCGCTGCTGGTTCAACGAGCCTGTCGACACCGATCGACAAGTTGCAATTAATCGATCGCTTGGTCATGTGCACAACCTGGATCATCGAGCTGACTTCCGGGCGGGTAACCCAGCTTGCTCTGCTGCCCAATTATTAATTAACAGTACCATCATCCTGGATTCGACCGATCCGATCGACAGCATGCGCGAGCTCCATACGACTTGGCACTGCAATTGGCTGGGCGCGAATGAAAATGTAATGTGTCCTGGATCAACGATCTGCTGCCCAATTAATTAATTAACAGTACCATCCTGGATGCGCGCGCGCGCTTCATACGACTTGGCAGTGGCACTGCAAATGGCGCGCGCGGCGGGGCACGAATAAAAATGTAGTAATCTGTCGCTTTTGGTCAGATCTGCAAACAAAAAATGGAGGCGTTCTCTGTTCTCTCTACCTACCGCCGCTGCGCGTGCCAAGTCAAATGGGATCGCATCACCTACCGTGCCAAGTCTTCCTTTCCCTTGCATGTTTCGGCCGGAAGCTAGGAATACAAACGCCGCTGGGCTGGCGCTGGGCTACTGGGAACAATGATGGATCGTCGTCCACTTGTGGTACGTAGTGAAACCAAATCAACCGAGCGACGTCCTGAAGGAAATTAAAGCGTCGCCATGGATCGATTGAAATGCATGACGCCGCTCGTATAGATTGTTAGCCCCAAAAAAACGAAACACATGGCCTGGTGTGGCCGGCCCTGATGTATCCGTCTGGTAGGTTGGAACGTACTACAGCGCAGACGGTGTAGTAGCAGTTGCTAGCCTATATATACTAAGAGTAAATTTGACGTTGAGGTTTGGAGAGTGGGATCGATTTTTTTGTAACGACGATATATCGATCGTTACAAGGCCTGGACTGCTTTTGCGAGCTGCCTGCGCGAGGACACTGATGAGAAGGGTAGTGCAATGTTAGAACTAGCTACTCCTACTGGTGGTCGGAGAAGAGAGCGGACTGGACGGATTAGCGGCTGGGGTGCACGTACGGGGGGCCCGGCCATCCACATGAGCTTCACGGTTGCGAGAAACTGGAGGATGGTTGGCTTGATTTGTGGCGGAGAAGAGAAGCCAGCAAGAGGTCCACGTAGCTACCAGCTCGACGGGGCGTGGGACCGACCACCCGACGGACGGACGGGTTGTTGGGACAGAGACTGGGTCTGTCCGATCATATCGGAGTTGGCGACGTGGAGGCACGCCGAGTCAGAGACGAGACCGGTGGGACGGGCTTGAAAAAAATTTGCAACACGAGTCCAGGGAACGAATCGGTGGTGGGGCGGCCAGGGCAGGGCAGGGGAGGGATTGGAAGAACGGATGGGGACGAGATGACGGCGACGGGAGTAGGTGGACGCTACCTTTCCTTTCGCTTCTCCGCCGAGCCTCGTTGCTGCACCTGCACGGGAGGCAGCGGTCGTCGCGAATTGAGATCCCCTGACTTCGGGGGTATTAGTTTCTCTAGGTCTAAAGGTCACATCAAAACTAATTTTGTTATTTAGGCGTTTTAAATAAGTCTAATTAAAAAACTAATTGCAGAACTTGTACTAATTTGCGAGACGAATCTAATGAAGATAATTAAGCCATAATTAGGCGATAGTTACTGTAGCATCACTGTAGCGAAACATAGATTAATTAGACTCATTAGATTCGTCTCGTAAATTAGCCCACATCTGCAAAAAAGTTTTGTAATTAAACTTATTTAAGACATCTTAATAGCAAGATTAGTTTTGATGTGACCTTTAGGCCTAAATTGCCGAACATCCCCTTCAACCTATTTTGAAGTCAGGGTGACTTCACAAGGTTTTCAGCCGTCCGATCGAATGTGAACGCGCAAGATGTGATGCTACAGTAACATTGCTACCGTACCGTCGCTACAGTATTTTCAATGAACAGTGGCATCGCTACAGTGTTTGAAGTCAGAGGACTGTAGCTCTCCTCACAGATCACTGTGCGCCTCTGCCTTCGGAGGCCTGAAGTCAGAGGATCCGGTTCCGGTGGTCGCTCGGCAGGCAGCTGACGCCCGCCGCGGAGGAGTCGCGCCGCCACATTGAGAAATTGGAGAGCGTCCAGGGCCTGCGCTGCGAGCGTGGGAACGTGGAAGCGCCTCTGCGCCTGTGTTGCCCTATGTACGTACGTGGACGCATTCTGGCCTGGCGCACCAAACTTTCGGATTTCGCCACAAATTTCGCACACCCCACCCACTGCTTCCCCGAAATACAAACATGTCGTATTGTTACCTTACGACGACACGATCGATCAATCCTCCCACCCACTTTTTATGTGCTGCCACAGGGAATTTTTACGTCGCAAAACTAGTTTTTTTTTCTTTTTCGTGGTCAACTAACTGGGCAGTAATTGTTGCATCCGTACTTACTCGAGCAATCGGTACTGTTAGCATCACACGTGATCGATCGATGGCGTCTAGGGATTCACGCACCCAGCTCTGACCGCGGAAAAAAAAAAAAGTACTACTCGTGAGTCGGGTGGGCGACGCGGCGGCTCTCACCACCGGTTCCATCTTCTTCCTTCCAGTCGCAAGGCTTGGCAAGGCGCGCGCGGACAAGGGGGTGGTAGGTGGCCTCATATGTTTAAGTTGCGCATGTGGAGCACGGAGTAAACAACAACAACCAAACTTTTTGCCAGCTCTCCACCACGCCCCCCTCCTCGCTTCTAAACAAACAAAATCAGCCGATCGAGGGTAGTACTACATCAATTTGTCCATGGCTCAACCACCGCCACTTTGACCGCCTTCATTCAGACTTCTTATTCTTGCTATGTATGGCCGCCACAACGCACGCACTTGATATGGTTAACTACTTAATCCACTGCGCGCGTACGTATCTAGTGGAACTCAAACGTGTTTGTGTGTGAGAACGTGGAAACTTTTCTTTCCGTACCTAAAACAGATAACCCGGCGTGAAATAGTTGATTTGGTATCTAAACTTTCACGTCGATTCAAATTACCATTCACTGAATTCAAACTTCAAGTGAGAACAGGGGATTTTCAGTTGGAATCTATGAAAATTTCTATATAAAAAACTTGCTTAAGAGTTAAAATCTTTTGTTTTTGCCACTTGTATGATCTGATTCTACCAATATATGCAACAAGACCAAAAAAGACCATGCACTAATTTGGGGCATTCTCGCTTTGGTCTTGTGGTTATGTTATCTAAGAAATATAGTTTTTGCCTAATTCTCTACACCAATTATTTCAAAAGTTTCAACTACGTGTGGCGAAATAACTAACCATCAATTTCCCACTATTTTGACCTTCCAAGATTGACTATCCATCCATTTCAAACCACCTATGTTGGCCATATGAACGTGTCTCGTTTTAGTTTGTATTTATAAACGTTTCTCTAATTATATACGTTATACAAAAGTAATGATAAAGTTGCAAATTAAATATTATAAATATTACTATGTCTTATAAATAATAAAAAAGTTAGAACGATAGGCAATGTTGTGACTCCTCTGCAGCCTTAAGTTATTTTATTAGCACTAATACTTCCGTCAGAGCACTTCGATTATCATTTGTATTCTTTAATGTTATTGTCTTTCAAACCTTGCGAAATGTTCTCATTATCCTAATTTAGCCTACCATCATGCCGTATTGATAAACATACATGTTTGTGTATCTAGTGAGGGACTCATGTATTTTGATTTCAAGCAAATTGGCATCAAATGTTTGCGGTTCAAAGTCATGTTGTTTTTATGCCCAAATTTTACAATATGGTTGCCACTACATATTCGATCCCATCCTAAAAAATTGTACTTCAATTTGCATTTACACTTGTTTTGGTTGTGAATGTTTACGGTTTGTGCCGTGTGCCCATGTTGCTGATTAAAAGAGGCATCCTATTTTTCCGACCCTTTGAAATCAGAATGTCATCTACAGATGATTGTATGTTTTTCATCTTCCAATGGTATACCAACTACCCACCAATTTATTCCAGTTTTGTTACGTCCCTCAAATCCAAATTTGCGGCGACATATACATGCCTTACAAACTTTATCCTGTACACCAACACTTCTCTATTTCACAATCATCAAAAACATACACATGAGCTCATTTAGATCTTTACGTCTCTTGGAATAGCCCATGGCTGATATTTCAGAAATAATTCTTAGTAATTGGAGTCAGTAAAATTCATTGCCGGTCCTTTTCATCACTAGCGTCATTCCCAAATTTAGGATGGGGCTCACCTAGCCATAAACACGCATATAGATTTTTATGCTGCGATCGGAACAGATGGGTACGGCTGCAGCTACAACCATCTCTTACTATCGGGCCATATATCAGAAATTCAGACAAAATGTCGTAAGTATTTGTGCCTATGATCTTACACGTGTCTTGTACCCTATGATGAATATACGTGTTTTGTCTCCTGTGATCCAAAGCATTACGTGGCTTGTGACCTGTGTGTTCTACTACTAATTTATCTTGATTGGTTCTATTACTAACTTTATCTTGATTGGATATTCAAACAAAAAAGTATTCTTAAGTATTGTGTCTATGGTCTGATACGTGTCTGCATCCTATGATGAATATACGTGTCTTGTGTCCTGCGATGTAAAGCATTACGTGGCTCGTGACCTGTGTGTTCTACTATCAACTTTATCTTGATTGGTTCTAGTATACTAAGGTAGCGTTCGGATGAAAGTTTAGAGGCCTCTAAACTACTGTAGCATGTCACATCAATACTTCCGGCACGATTTATGTGTACTAAACAAAGTCAAATTACAAAACTAAGTCCAGGACCCCCCCTCTATTTCGCGAGACGAACATAATGAGGGTAATTAAGCGGCGATTAGACGATGGTTACTGTAGCATCACTGTGTCAAAACATTGATTAATTAGGCTCGTTAGATTCGTCTCGAAAAATAACGCCCATCTGCAAAAAGGTTTTGCAATTAAATTTTATTAGTACCCCTAAATAGTAAGATTCTTTTTACTTTAGAGGGTAGAAGTTTAGAGGGTGAAATAGAGGGGAATCCAAACGGGGCCTAACTTTATCTTGATTGGGTATAACAACGAAACCTTTTACAACTTTGTGAGCCCACAACACCAATACCGTACCAACCCCCGGACCTGTGTACTCAAACCGGACCCGTCTTTGGCCGCTGGATGATGGAACGCTATAAAATCCCCATCATTCCTGGTCGCATTCCCATCGCCTCCGCCTCCCAACCAAACCCAACACAACAAACAGGAAGGAGAGCCACACAGTCCACCTACCCCAAAAAGGGGAGCCGTCTGGTCTGGTCTGGTCGCAGCCATGGACCTCCTCCTCGTGGAGAAGGCCCTCCTGGGCCTCTTCGCGGCGGCGGTGCTGGCCATCGCCGTGGCGAAGCTCACCGGCAAGCGCCTCCGCCTTCCCCCGGGCCCGCCCGGCGCCCCCATCGTGGGCAACTGGCTCCAGGTCGGCGACGACCTCAACCACCGCAACCTGATGGCCATGGCGAAGAAGTACGGCGAGATCTTCCTCCTCCGCATGGGCGTCCGCAACCTGGTGGTGGTCTCCACCCCGGAGCTCGCCAAGGAGGTGCTCCACACCCAGGGCGTCGAGTTCGGGTCCCGCACCCGCAACGTCGTCTTCGACATCTTCACCGGCAAGGGCCAGGACATGGTGTTCACCGTGTACGGCGACCACTGGCGCAAGATGCGGCGCATCATGACCGTCCCCTTCTTCACCAACAAGGTCGTGGCCCAGAACCGCGCCGGGTGGGAGGAGGAGGCCCGCCTCGTGGTGGAGGACGTCCGCCGCGACCCCGCCGCCGCCACGTCGGGCGTCGTGCTCCGCCGCCGCCTGCAGCTCATGATGTACAACGACATGTTCCGCATCATGTTCGACCGCCGCTTCGAGTCGGAGCAGGACCCGCTCTTCAACAAGCTCAAGGCGCTCAACGCCGAGCGCAGCCGCCTGTCGCAGAGCTTCGAGTACAACTACGGCGACTTCATCCCCGTCCTTCGCCCCTTCCTCCGCGGCTACCTCAACCGGTGCCACGACCTCAAGACGCGCAGGATGAAGGTCTTCGAGGACCACTTCGTCCAGGAGCGCAAGTAAGCCATTAACTCCTCCTGTCCTGTCCAATTAATTCCAGCACAGTAGTAGTTTATAAATCTTCGCATTGATCAGTAGTATATCAATTTGATCTTCTTTAATCATCATATATGCATATCGGCGGATTGGTTGCATATGGGTGGTGGTGGTGGTTGACGATTTGCGTTATGCATCGATGTCGATGAGTGAGCTGGAAGGACAGCAGAGTTTGGTAGGACGTGTGCACATGATGCATGTTAGGCACGTACTGTATTTTGCTTTAGCAAATTGATGGGTGCAGTTCAGGAACTTTTCTGATCAGAAAAAACAATGATATCTACCGACAGGGACGAGTAGCCGAGTCAAAATTTGTAGCTGCAAATTGCTCAGCAACATTGGACGTTTGCGTGGCTTCCAATCGAACCCTGACAAAGTAAACCAACCATCCATCGTAACCGTAGCTTAGATTTGTTCTCAAAAGACACAAAACTGCTTAGGATGTGGATACAACTCACCATTTGGCGTGTAAAAATGTCCGAGGTGATAACCAAAACAGTCGCCATCACACACAATGAAAATTTGCGTTTTTGTACTACTAGGAGATAGCGACAGGGAGCTCAGGATTTGTCAATTTGTGGGTGAACAAGTCGTGCCGTATTCCGCCCTGCTTACGCTTTAGCTTTGGGGCCGCGCAAATGTTGGTCAGTAGGTGAACCGCACTACATCATTGCGGCTGCTAGATAAGCTTTGCTTTCCGCATATAGGTCGAAAGCTTGGGATTTCAGCAAGGCTCTAGCTACCCACCGGTGCACCGACAGAGACAGAAATCTGAAATTGTAGCATGTGACACTTTTGTCTAAGCAGGAAAAAAAAAATGAAAGGTTCGATTCATTTTGTTCTGTCTGTGCGATTTACATGAACATAATTGCAATGATACTGATACAACTAACATGCTTGACAACTTCAACAAGTGGCTGATTGAATAATCCCATAATGCCTGCACATTGTTTCCTGTTGGTAGGCCTGGCCTCACGAATCCATTAGTTGAAACTTGAACAACTAACATTTAGTGCCTTAAATAATTAACCCCCTTCATTGGATCTATCGATCATGCCATCCACAAACATGCAGCATGTGCTTTGGAGCATTGACGATCGGCAACTTGTTGATTTTGTAACCGCATCCCTAGGAAGCTTCTGAATGACTTGGTAGTATATTTATTAAAGAAACCAACGTGAATTCGTACTGTGTGATCTGCAGGAAGGTGATGGCACAGACTGGTGAGATCAGGTGCGCCATGGACCACATCCTGGAGGCCGAGAGGAAGGGCGAGATCAACCACGACAATGTCCTCTACATCGTCGAGAACATCAACGTTGCAGGTAATTTTAACCTCTTCAATTCTTCCTTTGTCCACCGATTTAGAATCTGCGCTAATAAATTCAGTATATCCCGGTAGAGGAGAGGAACAGAGTATGCTCTGCCCAAGTGCCCATGACTTGGTCCATTGCTTTGTTTTGTTTAAAAATAAAACATTGGTATCGCCATAATGCACGTCTTAATCAAAGTCTCCATCACCCAACCTCCATTCGTTCTGCAATCCAGTAATTCTCCTTCAACGTGCCAGCTACTTAGCTAGGATTATGAAATGGTTGTTGAAGCCGTCGCCACGTGACCACGCCTCGAATCTCGTTTTCTTGCTCTGTATAGCTTACTACAACAAGTCAAACTTCTACCAACAACAATCGGTGTAAAAATTAACTAATCTTTACTGAATATATTATTATGCAGCTATCGAGACTACGCTGTGGTCGATCGAGTGGGGCATTGCCGAGCTGGTGAACCACCCTGCCATCCAGTCCAAGCTCCGCGAAGAGCTCACCACCGTGCTGGGCCCCGGCGTGCCGGTGACGGAGCCGGACCTTGAGCGCCTCCCGTACCTGCAGGCCGTGGTGAAGGAGACGCTCCGCCTGCGCATGGCCATTCCTCTGCTGGTGCCGCACATGAACCTCAACGAGGGCAAGCTCAACGGCTACGACATCCCGGCCGAGTCCAAGATCCTCGTCAACGCCTGGTTCCTGGCCAACGACCCCAAGAAGTGGGTGAAGCCGGAGGAGTACAGGCCGGAGCGGTTCCTGGAGGAGGAGAAAGCCGTGGAGGCGCACGGCAACGACTTCCGCTTCGTGCCCTTCGGCGTCGGCCGCCGGAGCTGCCCCGGGATCATCCTGGCGCTGCCCATCATCGCCATCACGCTCGGCAGGCTGGTGCAGAACTTCCAGCTGCTGCCGCCGCCGGGGCAGGAGAAGATCGACACCACCGAGAAGCCCGGACAGTTCAGCAACCAGATCGCCAAGCACGCCACCATCGTCTGCAAGCCACTCGAGGCGTAGAGCTGGTTCGGCAATGCGGGCGCCGGATGTCACCAATCATGTTGTGCTATGTGTCAACTTTTTTGTGTTTGTGTACTAAGATACAGTTTTTTTTTCTGTTATTGTGTTGAGTGACTGGTAATATGCGGGTCGCTGAGGTTTGGTGTTGTAGATCTTCTTGGTTATGTGTACTTGCAAACTTATCAATAATTTATAATCCCATAACATTGCATTTACACATTTTGTATCGCTGCCATACGTGTAGTTGAGATCGTTGTTTTTGTATCGTGTTTGTGAATTTTCCCCGAGCGACCAGGCACAGCTAGTTATTTTTCTCGGATTGGGAAAGATCTTGAGGGGAATCGGCGAACTGATAATCATTTATTTATTTGTCTCGGTTCTAATTAAGATACAGCAATTAATCGGTGGAGGATCAAATTTTTAAACATAATCGACTAGGTCATTCAAAAAATGAGAAGTTGAGAGGTGCTTTAGCTTATGACAATACGATGACCCAGTTTTCAAGATCTCATTGAGGAGTAAAACAAGCAATTTGATACCACATGATACGAAGGGATGGCACAGTCGTTCGAAACAGATAACAAACACGGCCCTACGAAGGCAAGTCTACACCATGAACTACTTTAACCAGCATGGTCTTATACTCTTATTGCACACGAATCATAGAAGATTCAAAATGCGACTCGAGAACAAAAGATCTTGATCCGCATCCAAAGAATAATCACACAACGCTTGAGATATTGTCAATTTTTTTATTAAAAACTTACAAACTCGTGAGACCACTGTTAACTAGAAAGCTAACAACTGGCAAAAAACATAATCATAATTTCAAGTCCCTTAAGACACAACAAAATAAGAAACAATCTATTTACAACCACTTGAACCCAGCAAACATTTTCGCCATCAGTTACTCCGAAGTATGTGGTGCACCCAGAAGGGAACAGAAACTAGGACCTAATCTTCTTTGTGCATGTCATCTAATTATAAGCTATCAAGAAGTACTCACACATTAAAACTAGACTCATATGTGAGAGATATGGCCAATTTCCTCGCAAAAAAAAAGAGAGATATGGTCAATTTAATCCCAATTGAGATGGAACCTTGTAAATATTCAAACTCTGTGTTATGAACGACTTGGATCAACGCATACCATCAAAGGAAGTCTCCTTTGTGTAGCAATCCTCACGTGTGACGTGTCACCTTGACAATCAATGCAACCTATTGGAACTATCATAATCCTTGTAGAAATATCCAAAGAATGCATCGATTGATCAATTTTCTTGACCATGGCAGAACAATAATTTGGTCACCATATCGACGGGTCATTCCCCTGGCAAATGACTGACGAATAAGAACCCAGCCCTAGCTGCGCAGTTTCTCACCGCAAATTGAAGTTGCGGTAATACTTTGATCTGAGCTGGGCTCGGTAGGGTAGAGTTGGGCCCGAGAGTGAATTATTATTTGATTAATCTAATAGCTTAATTAACCAGATATGCTATGGCATTCATGCTGGTTTTGAAAATAGCTCTACCAAAGCACTTATCGTTTAAAAATTTATTTATTTTTCCATTACATTGCCACAGCACACGCTAATATTCTTAGCCAACTTGTGGCACCTTGATGGCACCGTCCACGCCGGAGGGCAGAGCGCCAAGCACCACGACCACGCGGTTACAGCAAAAGTTGCCGTCACCGGCTGCTGTAAGCGCATCCTTTTTCTCGGAATCGTTCCCAAGCACAGCCGAAATCAACCACACAATATCCGTCACCTGCGGGTTGTCGAGCTTTATGACGCTGTATGCCGTGTCCTGGTCCTTCCCGACGAGCTCCGGCCAGCTCTGTTCTGAAATGAGTGTCCATGGCCGGAGATCCATCCAGATCAAAACAGCCATTTCAAGATTCAGTACATGCTAGGAATGTTCTGGATTCCAACACAGTAAAGGGGGGAAAAAACATGAAACAAAACGTGAAAAGATGTGAAGCAATCTGAAGCACATGTGATACTTACTTCCTTTGCATGGCTGCGGCGTGCATTGAGTTGCCTCACCGGTGGCCCGCATACAGATGATCGATAGAAGGAAGACAAGAGGCAAGAAGAGGAGGGTTGAAGCCGAGGAAACTTTCTGCATTTTTCCTCTACAATTTTCTCTTTTGGTTTATGCAAGAGTAGGATGGATGTAGCCAGTAGGGTAATCCATTTTATAGGGCTGTGAAGGAAATAACGCTCGTGTTAATTTGTTCAATGACCCTCTTGCAGTAGTTGCGGGTAAAACATGATTTTCTTGGGCATGTGCCTGCCATTCATTAGGCTGTTCATACTGTTTAGCTACCGATTTAATTAGACTTTGTCCACAACGTAAAACTTTCCTTATGGTGTAGCGTCGTGTTGAAAGACTATCTACTAATTTTGATTATATAACTCCTTGGTCCCAATTCATCTTATAATTTAAGAAATTGATATTGCAAGATCTTGAAAGATATGGCTATTAATATTAAACTCAACCTGTGGGGCTAAGACGACCCCCGGGCATTGCAATTTAAAAAGATGAACTTCTCACGCAGGTCGAGAAAACGAACGAACCCCTGCCCCAACTGTATACAGTGGCACCGTAGCTCATGTGAGACGACCAACGACCTAGGCCGGGCCTTAGACCTGTGCTTTGGATGTGGGACACACGAGGGGATTTTTTTAACCTCAACCTGATATGGCTATTAATATTGCAGTTAGTTGGGGATAGATTCTTTTGATATTAGCTGGAGATAGATTTATTTCGTGTAAATATCATGTTGCCTTTTTGAGTCATAACCAATTGTTATCTGGCAGTCATTTAGCAAGCATTCCGTTCATATATTCTTATGCAAAATATGAGAAGGAAGTGAATGTAACTTTTCGTTATAACAAAATCGACCATTTAGGCAGGCTCTCGATCCGGTCTTCCTACCAACATAATCACGTTAATAGAGTTCGTTTGTGACAATAGGGAGAGTAGTCTTGGTCAGATTCAAATAGTTCTACGCTTTAGAGCAAGTTTGGTAGGTTTTGATTTTAGTTTCTGTGTGAAAACGTTGCTCTAGTGAATCAGAATCACTTCAAATCGTTCGACCGTCTGATAAGTTTTCCATTCGTGAATAGGAAACAATAGTTCAATGAACCGGTGTAACTTGACGTGAAATTATAATAAAAAAAGAAAAAGAAAGAAGAAACACTGAATTGGGCTGTCGCAACATGCTTGTCCGTTTAGCCCATTAATTGCTACTCCCTCTATCCCTAAATATAAGAGATTCTGAGTTTGGTCAAAGTCAAACTTTTCTGACTTTAATTGTTAATAACAAAATATTGACAAACATTTACAAAGTCTAAATTATATCATTAGATTCACATTGAAAACCACTATCAAAATATGTAATGCTTTTAACTTAAATATTTTATTTTTATAGATAAAGTTGGTCAAAGTTAACAAAATTTGATTTTGAACAAACCTAGAATCCCTTATATTTAGGGATGGAGGGAGTACTGAACTAGCCCACCTACGCCATTTCTGTCTCTGTCTTGTTACGCTCGTACTGGTTTTTCTACACGTAGCGCTTTAAAGGCAATGCACTTTAAGATTGGTGCAAAGTGGGAATGAACTGTCCTCGTGCAAGCGGGCGAGCTGGCTGCTGCTCCAGTGGAGCAACACATCATTTTGATTGGCGCGGATAAAATTAAGTTGAATTCAAAACTTGATATCCATTTTTCTCTCAAGCCGTGACTCTATTTTTCAATCCGTATGAACCATAATGTTCTTTACTACTCGTGCCATAAAATGAAAACCCTCAGGGATATATTTTGTAATGTTAAAATTTTGAAAAGATCAACATTTTAAATATATCATTTCAACATTTTCTTGTACTTGTTCAACTTTTTCTTCTATTACCTTTACATCTTTGTGGAAATGTTGGAACGTAGATTAAAAAGTATTGACCTAGTTATTCTTGAATATTTATTCTAGTCATCCGTAATGCTTGAACCTATTTTGAATATTTTTGAACATATTTTACTTATTGTTTCAACATTTTGTTGAATCAGTATTTTAAAATCGTTGGATCTTACCAAAAATGTTATATCTGGTTTTAAAAATGTTGAGTGTATATCAAAAGAGAAAACAAATTAATAACTCACCAAATCAATGAGTTGTTGACAAAAAAAAGAATAAATAAAAATAATGATATAAGGGAATAGAATCCAGTCCACTTTTTATTGGACCTTGACGAGCTCCGCCACTCCTAAGCTAGCAGCAGGACTACATGATCTATGGTTGAAAGCGCATCAACAATCACAAACAAGGAAAATCGAACACAATGTCTTTTCCCTCGTTCCACTCCAACAAAACCTAAAATCATTGTGCCCGTTTGCCCTTTCTTGGCGGTGTACGGAGACAATAAGGTCAGTTGCAATCTGTTTCTCTTGGAACCGAGTTGTTCGATGGATTGGTAACGACGAACAGTGGCACAATACCGTAAAAGTACGCTGAATATCTAGGGGTGTGGGCAAGGAACGAAATGTTTCACCGTTTCATTTCGCTAGGAAAACAAACTGAAATTCTCCCCGTTTCATCCTTGAAACGTTTTGTTGTGGTAGCTTTTGCCAAATATTCAGTAGCTTGATCAACAAATTTCTGAAAATTTGAATTAACATGTAGAGTAATCCATTCTTATTCTCGTTGACAATAAAAACATGAGGAGGACAACCACAATATTACTCCGGTATGGTAAAACCTGAAACGTATCTGTTAGCTGGATTATTCTTTGTACAAGGTATGTTTTCAACATTGGTGAATCAAATTTAAATTCTGCTTCGGGACATGAAAAGTATAGCTTTCTAAAGTGTCACTATCTTTGTGAACCCCAATTCATTTCTTTTCAATAATAATTTCCCACGAATTTCTGCTGCTATTCATTATTGAAAGTGAGAATAATTGGGAATCAAACAATACATGATAAATTGAGAAGACAACCTTTAATAAGAGAACAAAAGGCCGCAAAGATACTAGAGGTGGGCCGTGCTGCGTGGCTCAACCAAGCCATGTGTGCCCTACACGCATAGCCACGATTTATAAATTAATGCTTACATTTCTAGACAGAGAAAAAGTACTTAGCATTGGTTACAACTGAACCATACTACAAATTTTATGTTGAAAAAAGGGACAGTTAAACAAATTCAACTAGCCAAAACCCCACGCGTTGCCGCGGGTAATCATCATAACAATCTGAAAATGTGCAATAGACACGACAATGTTGAGTGTGCACTAAAAATATGAGCAATCATATCTGAATGAGATCACAGAAAGCCTTTATAACTATCTTTAGATATGTCAGTATGAACACTCAAGTACTGAACACTCAAACTTGAAATGAAATAGTAGATGCTCCTGTAGTTTGAGGCAAATGTGGACCAAGTCTCCGGGGTCTATGAGCTCACCAGGCCACCTGGGATAAAATTCTTAGATGGTAAATCCGATCAACAATGCAAAACATTTCATCGACGAGTGGACGGGTTTCAAGGAGGCATCAAGCAAAAGAGGTGGTAATACTTACTTGTCCATTTATATATGCTTCCATCTCTTTCCATAGATGCAATGGAAGTACACGTCTGACATGGCAAAGATGAACCACTGGACATGCTTTTCTTCTTAGTTACGCCTTCTTTACAACAGAATTTGTTAGCAATATTTTTGCTAACATTTATGTTCTGCAAAAACTCACATGGCAGAACACAGTGAGGAACCAAATCATCCCTACAACTTACAATTCATAAATATCCTAAAATGGCTCCATGTTTCCCGTAGTGCGGCCGGGTCGACGATGCAGCACCTGACGATGACGAATAGAGACCAAATAGTAGTCATTGCAGACAGGGTCCACACAACAAATGGAGTTAGCTATGGCAAAGCTCACGTACAGTGGTGAGGAAGTAAGATGGGCTCCACCTTCATTTTGAAAAAAAAAAAAAGGTAGATATGACCGCCAACGGCGAAGCTTCCTTGTGCCCCGTCACAGCTCAAACTCAACTAAATGAACAGTAATTGGGGCACTGCTCAACATTTGTTAGGTAAATTAACATAGGCTGACCCTCTGAATTTTTTAATCAATCATCATGGAGCATATTCCCTGGACGTAAACATGTACACGTCCGCCAAAAGAAGGCGAGCCAACCAACAAGATATCAAGAAGCACACTACCGGCCGAAAGCAGCACTCCACCATCAGATTCTCGAAAAAAAAAAAGCACTCCACCATCAGATTCTCAAAAAAATAAAAATAAAAAAGCACTCCACCGTCAGCTAGCTCCTCCACCGATGGCCTCCGCCTCCTCTACCAATGTAGGCCTTATCCCTGTTTTCTTGAACCTCCGAGATCACAAGCAACGCGGCCGCCGGCTACGACCAATGGCCTCCGCCCCCGCCGCCGGCTACGACCGCCTCAGCGAGCTCAGGGCCTTTGATGACACCAAGGCCGGCGTGAAGGGCCTCGTCGACGCCGGCATCTCCGCCGTCCCGCGCATCTTCCACCACCCAGCTGCACCTGCAGGAACGTCGTCTTCGACTGAACCACCGTCTCCTCCACACGACGACAGAGTCCCCGTCATCGACCTCGCAGCTACCGCAAGAGCCGACCTTGTATCCCAGGTGAAGGCGGCCGCGGAGACCGTGGGGTTCTTCCAGGTCCTCAACCATGGCGTGCCGGGCGACCTCCTCGCCGAGACGCTGGCGTCCATCAAGGGGTTCCACGAGGAGCCCGCGGAGGCCAAGAGGCCCTACTACAGCCGGGACCCGGCCAGGCGGGTGAGGTACCAGAGCAGCTTCGACCTCTTCTACTCGCCGGCGGCGAGCTGGCGCGACACGCTCTTCATGGAGGCGGACGCCGCGCCGGAGGAGACCCCGCCCCCGTGCCGAGGTGCCGTGCCGGAGTACACGGAGCAGGTGCGGAGGCTGGGTGCCACGCTGCTGGAGCTGCTGTCCGAGGCGCTGGGCCTGCACGGGGGCTACCTGGAGCACGACGCCGGCTGCCTGCAGGCGGGGCTCGCCGTCGCCGGCCACTACTACCCGCCGTGCCCGGAGCCGCACCTGACGATCGGCACCGCCAGGCACTCGGACCCCAGCTTCCTGACGGTGCTCCTCCAGGACGGCGTCGGCGGCCTGCAGATGCTCGTCGGCGGCGGCGATTGCCCGGCGTTCTGGGTGGACGTGCCGCCCGTGCCCGGCGCGCTCGTCGTCAACATCGGCGACTTGCTTCAGCTCATGTCCAACGACAAGTTCAAGAGCGTCGAGCACCGGGTGGTGTCCAAGGCCGCCGGTCCGCGAGTCTCCGTGGGATGCTTCTTCAGGGCGAACCATGGCGACGGCAGGGTGTACGGCCCGATAACAGGAGGCGGCGAGCGCCCGCGGTACAGGGGCGTCACCATCAAAGAGTTCCTGGGACACTTCATGAACAAGGGCCTCGACGGCCGCTCTGCGCTTGATCACTTCAGGCTCTGAACTCTGCTCGACCATTTATAGTTCCTTAATTTTATTTCTTCATCACCTGAATACGAATTACTTGTTTAAGTATCATTCTGGCTGCACCATCGGCTTATGATTACATATATAGTCTCTCTTCGGCATAACCTGTACAGCTTTTAACCATAGCCAATTACTTCATCACTATTGGTTTATCTTGATAAGGAAAATATACTGGTAAAATTTCAAGTTAGTTGTCTTTTTAAAGGACATGATATCACTATTAATGCAAAGCTTCTGCAATATAAGCAAACTGTCAAACACCAAGCACTTCACAACAACTTGGTGCTTACATGTGACTTAATGCTTATATTATGATGAAGCATTAAGTTGTCACATGTAAGCACCAAGTTGGATACAACAGCTGCAGCTCTTTTCATTATCACAATATTGTTGATCTTAAAAAAATGATAATAATCCCACAAGGTAGCCTAAATTCCCTACAAATTGTTTTTCGATGCCTAGAAATAATAGACATAGAAACTCCAGTTTGGTTGTGTACGGCTGCAATATCATCGTACTCAGGTTCTCATCAAATTCTTAACTGCCTGCATATTCATCGGAGGAGTATGATTCTATTTTCAAGCAACAATGAATATACAAAATAATCCCACAAGGTAGCAAAAATTCCGTAATGACTAACAAATACATTGTGTTTTCAATGCCCAGACACAATCTTGACATAGAAGCTCGACATTGCTTATGTAAGGCTGCAATATCACCGTACTCAGGTTGCTCATCAAAGCATATTCATGGGAGCAGAAAATGGTTCTACATTTCAAAGCAACAATGAATATATATATATTAGAATTGCATGTGGGTGATCAATAAAATCAATGGCTTCGACGAGGAATTAATTCACAAGGAGGAAATAAGTTACTCAGTGACGTACTCACTGCCTATTCCATTTTGAATGGCAGATATAAGAGAAACCCATCTATAAAAGTGGCTTCTCAATCAGAGAATGGAAACTATAAATGATATAACAGCCAAATGGACTAATGGACATAACGTGATCGACATCATGTGCTCGACGCAAAAGTAACAGACATCGTGACATGTCTGTGCATATAGCCCCCGCACAACAGAAAGAAAATTGTACATTTTGCAAAGAACTAAACACTTTCTCAGTTAGTTTCTGTTTAATGCAAGTGGGAAAATAATTCATAGCTCATGACAAGCAACAACAGCACAAACATAGAAATCATAAATAGTACAACATTTGATGGGCTGTAGTTTAGGAGGTACAACTTTTTTTAGTCACATAAGACAATCATGGTGTAAAGTAATGTTATGATGGCACACAATGCAATTAGGTTGTATGATGACGAAAATAATAATTTAGGAGCACACTGTGGAAACAAACATACCTAACTTGAGTAATAATTTAGGAACACCAATCAACACGTTCCAAGCCACTTCAAAACGACACCAACTAATCACCACTGAAGTTCTGATACTGTCATACACGGACAGAGCTCCGGCGCGCCAGCAACTCTTGGATCAGCCGTTCGACATCCTCATACGAAGAGCCGCCCACCTCCGTCGCTCTCTTTGCCTTCGCGCCGAGCTCCTTGGCCTTGTTCCGTATTGCCTCGGCCACCTCATCTTCGCTCATGATTCCTCCTATAGCTTCCGCGATGGTCTCGCCGCTGATCACATGGCTGCGGACCTCCAACTTGGACGCGTACTCAGAGCAACCGAGGCTGACTCCGACCTTGAGAACCTCCACGACGAGCTTCTCGTTGTAGAACTGGTCGGCGTACCGAGGCCACGTCACCAGCGGCACGGCGGCGCTCACGGCCTCCAGCACCGAGTTCCACCCGCAGTGCGTCACGAACCCGCCCACGGCGGGGTGGTTGAGGATGCGCGTCTGCGGCGCCCAGCCCCGGAAGATGAGGCCGCGCTGATCTCCGGCGGCGGCGGCCAGCTCAGCGAAGCCTTCGGGCATCCACTCCGCCGACGCGTCGGTGTCTTCTCCGCCCATCACCCACAGGAAGTTCTTGCCGGAGAGCTGCAGGCCGCGCGCCAGCTCGCGCCGCTCCGCCGGCGAGAAATGGGCGAGCGTGCCGAAGGAGAGGTACACGACGGAGCCGCGAGGCTTCCCGTCGAGCCACCGCAGGCACCGTTCGTCGTCGGGGCAGAGCCCGCCGCCGCTCGCTGCTGGGATGTCCGTCCTGGCGTGCGCGAGCGGGCCGACGAGCCACACGCGGCGGCCGAGCGCGGCGCGGTAGTGTTCGGCGCAGCCCGGCTCCAGGTCGGCGAAGCTGTTGAACACCTCGCCGTAGCTCCTGGCGTCCGCGGCGTCGACGCGCTCGTAGTAGGACCACTCGAACCGGTGCCTGTCCGGGTCCATGAGCTGGCTCCGCCGCAGCGCCACGCGGTGCGGCAGCCCCGGCAGCTCCACGACGTCGGCGTCGCCGCCGTCCGCCGGAGCGCGCTGCTCCAGCAGCGGGTTGTGGACTACCAAGGCGTGGGTGCAGGCGCGGGCGAGCATGCTGGTGCCGAGGAACGACAGCCGCGGGACCCCGCGCGCGGCGGCGGCGTCGGCGGCCCAGGGGAAGAAGCTGTCGGCGACGACGGCGTCGGGGCGGCGCTCGGCGAGGAACCGGTCGAACGGCTCGCGCAGACGCTCAGATCCTTCCATGAGCTTGTACATGTCTTCCTCGGAAGATATGCCTGTAACGCTCTCGACGCCCGGCGGGAGGCCGACGTCGGGGAAGGGGACGGTGGAGATGTCGATTGCCGGCGTGGCTGCGGCGGTGTCGCGGCGGAAGGCGGCGTCGTTGGCTCGGTCAACGGCGGCGCGGATCACGGCGGCGTTCGCGGGAGTGGTGAGGATGGTGCACTTGACGCCGCGGGAGGCGAAGAGGGCGGCCATGTCGGCGACCGGGATGAGGTGGCCCGTCGCTATGAACGGGAAGAAGAGAATATGCAGTGGCTGCTGCTCGTCGGCGCCGGCAGCCATGGCTAGCAAGCAGCGCCAGGCGCCTGCGCCCTTCTTGCGATGGTAGTGGAGGTTCAGAGCTCAACTGGGCAAGTACAACACGCTCTGCTGTGGAAATTACAGTCCAATATCTTCTCAGAGAGCTGCCCAGGATATCAATCAATACAATAAAAATCATCTTCTCGGGACACGAATCGGATGAAATTGACAGAGAAAGAACACGAATCAGAAGGGAGCATACCATTTATATATGTTGACCTTCTTCGTCACACTTCTAAGAACAGAGCTGCGGTGCCCCTGGGATCCGATTGCATATTCAGAGCATTATTGTTGAGCAACAGCACCAGCGTCTTTCTTGTTGGGGATCTTTGAGACTTTGACGCCGCTTGCGTGGTGGACGACGAGGAGAGGGAGCCAAGTGCGAACCGGTTGGCTGTCGGTTGAGAAAAATCCCCACAGAGTAAAGCTTTCACTGACGAAGACACGACAGCTACACGTGTGAGATTAATTGCCGCTGAGATCTTGAGCACGCAATCCATTCCAGGTACAGCAAGGGGAGAACCGTGGCATTTCAAGGTTGATCCTGATTTTTTGGGGAACAGTTTGATTTATATAACACGCATAGTGTGCTTCCTCCGTTGCCCCACGCTGAGGCTATAGCGGTTTTTGTACTTAAATACGAAGACAAATTGAAAAATTATACTAAGACTGCTCTAGACGCCAACCAATGTGTACATGTCTTCTACAAATGCAAAATGTGAAGCCTTAACCTAACCATATATGTCTCGTTTGATTTGCACTACTTCCCCGAAAAAACAAAACAATCACAAGCGCCTAAGCCCAATCTACTTCTCCTTGTTTCTCTTAGATCATGCGTAACATGGGATTCGATGCACAATGTAATCCATCTAGAAAATGTAATTAAGTTATGATGGATACCCTTGTCTTCATTTTTCGTTTGTATCTTTGTTCATTGTTCGAAACTTTTTCCTTGCTTCTTGCTCTTCCCCTACATGACATGATCTAGTATGTATTTTAGTTAACAATAGACATCTTTGTGTGCACTCTAATTAGTACGACCGGAAAACAACATAAAATAGATTATATGTTAGGAGTGTTGGGTTAAATTTCCAAATAAGTAAAATGTAATCATTTTTTAGTTGTGTTAGTAAATATGATTATACTTATAATATGAATAGCGACCTCCACACCAACTTCTTCCTCGAGAGTGCCATCCCGCACCAACTTGGCAGGATTCTGGCGTTGCTGCTACACGTGAATCTCAGTGGCAACTACCTGACGAGCGTATCGAAGTTCATGCACACCAACATGAGGCCCATGGACCCGTCGCTGAACTACTTCTCCGGACCAATACTAGGATCACTGCCTTCAAACTTGAAGTACCTCGACCTCTCCAGCAACACATTCACCAAGCGGATATACCAGCGTCGCTTACGAGGTTGACGAAGCTCCGTTAGCTGCGCATCAACGCCAACAACCTCAACAGCCGCGTCTTGTAGTTCCTCGGCTCCATGACATAGCTGAGGACTCTTGAGCTCGCCGGCAACCTCCTCGGCTGGTGGCTCTTGCCAACTCTCGGTCGACTTTGAAGGCTGCGACGTCTTGATTTGAAGGACGCCAGGCTGGTGTCCGTCGTGCCACCCGAGCTTTGCAAGCTCAGGATGCTCTAGTTCATCGATCTCTCCATGAACGGACTCACCCGTGCCTTTCTGGCGTCGTTGGCTGCTGTTGGCGGTCCTTAACGACTACTTTTTACCGCCAACACCAGCTTATAAAAGCCATCAATCAAGAATAAAATGAACTTTCTTTATGGACTAATGGCTTTCCACAAGTTTTGGTGATATTTTGATTGCAGGAATAATTATGAAGGAAAATCACCATAAACTATAAACAAAGAGGGGTTTTGCCATGGAGATAAATTATCCAAATAAAACATTTGATCTCTCCATGTGAAAGCCCTTGAAAAGATAGTCAAGATTGACTTTTGGTTCACCCAATTCGGAGTCTGGGAGCAAAAGATATGCCTCAACGAAAATTGCAGGAAATGCTGAAAATTCCTGACCGGCCGGCCACCCCCCTAGGCCGGCCGGCCTACTTTTGTCTCCAATGGACCGGATCTTCCTCCAGTGGGCTTTACACATTGCAAGACATCAAGCCCAAGTGGTCTCCATGGTGGGTGAACAACCGACATCCGGAAGGTGGGCTTTTGGGCCTTAATTTGATGATTTCTGCACTTCGCCGCCCCCACTGGAAAACCGACTTCGGAGCCGACCTTGGAAAGCGATCCCGGACGTCCACGGCGAAGGCGGTGGCCATCCAAGACAATGGATGGCCGGCCGGCCTAGGTGGGAGGCCGGCCGGCCTGCCCTTTCGCGCAATTCCAGCCACCGACTTCCTGAGCAACGTGCCGGCCACTCTACCTCACTTAGGCCTATAAATAGAGGGTAGCTCCCACGGTAGAACTCGCACCTTAGTAGAGAATCACTTTGAGAAGTGTTGTTGAGTTGTTAGTGGAGGTAGTGAGTGAGTGAGAGGCGGAGGAAGGGTCGAAGCTCCGGAGATGTCGGAGCTCTTCTTCCTCGGCGTCTCGGGTATGTACTTCGCCTGGGAGTAGTCGTCCTAGTCTTCCAGGCCGGGTAACATGTAAGGTATTATTTATTGAGCAATAAAGTAAGGTTTTCTTCTTTATCATTTATGGGATTCTGGTGTGTAGTATTTATTTCTTATTTACTACATGTGCTAGCTCTAGAACAATTGCTAGTTGCTGGTATTAATGATAGGTGTAAACGTGGTGTTTATACTTTGATTTATCCTGAGTTGCCCTCAACCCCACGGCGTGTGGTAGCCGCGAGTGTAGGTGACAGCTACACCGGTCTCTGTAGTCCACCACGTTCGGGTTGAGTGTGTAGGGCCTAGACGCGGTCCGTTGACCGATACGTTGAACCTAGTTTCCGGGTTGCGTGTCTTGGCGGCGGCCGTGCCCCGAAGTAGATGATATTGAAAGACCCTTATCGCATTGCTCAGTTATTTAATATCTTGCATTAGATTACCTGGCCAGAGGACTATCACCCTTACTGCATTAATTCTCCGCTTAGTGTGACCCTTTTTACGGATTTTCTACATAGATCTCGAGTTTAGTACACTGTTCGTTCCCTGTGGATTCGATACCTTAGGAATACTCTTGGGGTGAAAGCTACATCGGTATCCGTGCGCTTGCGGATTTATTTCTGTTAGGCCTTAGGACTGCCAACAAGCTTTCTGGCGCCGTTGCCGGGGAACGGTAGCTGTGCTAACTCGAATCTAGGATCATCCGTGAATAGGTTTATTTTGTTTTGTTTTGTTTTGTCTTTCTTTTCTTTACCATGGATACATCCTCCATCGTCTACGCCAATGCTCCGAAAGGAGAATTGCTGGAGCCTCCTCCAGCATCTGCACCAATCACAGCCCAGAGCTATGAGATTCGTCCAGAACTCATAGCACTGGTTCAGGGGAACATCTTCCGCGGAGATGAAGATGAGAATCCATATGAACACCTGAGATACTTCGAGCTGCTTTGTTCCACTGTTTCGACCCAGGGATTTCCACAGGACACGCTCAAGTGGAAGTTATTCCCGTTCTCACTCAGTGGAAAGGCAACACTATGGTATGCTATGTCAGTAGGAGGGGCCAGCGGAAATTGGACAACTCTCAGAGATCTCTTCTGTTTCAAATACTTCCCTGTTGCAAAGGTAATTGCTCTTCGTATGGAGCTTCTTACCTTCAAACAGGGCAGTAATGAAACACTGGGAGCCTCATGGGAGCGCTTCATGTCATACACCGTCAAAGGACCAGATCTAGGACTCTCCCCAGCGGTACTCCTTCAACACTTCATGTGGGGGCTCACTCCGAAAAGCCGTACTTTTCTGGATACTGCTTCTGGAGGATCCTTCATAAGAAACACTCCTACTGAAGGATTTGAACTTCTTGGGAAAATTTTGAGCAATCTAGACAGCTATGTGCCACCTACACCCGAGCTACCAAAAGAAGAAGTACCCGTTGCTCAACCCGTGCTTCAAATTGAGGTTCCTCAAGCTCCGATCATGGAAGAAGCTCCTGAACCATTCTATGTCTGCCCAACAAATCCAAATTTGTTCCAAGGTGGTCAGACTCTTGCCGAAGCTGAAAGCCTTCAGGTGGTGGAGCCAATTCTTCCTCTCGTGCCCTACGAAGAGGAATTTGATTTCACCAAATTCGGGGATACAAGATCATATCCGATAGAGAGAAATTGTCACCCTGACAATGATGACGCCGAAGAACTGGATGGGGAGGAAATAGAAGAACAGACAGAGAGAATACATCAACTGTCTGCTGTTCTGGGGGAAGATTGGTTTCAAGAAGCCGAATGCACGAGGGAGACAATCAAGTTAAATCCAAAACCCGACTGCGTTATGGTGAATATTCAATCCACTGCTAGGAGGAAAGCCATATATGACTTAAAAGCCAAAGTCAATATCATGTCAAAGCATCTGGCTGAGAGTAGTGGATGGCTGTCCGAAGGCAACCTAACACCTTCAGAGAAATGGTTGGTCTTCGAGAACAAATATTACCCAGCGGTAGGAGTTTTGCGGGAAATGGAGACGGAGATAAATGAACAGCCCATGGTTCTCGTCTTTCACATTTTTGATATACCCAAGCAAGACTTCTTACTGATCGGAACTCCAATCTACACATTCTCCCAAATAAAGTACTTACAGGAGAAGTTGGATGTTCGTCTTGGGAAAGAAAGCTTCCCCGTTGACATCAGGCGTGCTCTCAACACCAAAGCTGAGACGCACCCTGAAACTATGGAAGAATTAGCCTCTATTGAAGAAATAGTTGGAGAATTCTTGGAAGCACCCCATATGGAGGAAGAGACTAAATTCTTTACTGAAGATGAAGATGCTTCTCCATATGTTGAACTAGACAAGCATGAAGAAACTGCTCCAACGCCTGTGGAGTTAAAGCCATTACCGCCAGGTCTCAAGTACAGCTTCCTCTTTGGGAATCAAAGCACCCCAGTTATCATCAGTGACAAGATATCCCATGAAGAAGAGAAGAAGCTAGTAGCCTTACTGGAGAAATATCGATCAGTAATGGGTTACTCACTGGCAGACCTCAAGGGGATCAGTCCAGAATTCTGCACCCACAGAATCCCGATGGAACCGGACCACAAGCCTGTTCGTGAACACCAACGACGTCTTAACAATGCCATGAGAGAAGTAGTGAAAAAAGAGATCTTAAAGCTACTCAAGGCAGGGATAATTTATCCAGTACAAGACAGTCAATGGGTCAGTCCAGTTCAGGTTGTGCCGAAGAAAGGAGGGATGACTGTTGTGCGGAATGAAAAGAATGAATTGATCCCTCAGCGCACTGTGACAGGGTGGCGGATGTGCATCGACTACAGGAAGTTGAATAAGGCAACAAGAAAAGACCATTATCCTCTTCCTTTCATCGATGAAATGCTCGAGCGGCTGGCAAAGCATTCGTTCTTCTGCTTTCTAGATGGTTATTCAGGATATCACCAAATTCCTATCCATCCTGATGACCAAGACAAGACAACCTTCACGTGTCCCTATGGCACCTTTGCATACCGCAGGATGTCGTTCGGATTATGCAATGCACCTGCTTCCTTCCAAAGATGCATGATGGCTATCTTCTCAGATCTTGTTGAGAAAGTAATGGAGGTATTCATGGACGATTTCTCTGTCTATGGAGAGACATTCGATGGATGCCTACGAAACTTAGAGAAGGTGCTACAAAAATGCAAGGAAGCCGACCTAGTCCTGAACTGGGAGAAATGCCATTTTATGGTAACGGAGGGAATTGTCTTAGGACACAAGGTCTCTGCCAGAGGGATAGAAGTCGACAAGGCTAAGATTGAAGTCATTGAATCACTTCCACCCCCGAGGAACATTAAAGGGATTCGCAGTTTCCTAGGGCATGCTGGATTCTATAGGAGATTTATCAAAGATTTCTCCAAGAAAGCCAGACCTCTCACCAATCTGCTAGCTAAGGATGCACCATTCGTCTTTGATGAGAGGTGCATGGAGGCATTTAATGAACTCAAGCGAGCGTTAATCTCGGCCCCCATTATCCAGCCTCCAGATTGGAAGCTCCCATTCGAGATCATGTGCGATGCAAGCGATTACGCCGTCGGGGCTGTGTTGGGACAAACCAAGGATAAGAAGCATCATGCCATAGCCTATGCAAGCAAGACTCTCACAGGGCCACAACTTAATTATGCAACCACTGAGAAGAATTGCTTGCAGTAGTCTATGCCATTGATAAGTTCAGGTCATACTTGGTGGGCGCGAAAGTGATAGTTTATTCTGACCACGCAGCCCTCAAGTACCTGCTTACTAAGAAGGATGCAAAGCCACGACTTATCCGATGGATTCTACTCCTCCAAGAATTTGACATAGAAATCAGAGACAGAAAAGGAGTGGAAAACACAGTGGCAGATCATCTCTCTCGTCTACAAGTTGAAGATCCTAATGAACTACCTATCAATGACTACTTGAGAGATGATATGTTACTAAAGGTAACAAGCACCGACCCATGGTATGCAAATATCGTTAACTATATCGTTTCGGGATACATACCACCAGGGGAGGACAAGAGGAAGCTCATCAGGGATAGCAGATATTATCTATGGGATGATCCTTATCTATATAAAGTCTGCTCTGATGGTCTACTTAGAAGATGTGTGCCCACCTGCGAGGCTATGCAGATCATTGATAGATGTCACTCTTCGCCATATGGGGGCCACTATGGAGCATTCCGTACCAATGCTAAAGTCTGGCAGAGTGGATTTTACTGGCCGACTATGTATGAAGATACCAAAGAGTATGTACGGAGATGTCCTCGCTGCCAGAAAGTAGGAGGGATAAACTCCCGAGATGCGATGCCCCTTACAAATAACCTCCAAATCGATATCTTTGATGTATGGGGCATTGACTTCATGGGACCCTTTCCGAAGTCAGAAAACTATGAGTACATCCTAGTGGCAGTGGACTATGTCTCAAAGTGGGTAGAAGCAATACCATGCCGCAATGCAGATTCCACCCACTCAAAGAGAATGCTCCAGGAACACATCTTCCCAAGGTTCGGCACACCAAGGGTGATCATTAGCGATGGGGGTTCACACTTCATTGATAAAACCTTCAAGGAAATGCTACACAAATATGGAATTGAACATAGAGTAGCGACCCCCTATCACCCACAAACCAGCGGTCAAGCGGAGACTTCAAATAAACAGATCAAGAACATCCTCCAAAAGACCGTTGACAAGATGGGAAAATCCTGGAAAAGCAAACTGCATGAAGCATTATGGGCTTACAGGACAGCTTATAAGACACCCATTGGCATGACCCCATACCAAATGGTATATGGGAAGACATGCCATCTACCTGTCGAGCTAGAGTTCAAGGCATATTGGGCAATCCGGAAATGGAACATGGATTTAGATCAAGCCCAAGTCAAGCGGCAAATTCAAATTGCCGAGCTTGAAGAATGGAGGGAAAAGGCGTACCATAGCTCCAAGCTATACAAGGACAGAACTAAAAGATGGCACGACAAGCGCATCCGTGAGAAGCACTTCGCGCCAGGAGATAAGGTACTACTTTTTAATTCCCGCGCTAAATTATTTGGCCTTGGTAAACTCCGGAGTAAATGGGACGGCCCTTATACCGTCGTCGAATCTTCCAACCATGGGGCCGTCACTCTCCAGAGCGATGATGGAAGCCTTTTTAAGGTAAATGGCCAGCGGTTAAAAGTATTCCTAGAACCCTCCATGCCTGCTCTCGAGGAAGTAGATGTCCTTGAATTTATCCAAAGTTGAAAATGCTTGCATCTACGGTCTAGCTTCGACCTTAACTAAGCACCCTTTTTCTTTTCCAAAAAAAATAAATAATAAATTAAAAATAAATAATACCAACATGTTTGTGTGAGTGCTTTATTAAATTGTGTGTTGGTTTATGTGGGCAACCACATAAACCAACCTTTGTACACTCACATTTTCCCGAGTGCGCAGGAACAAAGTTGTGAACACACAATGGCGCGTTGCCCCAACGAAACAGAGAAGGAATAGGGGAGGGAGCCCACCGGCCGGACCACACCCCAGGCCGGCCGGCCTTGGCCAAACTCCAACCAGGTCCAATTTTTCCTCAATCTTTATCTTGACCTGTTTGCTCTGTTTCACATACCCGAAAAACAAAACAAAATAATTTTTGAAGATGAACCAAATAAAACTCTTGCTAATCATCAGGTTTGTGGCATTATTATTTCGCGGTTTCTTCTCGCTCACAAAATAAATGTAAGGACGCTCCTGTCTATTTTGTTGTGAGATTTGATATATGCATCAATCTTGATTTCTTTCTTCTCTTGATTTTCTTGGGAATCAAATTTTTCCTTCGGACTTGTTGTCACAA
This sequence comes from Eragrostis nindensis, assembly GCA_012490785.1. Taxonomy (NCBI): domain Eukaryota; kingdom Viridiplantae; phylum Streptophyta; class Magnoliopsida; order Poales; family Poaceae; genus Eragrostis; species Eragrostis nindensis. The sequence continues at coordinate 30,596 of JAAXCT010000361.1, read as the reverse complement.
AATCTTTTGAAAACGCCTATTAGAGCCAAAAGATAAATAGGTATGAACTCTTCAAAAGCCAATCTTTCTGTTGTGAGTTCGGTTAAGATTTAATTCTCTTGAGAAAAATGCACTCCTCAAGTTCAGTCTTTATCCTTCGCGTGTGTTCTCGAATTCTATTATCGTCAAAGAATGTTTGTCCCTATGTTCAAGCCCACAAAAATCATGAAAGGAAGTCAAAGGAGCCACACAAGTTGCCTCATACATCGCGGGAACTCCCAAAAAAAAAAAAAATGAAGAGAAAAAGAAAAGAGAGTTTCCCCGATGTCAATAAAAAAAAAAGAAAAAAAAAAGGGCATTATGGCTGACTTCAAAATTCAAAATTGGGCATGACATAGATCAAAATTCTCCCACAGTGTGAGTTCATTTTCTCCCCCACCACATGCATCAATTCTTATCTTGACTGAACAATGAGGATGTGCAATATTCTCTTTAGAATTCTTTCTTAGCCTTACAAAATTCTGCAAAAAGATTGTGCTCTCCCTATCAAACTCCAAATACAAGCCTATTAGATGTAGGGAAGATATCTTTTGAGAGAAGAAAGGCTCTTTCATCACATTGAGTGACTCATGTGTTATGGATTTTGTGACATACAAGAAAGGGGGGATTTTTGAAACCCGGGAGATTTTGAGTTTGAAAGAATCTTTGATTATTGCTATTCAATCTCTCAACTCTTGAAGACAGTGAGCTTTAGCCACTTCCACATAGTGAGTCTGAAGTAATTGTCGAAATAACTTTGCCATAACTCCTTGATGATGCCTTTTCTTTGGTTCAATCTTTTTGCTCGGGACGAGCAAAGATCTAAGTCTGGGGGGGATGTTGGCGGTCCTTAACGACTACTTTTTACCGCCAACACCAGCTTATAAAAGCCATCAATCAAGAATAAAATGAACTTTCTTTATGGACTAATGGCTTTCCACAAGTTTTGGTGATATTTTGATTGCAGGAATAATTATGAAGGAAAATCACCATAAACTATAAACAAAGAGGGGTTTTGCCATGGAGATAAATTATCCAAATAAAACATTTGATCTCTCCATGTGAAAGCCCTTGAAAAGATAGTCAAGATTGACTTTTGGTTCACCCAATTCGGAGTCTGGGAGCAAAAGATATGCCTCAACGAAATTGCAGGAAATGCTGAAAATTCCTGACCGGCCGGCCACCCCCCTAGGCCGGCCGGCCTACTTTTGTCTCCAATGGACCGGATCTTCCTCCAGTGGGCTTTACACATTGCAAGACATCAAGCCCAAGTGGTCTCCATGGTGGGTGAACAACCGACATCCGGAAGGTGGGCTTTTGGGCCTTAATTTGATGATTTCTGCACTTCGCCGCCCCCACTGGAAAACCGACTTCGGAGCCGACCTTGGGAAGCGATCCCGGACGTCCACGGCGAAGGCGGTGGCCATCCAAGACAATGGATGGCCGGCCGGCCTAGGTGGGAGGCCGGCCGGCCTGCCCTTTCGCGCAATTCCAGCCACCGACTTCCTGAGCAACGTGCCGGCCACTCTACCTCACTTAGGCCTATAAATAGAGGGTAGCTCCCACGGTAGAACTCGCACCTTAGTAGAGAATCACTTTGAGAAGTGTTGTTGAGTTGTTAGTGGAGGTAGTGAGTGAGTGAGAGGCGGAGGAAGGGTCGAAGCTCCGGAGATGTCGGAGCTCTTCTTCCTCGGCGTCTCGGGTATGTACTCGCCTGGGAGTAGTCGTCCTAGTCTTCCAGGCCGGGTAACATGTAAGGTATTATTTATTGAGCAATAAAGTAAGGTTTTCTTCTTTATCATTTATGGGATTCTGGTGTGTAGTATTTATTTCTTATTTACTACATGTGCTAGCTCTAGAACAATTGCTAGTTGCTGGTATTAATGATAGGTGTAAACGTGGTGTTTATACTTTGATTTATCCTGAGTTGCCCTCAACCCCACGGCGTGTGGTAGCCGCGAGTGTAGGTGACAGCTACACCGGTCTCTGTAGTCCACCACGTTCGGGTTGAGTGTGTAGGGCCTAGACGCGGTCCGTTGACCGGATACGTTGAACCTAGTTTCCGGGTTGCGTGTCTTGGCGGCGGCCGTGCCCCCGAAGTAGATGATATTGAAAGACCCTTATCGCATTGCTCAGTTATTTAATATCTTGCATTAGATTACCTGGCCAGAGGACTATCACCCTTACTGCATTAATTCTCCGCTTAGTGTGACCCTTTTTACGGATTTTCTACATAGATCTCGAGTTTAGTACACTGTTCGTTCCCTGTGGATTCGATACCTTAGGAATACTCTTGGGGTGAAAGCTACATCGGTATCCGTGCGCTTGCGGATTTATTTCTGTTAGGCCTTAGGACTGCCAACAGCTGCGATGCGGAGGATCGATGCAGGAGTTCAACGTATCATCGAACAACTTTGCTGGGGAGATTCCAAGAGCCATATTACCCAGCTGGCCAAAGCTCATATCGTTCCAAGCCCAAGAGAACTCGCTCACCGGCAAGATCCTGTCATAGTTCGAGAAAGCCTCCAAGCTAAAGGTGAAGCCTTGACCTAACCATGTCTTGTTTGATTTGCACTACTCCCTAAATTTTGATACCAAGTAGAAAAACAATCAGAAGCACCGGAACCCAATCTACTTTCCCTTTTATATATATATATTTGTTCATTTTGTGTTTGAATTTTTGTCTTGCTTCTTGCTCTTTTGTCTACATGACATGATCTAGTATGTATTTTAGCAAACAACAGTCATGTGTGTGTACACCCAATTTTTTTTTTGCGAACTGTATTAGTTCGACTAGAAAACAACAATAACATTCGAGGAGTGTTGAGCCAAATTTTCAAATAACTAAAATGAGATCATTCTTTAGTTTTTGTTGGTAAATATGATTATGTTTATAATTATATACTCAAAATGCTATTAAATTATTAATACATTGGCTATTCTTATATTATTGATATATCTGAGCAGATATTTATGCACCTTTTACTATAAATAAACCAACCTTAGTATTGCCATTGTCATTTGCTAGTCTTTTCCACAGTTACAAATTAACCATCGAGGCAGTCCTTGTAGCCGTGACAAATTTTGCTCCATTTAATTTCTATATTTGTTCATGTAGATGTACTTTTTAATATAAATGCATTACCAGTGGCGAAGCTAGAACGTGATTGACAGTGTTGCCACGCATGAGTGATATTGTGTTAAGGGGTGCACCAATGGTGATTATTGATAAGCTGCTACTGCATTTAGCTTTTACCATGGTGCCTGTGCACCAGCGTATTCTTACTTGGCTTTGACAGTGAGCATTACGTAATAAGATGATCATATAGTAAATATCTTGAAATAAGGTCACTACCTATATTGCTTGGACATGTGGAGCTGATTGATTACAGGTTTGGAACTCCCCCCTGTACTATGGGGAATATGATCAGTTGCAATCCTGAACAACATGTGAGTCTAGTGTCAGCTACTCTTTAATTTTGAGAATTTGTCAAACGCGTAGCTTTCAAATTCAAGGTTAAGTGGAATAGGTTGCCTAGCAGGCAGGCACAACAAACTCAAGTTTTGGATCTATCACATTAAAAATAATTCATAATTGTAGTGTCATAATGCCATTTTTATTAAGAAATATGGAAATAATATGACATGTCATGTTGGCATGAGTCCAGGCAGTAGTATATGCATGCGGGATTCTAAACTATAGTACTCTCACGAAACTGTATAACGGTGAGCTGACGTACGTAGTAGCTCAGGTGGGGTACTTCTTTCCCATTTACCATGGGGAATGCTTAATTAGGTAACGCCACGAGTGCCCGGATGCAAGTAGTGTAGTGCCTGGTCAGCAACTTTTGGATCTAATCTAATCTAAACTAATAAGACACGAGTTAGGCAACCAATGATTCTCCACCTAAATATTGTGCACCAACCATCTAATCCACCATCCATCTAATTGGGCCCGCAACCTTTAAATGATGTACACCGTCGATCGTCGAAACCCGCGTGATGCGTGACGCCCCCTGCGTGATGCGTGATGCTCATTGTGTTGAGATTGTTTACGGTCCCACTGCTTCGGATGATTTTTTGTCACCGGTGTTTCTCGCTACCCGCCCTTCCCGACCCACCAGCGTATTTCCCGTCATTTGTTTGGTAATGCGATTATGGTTTCCAAACATAGCGATTAGATTTTCCAAACTTAGCTCATGCCTCCCGATGATCGAGCGCGGCGATCGGGCTTCATCGCTTCGCCTTCGCTACCAACGAGAGTCGGCCAGCATCGCCAACGAGAAGAGAAGACGAGGACCAGCCTCCCCGACGAACCTTCCTGCGCGGCGATTGAACCCGGGGATCGTCGGCCTGGTGATCGACGAAGACAGCATCGATGGTGTCTGCCCCGACCTAGCGGTAGTTCTCCATCTTCAGGTTTCAACCATTCCCGCATTGCCATAATCTCACAATCTCTGCCATTGCCGGACGATCTGCAGACGATGATTGCCGTTTCCCCTTGCTCTTTGCCACTACCCCTATCATCTAGATGTGAAGCTCTTAGGTGACGGGATGCGGCGCTGGTATGGATCTCCAACATTAATTTTGCTAGCTCTTGTTCTTGATAGTCAATCGTGAATAGGTCCAATAGGATGAAAATTTTTGGACAATTTCCAAACCAATTTTCCTTGCCGGTGAAATAAGCATCCATAGAGCGTATCGCAACGCCAGATCCGGAGGTGCTCGACTGCTCGCCATCGCGTCTACCTCACCGCGTCCGGAGCCCGATAGTATTCTCCAGCATGTACGGGCCACCCATGTATTCCAATTACCCTACTCCAGTTTCCTCAGTCCGGCTCCATGTTGCAGGAGGTACACGAATGAGTCCTAGCTCTGGACGATTCCTTGCAATTTTCCTTCTTTTTTTTTTTTGCCTTTTTTGCATGCCATAGGTATATGACATTTGTATACAGATCCGATTAGCATGAGGCATTCGTAATTGTGGATTGAACAGATGTCTCATAGGTTCAGTAACACACAATGATTAGCTGTGTATTGATCATATATATTGTGTGATGCTAATTTGCTCCCTCCTTTTGCTATGGATTTTCCATAGGCCGCTTGTGGTGGCTCATATTCTTATCAGCTTTCCTTCATTAAAAGGATATAAGAGAATCCCTAATTAGCCTCATGCCTTTTCTGATTCTTGCTATTGTTTCTGAAATAAATATTGATGCACCACATGCAGCCTCCACGCTGATCTGCCTTCCACGAAGGACACTTTAAGTACAACTATATTGATGCATGCCAGGAGCTTAATAAATTACCAGTAGATTAACATGGCGTCAATGTATTCTTCTATTTCTTGTGAACTACTAATTTTCTTGATCCCTTTACATGGCTGTTAGTCAAGTTTTTTTTTTGTAAGCTACTTTAAAAAACTTGACCCATTATGTGTTTTTGCTGAGCTCAAAGGGCAGGAAGAATGAGAATTATACTAACAAGACCTGTATGAGATTTCATTAGTTGAGCCTTCACATTTAAACTGTTGAAATAACAATATGGGTGTTGTATGATGTGCAACAATCCTAATTACAGGACTGATTTGTACTCCGTATGCTTCAATATAGATTCCAGATTGATGATGGTAAGGGAGAACCCATCACCACGACGCGGATTCATCGTTTGTGTTGCCTCACTAACATCAGCAAATCCCATCTGGTCTTCAAGGTAACAAAATATAATCTTTCAATTGGCCCTGTATGTTGATTCTCTCACAGATCGATTTTCTGGTGGTTATACTACTGCAAGCCTCCAACCCATACAATGATTCAGCTGGTGCATGGCAATACTCCATATATATTTTGGTGCCCCTCTGTTCTATGTGAGAAAAAGATATTGTTTTTATAAAAGATGACTTTCTGTAAGCCTGACAATTTCTGTCATTAAAAGGATTTCTGTTTTTGTAGAAACTGATAACCGATATTTTTTCTATTGAAGCAGTCATGAACAGCTAAAGACGACTATTTAAGCTGCATTTCATCTGGGTGCTTCCCCACATATATCGCCAAATTATTAAGGCTTATGTTATTAAGGCTGATGAATGCCCAAATTATTTTTCTCAAGTATTCCTTATTTTTTTTCCGTTGGACAGTTCAGGAGTGGTAAGAATAGCATTTAATAACCTCTTCAGTCTACTTTTTTTAGCATTGCATATTTCAATACAACTATTATGGGAACCCATAGCCAGAAGAGACATGTTTTAAATTTTGTTAGCTGCTAGGGGCGTTACACTTTGAACTTTATTTTACTCAAGGATTCCTTAGTTCCTTGTGTTCCATGTAAAACTAGGTTGTTATTTTAATATTTAGGGGAATATAATATGCTCGAAAACATATTTTATGAGATTGTGCTTAATTTTTCATCCAGGATGGCTGATTAGACATTTCGATTTTAGTTATTCTTATTTGAATGAAGATGATCTCTATAACTCTATTTATCTAAAAGAAGATGATTTCTATTTAAACATTCAGACTGCAAACCCCTCGCCCTTATGCTCGCTGCTGTGAACCATCGTTGGGAGGTCCTGATTTTCCCAGCAGGACACGTGGTGTGGAGGCGAGGAAGTATAGCAGCAAGTTGATGCATCCATGTTGTTTTTTTTGGGTTAGAAAAAAGAGATTTGTCCACCTTTTCTTTTTCGTGTATAGCATACCTCATAGCATATATGTCTATCGGATTTTGATGCCTTTGTTAAGATTGGAACATTAATTCTAACCACTTGAGTTTGTGACAGTGTTACTCAAGGTATTCCTGGTCAATTGGTCATCCCTACAGGTTTCAAAGGATGTCAGGTTTGAGTTACCACCACCAGGGTGTATGTTTTTCATTGACCTAATAAACATCCGCAAGGGCATTGTTGACACAGAATGTGGGCTTAAACACCATTAATGCTACATGTGTGTGCTTTTCTTGCATAAAGAAAAAATCGATGCTAAAACCTACTTTAGTCTGGAAATTGTTATTCAATATCTTCCAAGAATCAGTATGCATGAAGACATGGTGAACTAAATCAAGATAGACCTATGCAGCACCTTAAGATAGACCTATGCATCTGGAATAATGCATTTTTTTTTTACTTTCAGAAGTTGAAATATTTGGAATTTTGAGATCCGTAGAATGTTAGCAGTTGGGTTGTTCCCAGATAGTTGTAGTTCCAGAGCAGGTTCTTCATGAAGCTTCCATGTAATTAGCATCTGACTTGTTCTGTTAATGATCCTTTTTGTTTTCTTCTATTCAACTCAATAAAATTATAAGTTTTTTTTAAATAGTTTTTCACTTAACTAGAAATTTACAGATGCTGAGTATTAGTGCTGGTAGTTTGAAAATAATCTGATATAAAGAAATGGACCTCCTAATTTACAGGTGCCTGAAAACGTAGAAGATTTCAGCCGACGAACTTGAGCTAGGGAAGGCAGGTGGGAGGTATGGGAACACGCCGTCGAGTAGTGCTGACATTTTTGAAATTCAAGATAATGATTACTTTTGGCCAATTTTGATCTCACAAGACAAGACGGCAATAATTATAACTTTTTTTTACGAAGCACAAATATTATAACTACCCATTGGGTCTTCTTTGTTCATCTTTGTTATTTATCATGATATCATAAAACCATTTTAAAATATATTTTTGTTATTTGTGATATCATAAGAACACGTCAGATATATGCCACATGGAATATTATGTGAATGTTTTGGTTTTCTACAATATATTAAACGATCTTTGGCTATGTTTGCTTCAAGAATATATTATACCATCTTATAATTCTCTGGGTAGAAACAATAAATAATATCATATTATTAATGTTTCTGTACAATGCCATGATGTTTTGGGATGAACAGTATATTGAAGTTATGTTTCATGCCCGTAACGTCACGTGGAACAATACTTTGCCGTGCGTGTCGCACGGGGTTAGTAACTAGTATCATAATGATGCCAGTTTCGTTAAAATACGGAAACAATGAGACGCGTTATGAGTGGCATGAGTCCACGCGGCAGTATACGCGTTGAGACCCAAAACTGCAGTACCACGAAACTGTTTAACTTATTAAGATTTTCTTCTTCAGAGAAAATCAAGCATAGGTCGTTGTAACGTACTTAGCTACATGATTGCCTTACGACATGATTCTCACTCGTTCTGTGACGCCACTGCGGGACTTGTATACAGGTTTTGTATTGCCAGCAGTCGACCGGCCCTATATTTTATTCAACAAGGAGGATAGCTTAGATAAAATAATAATAATGTAGTCTAGAATCATTCACCTTGATGTTTTTCATTGCTTATTTTTCAATGAACTAATTACAGGGCGATTGCCTTGTAATTCTGCAATGCATAAAAAGAACTTGCCAGGAACTTCCAAATCTTTTTGCTAGAATACCAGTAATGTTTTATCTTTGTCCATCGTTCTAGTATTGTTTTCCGAAAAAAAGCAAACGAGGAAGTTTGAATTAAAGTTCCAGTGACCTAAGCAACTGTGTGACCAACTCTAACAGGGCACTAGGCTCATAACAATTTACAAAAACACAGTTCCCGTGTTTTTGTGCAACATGCCTATAGTTTAACATGTATTTGACAAACATCGCCATTGAGCAACTTCTGTGAAGCTTAGACGCACCGCGACTGCACGGAAATTTGATGAATGTCGTCATTCTTTTCAAGATGGCACGGGGTAACTTTTTCGTACAAGCAAAGCTAATGGAAGACTTGACTTTCCAGTAGTCAGTGTTACAAGCACATATAAACACCGACCATGCGGTGACAGTGCGAAACACAGACATTCCGTGACGAGAAAAAGAAGTGCAAATATGGAGTCTCTTAGTGGTGTGCGCACGATCGTAGGGATCGCGCAGGACATGGCAACGGCGGTGGAGACGGTGAACCATAACAAGAGCCGGTGCAAGAAGCTCCGGAAGCGCGTGCAGGGGATCAGCGACGTCCTCCAGGAGGCGGGCACGACGACCGCTGCCACACAGAAGCTTCTCGACAGGCTGCGAGAGACGCTCGCGCGCGGGCTGCGGCTGGTGAACTTGTGCCAGGGCCGCAGCTGCCCGATCAACCTCATCGCCGGCGGCCGTATGGCGGAGCAGTTCGATGAGGTGGACGGCGAGATCGACCGTTGCCTCCTCGACCTCGGCGCCGCCAACCACGTCGTCATCGCCCGCCTCGAGAAGCAGCTAGGATACCAGAACACGGAGACGGTGATGCTAAGGATCGGGATGCCATGCGACGACAGCACCGAGAAAATCAAGCACTGCATCGGCACTATGCAAGGTACGTTTGAAAATGAAAATCTTTTAAGGGTTAAATTGATTCGAGATCAACAAGATTGTCATGAGATTTGTTTTTGCCTTCGTATGTGTATATATATGTAGGGGTGACGGAAGTGGCAGCTGGTGCCTGTAGCAAGGACCAGTTCATGGTGACCGTCAGGTCCGGCGACGTTGACATCCCTTCGTTGATGGACCAGGTTAAGCAGAAGCTCAACCGCAACGTGGAGCTCATCACACCGGCCGCCACAGCCAAAGAAGCCACGGGCGCCGGCGTCAAGAAGCACGACGTGAAAGATCAGGATAAGAAGGCCAACCGCAAAAGCGAAGGCGTCGAGGATCGCAGTGACAGGCCGAGGCACAGCAGCAGGTATGCTGCCGATGCCGAGGCTAAGAAGGCGGCGGCGAGCATGGCGGCCGTGAACCAACAAGCGCCTGAGCAATTCGTCTACTTGCCATACAAGGTGGCGCTTGTGCCCGTCGGTGACGCCAGCAGCATGTACCAGGCGCCATCACAGCACGGCTTCGTGGCGTACCCATATGGCGCGCCTGGCACCAACCCAGTTCACGCCCAGCGGCTGCCCAACATTCACCGTGTCCGCTTCAAGGATGCGAGCGCGAACAACTACGACAGTGGCACCATGATGAAGGAAGCTGACAAGGACGAAAAGAAGGGGAAAGTTGCCGGCGAAGGCGCCGTTGACAAGGATGAAAAGAAGGGAAAAGTTGCCGGCGACGGCGAGTGGAAGGACAGGGACAACACCACGGCCGCCGGAAATGTCACGGCGATTGGTGTTCCCGTGCACCGCCACCGTGGGATGCCAGAGCTGGTACCGGCACCGTCGTACGGGCACGGATACTGGCAATATGCTGCTGATTGCCGCAACACCGGTGGGTGCTGCCACCACTCGCCGTACCCGGCTGCCGCAGGTGGCCGCCCGTCCGATGCTGCGGCTGCCCACGGCTACAACCACCACTCGCCGTACCCGGACTTGTTCAGTGACGAAAATCCCAACGCTTGCTCTATCATGTGAGTTCACGCCTCACACAGGGCACCAAGTTCGGGAGTAATATATATGGTTTTTTTCTAGAGTTGCAATTTTTCAAGGATTGTGAAAATATCTGTGTGAGCTTCTGTACAAAAATACCATAGTCGAGTTGGTTCTTTGTGAGGTCAGGTATAAGGTTCTTTGTGAAGGTTCTGTACAAATGTTCCTAGTCGGGTTTGGTTCTTCTGTACGAAAAGTACAAGTGAAACAAGCTATTTGATTTCAAGGTTCAGAAACATTTGTTGTCTCCGTATGAAAATTTCCGGGCAAACCATAACATGTATGCACATGCACAAGACACTCAAACAAGCCATTTGATTCCATCCACAACTCATGAATTAAACCAGAGAAGAAAACAGAGCACAAGCACCTCTGTTTTCAGCTGAACTCGTTCAGCGGAACAAATCAGGAGCTGATCTCTGTCCTTTTTGCCGACTCTGCTGTCGACACACTCGCTCTAGATTCCTGTCCACATGAATTCGCCCCACCGTCACCCTGCAATTGTGAAAATGTGGATGTCGAACCCTGCAATACGCGAGTAAAACTGTGAGCGGCAAATCAGACGGCAGAACAGTCAGATATTCGAGGGCTCTAATTTCTTAATAAAATCCACACGGTTTCTCTAGTCGTAAGAATACCAAACATAAATGCGGTCAATAAACAGTGTCCGGAACAATGAAACGGGCGAAGCATTTACCCTGGAGGCCGAATGAGCAAGCGTGAGAGCTTCCCTTCGCTTCCTCTCCTCCCTGGATCTCAGCGATTCCACTGGAGTATACACCTGCCAAAATCGAAACCCACGTCCACGAATCATCAAAACCAATCGCAAAACGCACACAGGAACCGAACCGAATCGATCCGAAGAAGAAGAAGCAGCAGCAGAACTCTTTCTGACCTCGGGCATTCCGATGAGCCGCATCAGCTCGGCGACGAGCCGGCGCTGCTCCTCCGCGCGCCGCTTCCACTCCGCCGCCTCCCGGTCCAGCGCCGCCGCGCGGCCGTCCATCTCCCGCTCCGTCAGCTCCCGCGCCACGCGCATCCGGCCCCGCCGCTCCCGCGCCCTCTCCAGCTCCTCCCCCAGCGACACCTCCGCGACCCCGACGGCCGCCGCCACCCCGCACTCGGCCGTCGCGCGCGGCGTCACCTCCGTCGTCGTCGGCGGAGGCGACGCCGGCTTCGCGGTGGCGGCCCTTGCCTTGTGCCTCGGCTTCGGCGCCTTCCCGATGACCACCGTGGAGGGCGCCACCGCCACATTGGAGTCCCGCGGCGCCAGCGGCCGCCGGACGGCGGCGAGCCCACCGCATTTGGTGTCCATGGCTGTTGATTCGCTGCGAGGAACGGGCGCAGGCGCTGATTAGGAGTTTTATTTGGGGGATTTGGGAGTTCGGTGATTCGAATTTGAACCGAGCAGCGAGGGAGGGGATGGTTGGTGAGGAAAGTAACGGCTAGTAAATGTCAGCGTTTTGTAGAATAGACGGTTCTGCCCCTGGAGAACGTGTTGGAAACGGCAAGAGGTCGAGGGGTATTTTGGGATGACGAGGGAGGGACCAGGCAGCCCTGGACCTTTTGGCTTTCGGTCTCCTGCGGCGGAGTGGATCATGAGCTGATGACGCACTTTGCCTTCGATTTCGGGCGCTTTTGACGACCGGTAATCACCTGGCGGGTTCGGGGGCTTTGGGCGTTTGAATATGTTGGGTCAGGGCAGGACGATACGCAAAAGGCCGGTTCTAAACAATTTTGGTGGGGCGAAGGCAAGCGCGCGGCACAGGTCGAGCGACGAGCGCGCCCAGCCTCCGCAGGTTTCTGGTCCTCGTGCCGATATCTGGTGCCAACTGTACAGTTTGTGTTTCGGTCTATAAGTCTATGCTTCGATAATTTTTTCTTTCAAATACAGTAGAGACACTTTTTTTTTTCTATTTTTGTTTTTAAGATTACACAGTACAACTCAGACCTCACAACGCACGCACACTCACCCCTATGAACACACGTACGCAAACTCTACCCCTATGAGCATCCTTCGAAGACTGAGCCAGCAAATCTAGAGATACGAAGTCACCAATGGCGCCTCGCTGTCGACGGGAGCATCGCCTACCACTGAAAGCACAAATGCCGTTAAGTCCTTGAAAATTCGCTCCCACAGGGAGTCGAACCCAGGACCTGAGAGGTGTTACTCGGATGACTTAACCACTAGGCCAAGACCTCTTTCACTTTTTTTTTCTAATTACACAGTACAACTCATAAACTCACAACACACACACTCACCCCTATGAACGCACATACACAAACTCTACCCGTTTGAGCACCTTCGAAAACTGAGACGGCAAATCATCGAGATCGACGAAGTAACCATTAGCGCCTCCTGTCGACGGTCAGGTCGTCTATCGCTGAAAACAACGCCGTTAAATCCTAGAAAATTCGGTCTCACGAGGAGTCGAACTCAGGACCTGAGGTACTACTCATGTCTCTTGTAACCACTATGCTACAAGCCCTTTTATCACAACACAAACACTTGTAAATAGGGTTTAGGCAAATACTCATATCCATGAACATATAAACACAAACTTTGTCTCTATCATGAGAGATTTAGGCAAATAATTTTGAGATGTATGAAGTCACAACAGACATCTCAAGATGTCATCTACCACTGAAAAATAATTAACCATAGATACAACATCAATGTCAAGTCTATGAACCCGGACGGTGAGTTCATTCTGCCACCAAAATCTATCCAGCTAAGATACATGACGTGGGTATCACTCCATTTGCACCTAACAATGCTGAGCTAGAAGGAACACGCACGACAATTGTCATTTTGGAAGTTATACTGTGCGAAACTCTTGTATTTTGAGAATGGTACCGAACTTATATCAATTGAAGAGGAAAAAATAAAAAAAATTTACTCACTATTGATATTATGAAAAAAATATTCAAAATGTCCTTCATATGTTTTAAGAATTGTCCACTATTGTCATTATGGAAAAATAGTGTGAATCACTCGGGTAAAAAAAAAAAAAAATTACAATATATTGCCATTATGAAAAAATATAAAAACCCCTTTATTTAATAATTACCAGGTTAAAAATAGCCTGAAATACTCATACATAAGTTTTAAATTTCGCGTTATTTTCCTTATGAGCAATCAACTAGAAACAGTAATGACAGAAAAAGTAATGATGATATGTCAACAATAAAATAATAAGGCATTCAATACAATACAATACAATAATTGAAATGTTAATCTATTATATATATAATTGACCAACAAAAGAAGCCTTCACGTTCGCTCTCAAAACCTAGAAATTACCACGTTAATTCTAAAATGCTAGAAATTCTCATGTTAATCCGAGAAAATAAGAAGAGAAATTACCCACCACTGCCATTATGAAAAAATAGTCACAAAACCCCCTATAAATATTTATAAAATAGCAAAATTCAGAATAATAAAATTTTTTCCAAAAATACCCCTAACACCTATTTATAAATTACCCACTATGCCATTATAAGTCAAAAAATAGCTAAATTCAAAATATATAAAAAATAGTCAAAATTACCATTCACACTTATTTTTAATTACCCACCATGTCATTATGAGTCAAAAATAGCTAAATTTGGAATAATAAAAAATAAAAAGTACCATTCACACCTATTTCTAAATTATCCATCATACCATTATAAGTCCAAATATAACTTAATTCAGATTATAAAAGAGCTAAAAATAACCTTAATTCTTATTTATTATTTACCCACTATACCATGAGTCCAAAATAGCTAAATTTTGGAATAATAAAAATATCCAAAATACACTTAATTTCTATTTCTAAATACACCGTTATAAAATACACCGTCATATGTCTAGCTAGCATGGCATATTCTCTTATTTTTAGCATGGCATGTTTTCTTCAAAAGATTTCTTTGTAGCACCGCCTGTTCTTTTTACCACTATGACATATGTTAGCTGTTTAGCATGGCACGTTTGAACCGACCTCACTTCTCAAACAAAATCAAATACAATGGGTTAGCTAAGAAACAATCCAAGATAAATGACGAGTCATCTCACATTCAAATTGAGGATGGTGAGGAATTCTCGAATCTATTTCTACTATTTTATAAATATAGAGTATAAAATAACAATAATAATAATAATAATAACTAATGTTAATCTTTTATATATATAAAAACATTTTAAATAGTACAGTAAGTCTAGCCGCGCAAATGCGCGAGCAGCTATCCTAGTTAATAATAGTCGTGCAGACGAGGGTCACCCCTTCAATATAGTACTACTCGCAAGTTTGAGTGTTTTTTTTAGGCAAACTATGACGGAGGCCACCAACCTGAATTCACTCATTTAAATTAAATAAAATACAAAGGTTATCGCGCTGAGACGATTGAAAAACAGAAAACAATGGAATAAGAGGCGAAAAACTAGAGAAAACACAAGTTAATTCGGTTGTCCATACTAGCCCCACAAACGCGAAGGTCACCTCACTAGTTTGAAGGATAATAGTGCAAATACCATTTACAGATCATGTTTCTCACTCATGTATACTTTCTCTAATAATCCTACACGTGAGATAAGATCCTACATTCAGAGCTCATCGTAATGGAACAGCAGGTCAGCATCCTCCGCCTGGTGCTCCCTCTTCCTGCACCCCCAACGGCAGCTCCATGCGCACCTGGCGTTGAAGGCCTGCAGCTTCTTGGAGTGAGCCGACATGATCCCCGCGGTGGCCGCCTCCGTCGGCAGCACCACGCCGTAGCCGTCGTCCATGTACTCGGCCCCCTCCGGGAACACCTGCCAGATCAGGCCTCCTGCCCCGGCGCCGCCGCGCCGCGCCGAGTCCAGCAGCGCCGCGTACACCGTCTCGATGAACTGGTCCCTGGACGTCGAGTTGAACGCGCTGCCAGGCTTGATGCACAAGCCGAACTCCGTGAACAGCACCGGCATGCCGAGCGCGCCCTCGGCGTCCGCGATGTGCGCTTGCATCCACGACTGCACGAACTGGAGCTGCGTCCCCAGCGTCGCACCCGACATCCTACAAAAACAAATTGTATCAAATTGCAGTCAGGTGAGAAGCATCGATCAGGCAGGTGAAGTAGTGAGCGAACCAGGTGTCCGGGTAGATGTGGACGGAGGCGAAGTCGATGCCCAGAACGCGGTGGTTGCGGATGAAGTCGGTGCCGACCTGGCCGGCGAAGGTGTTGGGGTTGGCCTGCAGCCGCGCCGGCGACGACGGGCCGTAGAAGCCCTCGGCGCCGACCCCAAGCAGGTGATCCGGGTCGATGGACTTCACGTGGAAGGCCATCTCTTGGATCCATGCCTACGAAATTTTGCACTTAATTCTGAGCTCAGAAATCGATCAGAAGCTAGCATGCCATTCTGTATGTTGTTGGATCAGAACTAGTAGCTGGGTACGTACCTGCAGTCTGTTCCCGGTTGGATCCGATGCGCACTGTGGCTCATTCATGAGCTCCCACGCAAAGATGGTCGGGTCGTCCTTGTACATCACGTTCGTATACGTGTTCACCCTCGTCAGCATGTTCTAGTAATTAATTACAGTATATTCATATGCGTCAGTAAAATAAAAACATTTAATAATTTGCACGACTAATAATGTTTTGCATATTCGAGTTCTGCAAAATTCGGTACAACATGTTTTATTTACACCTTGACGTAGTTCTTGAAGTAGGTTTTGACGGTTTCGTCGGAGAAGAAGTCGTCGTCGGAGGTGACGTTGACGCCGGCGTCCCTGGCCCATTTTACGTACCGCGCCTTGCCGCCGTAGGCATCCCAGTTGTTGATCAGCGAAAGTATCAACCTGATCCTGTACTTCCTTGCCTCGCTCACCACGAAATCCAACGCCTGATTTTGCGTCCAGAATCAAGCAATTCTTGAGTTAACGTGTGATCAACCGCGCACTCAGTTCATTTCACTGGCGACAGCGACATTTTTGTTATAACAGTACGTAAGGTTTTATTGTAGAATAAAAAAAACTGGAACAAATTAGTTCGTTATTTGTGAGTTCAACTTTTCGTGAAACAAGTTTTTCTGCACTTTGTAATGATGAATGACAAATTTGACACTGCATGTCACAGTTTTTCAACAATACCTGCATTTATTTATACTTAGCTAATTTTGTCATTCCCGTATTCAAAAAACTTTTCTCTATAAGACTCAGTTGCCGATCGAAGCAGAAACTATGAAACCATGTATGTCCCAAGGTTTGATGTATAAAACCAACCGATTTGAAATTACTCACACACCGCTAAATCTTATCCGCTTCAGGTAAAACACACATCCTACATATGTATACTGTAGCAGTTTTACAGTCCAAAATAATACCCATCAGTTTATCAAAACTAATAGCCATTAGTTTGTCAAATTGAGGATAATATTGGAAACAAAATAAGAGAGATAGACTTGTAATAAGTAGTTTTATTTTCATAAATAAAATCAAATCAGCAGTTTAGTTAATTCTTTGTTCTTGTCAATCTAATAAATTGTTTGTTCGTTATTGTTAGTTTTAATTGGGCCTAAACTTCCGTCTTCTGTGGTAAGTTATTTTTTTAATTAATGATGCAATTACAAATTTACTCTTAAACTAATGGCCATTAGTTTAGAGAAATAAATAGTCGTTATTTTAGACAGTAAAACTACTCGTATACTAATAATTTGTAATCATAATTAACAACTGAATTTCTGTGCAGCCCATGTGAAGCTCAACAGGCTAACGCAATATAGAATCAAAGTGTGTGCCCCCTAGACAATTACCATTCAACCATTTCACGAGCTCACCTTGAAGACATCCTCGTCGTAGACGGAGGGTGACTTCTGGAGCGCTCTCCAGCCACCGTCGTTGAACCCCCAAGTTCGGCACACCGTCAACCCGACTGCTGCTGCCTGCTTGAACACTTCGGTCACCTTCCCCCGAGTCAACGGGTCGGCAGCTAGGATCATGAGCCAGTACGAGTTGAAGCCATTAACATAGAATGGCCGGTCGCCGACGACGAACTGGATGCCCTTCGTCTTCACCATGCCCCAGTGCTCATCATCCACCTGGCTACTTGGTACTTGCTTCCTGACAATGTTTATTTGCGTCATTATTCAAATTATTGAGCACAAACATATATACGTTTGAACCTTCGCTATGCTTGCACTTATAATTATTGAGCACAAACATAATATATAATAGTTGGAAGGAGTAGCGTAATAGAGACAGTATGATTACACTGATTAGTTGCATACCCGTTGCCGTATGATCTCTGCGCAGGCGAGTCGATATCGTCGTCGAACATCTCCGCAGAATCAGCGGGTGCAAGACTCCCATATGTTAGGAGCAAAATGATCACTGCGAAATAGATCAGGGAATTCTTTCTTGTTTTCTCTCTGCATGCTGTCTCCATGCCTTGTCGCAGCCATGCATATATCACACCAGAAATAGAATAAACAAAGGTCACGACTCACGAGTGTTGCTTGCCTATATATACTGTCTCCACGTATTTGCAGGAAGTGGGAGATTATGCTTGTTGAGTGTGTTAATTGCTTTGATATTAACTTGGAAGCAATTAAGAAGGAAAGATGGCTTCTGGGAGCACAGGCATAGCTGAGGTCCATACACTTTGTTTAGGCGAAGGTTTGAAGCAAAAGGAAGCTGTCGATTCATGATGGACGTGGCTTGAAAGGTTGCTATAGTTATATATGGCGTAAATTCATGACAGAAGCAAAAGTTACTGGGTACAAACATTTTGGCGTGGGTCCAAATTTTACTGGGTCGTACACCATCGACCAGGCTTAGGTTCATTTCGAAACTGAGTGCCACAGCTGCATTTCTGATACTTATTCTGTATAAAAATATATGAGACTATTGATGTGTTTAGTGTAACCTTTATCACTATTGTGTCTGTTTGTTCACTTAACCCCGTAAACTAAATTTTGGCCTGATTCCCTCCCCCGAAATATATTGATTTGTTCAATTCACCCCCTAATAAAAAATATTCTTTTTTGTTTCTCTTTATATGGGTTATGTTTGAAGTTCAAATTTCGCAGGATGTAAATGATATCATACTCTATGCTAGAAAAAATTCTTCCAGAACTTTTCGTAAATATGTTATTGAATTATTCTATCTCACATGTCAAATTTGTATTCCACACATTGTAGCATACAAAAAAGTTACAAAAAAATATTTGAACATTTTTCTAAAATACGGTATGTTTTAACCTATAATATCACAAAAATTTACCCTCAAACTTGATATGCACATAGAGAAGCAAAAAAGGAAAATTACATAAGGAAGTGAATTGATCCAATCTATGGACAGGTACAAAGATGTTGTCTTATAGGTGCTCTCGTTATTATAAGATAATTTATGAGACTACATATACAATGGATGGTTGTTCTAGTTGTCTCAAAAAAGTACCATGCTTCCTTTATTTGTGGACGAAAAAAAGAATATTTATGAGTTGCATGGCAACTATAACTCCTACAATGGTGTGAAAGCCGTCTCATACTCCTAAATTTTAGCGCTTGAGGTGGTTGCCTCGCGAAACAACCGCCTCTTTCTCTCACATCCCTCTCTCTCTTCCATGTCATCAAAAATTCCATATGGCCACGCATGAGACGGGCTATGAGACTGCCTATGTGTATCGTTGTACCTGTCCTAAATAGTTCGAGGGAGTAATGTAGACAAAAATTAGTTTAGGGGTTAAGTGAACAACGAAGATACTTGAGGGTAGAAAAATAAACTTCTTCCTATAATAAATTATATTACCATAATAGTAATTTTAAAAAAAAAACTACATATATGAATTATAGGTAGGAATATCATTTGCAGGCTCTATTTATAATCAAAGTCTAAAACGTTTGACCCAATTTTAGTCAAAGCACATTGTAGGGAGATAGTTAATTGCAAGTTGGCTTTGAACAATTTATCTGTCTCAATTTGCTATGACATATGATTTTTTTTTTTGTATTTCGTTGATGTAATACCTGAGGAGATATACATGTAGTCTGTAAAGGGAATTGTATGCTTTCATGTGGGAAAGAAACTTGACATATATAAGATTTAATTTCGTCCATCTAGTAGTTTAGTGAAAACGAAGTTAATTACTTACCAATTGGATCCAATCACTTCATTGACATAATAACCGCATGTGAATTTTTAAAGTTCTAACTCTTAATTAAGCTCAGCTCAAGTACCTTAAGTAACTTTTTTTTGTTTTGCGAGGGAGTAACTTTAGCTTGTCCGCTTCAGGGAACAGACTTACAAAATGTACCATGCATTAGTGACTATTTTTTGTGCTTAACGTGTCCATCAAAACATTGAATCAGAGAAGAAAATGGTCAACCTTCATGACTTGGATGGAATAAATATGATAGTTTAATTTTTTTCCCATGGTGATTTCTTTTGGTTTGTACATATATTTAATTCCTCTTTTCCTCTCTCTGGTTGAGAGGTTTCTCTCTTTTTCTCCTGTTTGGGAGATTTGTACAGTACACATTTTGTCTTCTTGTTTTCGTTTTGGCAAAGCTAGCAGCAGAGACTGCAGAGTCTTCCCCCAGCTGTATATTGGTAAAGAAACATCGCTTTATTTTTTCCGTTCTGGCAAGAAGCCAAGAATAAAGAACCTTAGCTGCTTCTGTGCTTATGGAATAATCCAAGAATCGCGTATGATTTTGTGTTATTTTGTCTGATGTGTATTGTCGATGTTTCAAAAATATATGACCAATTAATTGTGAAGATATCTTTCACAACATTACTGTTGAAGAACATTAATTGCAGCTCACTAAGTATGTGGGACCTTCCATTTCGGATGGCATGGATTAAAATGAATAGAAATCATAAAATTATAAGGAACTTAAGTGTACATGTGTAAGGATCGTGTGACCGAGAGGGGGGGGGGGGTGAATCGGTGCACTCTAGAATCTATTTCCAAACACTTACACCCAAGCAACTCCTAGCGAGTAGTTCTAGTGACAAGATAAAGCACACTAAGGAGTATCCTTAACCTATATAGCTAATGCATATAGATAACACAATCACAACACACTAGCAACCTAGCACAAGATAGATAGATAGCGGAAGACTTAAGCTAGGCAAGGCAAGGTAACAAGATAACTAGAGACAAGGCAACCAAGATACTAGGCACACTAAGTAGAGTCCTTAGAGCTACTAGATAGACTTTAATAAGTAAGCACACGAGCAAGGCAAACAAGCAAACCTAGTGAAGCTAGTAGGTACCAAGGTAAACACACAAGCAAGATAAGAGCACAACTCAAGTACTACACGCAATCATATGAAGTGCGATAAGTAAATGCGAGTAGTAAAGGAGAAGGGATAGAGAATGCTCATGAAGTTTTCCCGTGGTCTCGGAAGGATGGCGCCTTCCCCTACTCCACGTTGGGTCACTCCCGCCGGAGTCTCGACCCCGTCCCTCCGCTCGATGGCGATCCCTCCTAGAGCACACTTCACCCTCCGAGTGAAGTCGCGGGCACGTCCCGCCGGGCTCGATCCCGGGTACTCTTCCGGAGGTAAGGCTCCGCACTTGATGCGTGCCAAAGGGCGCTCCACTAGTGATGCTTCTTTCGCACGGGAAGCTCCAAGACCGTGTACAAACTTGTGTCGGCTTCCACAATCTCCTTGGACAGCTCAACACCGACGCCTAACCGGTCTAGGCCTCGCCATAGACCAAGAGTAACAGCCCTAGATGACTCTCTCAAGCTCACACTAGCCTAGAGATCAAAGGATGCAACTTGCTACTCTCTCAAGCACTAGGATCACTCCAAATCCCTCTCAAGTGCTTCACACTTCTTCCTCTTGGCTTCTTGGCAGCACCTCCCCTCTTTCCTGGGTCCAAGAGCACCTCAAAGAGGTAAACAACCGACTATATATAGGCCTCCAACCTCAAACTAGCCGTTGTCCAAAAGTACCCAGTCTGCGTAAGGACCGTACAATAGGACCGTATTGTCCGGTCTCCATCTGACCGTATTGTCCGGTCTCTACCAGACTGGCGTCCGGGGAGTGCTGACCATCTTCACAAACCAGACCGTATTGTACGGTCCCTAGGACCGTATTGTCCGGTCTCCACTTCTTCTTCAGCCAACAGAAACTTCTCCTTCTCTGTTGCTCTTCTCCTGTAAGACCGTATTGTACGGTCTCCATGACCGTACCATCCTGTCAAATGTCCGGTCTCCATTCTTCAACTTCCAGAAACTTCAGCTTCTCTGTCTGGAACACCCCAATAGAGACCGTACTGTCCGGTCCCTAGGACCGTACTGTCCGGTCAACTGTCCGGTCTCTATTTCTCCAACTTCCAGAAACTTAAGCTCTTCTGTCTGGAACTCTTCTGTAGACCGTATTGTACGGTCTCCTTGACCGTACTGTCCGGTCTCTTCTGCCTTCACAGCTTCGATCTTCTTCTTGATCTTCTTCTTCAACACTTGATCTTTTAGGTTCCTTCAACTCTCTTCTGCCACCCTAGCCCCTGAGAGACTCACCATGCATCCAATGATCTCTATAACTAGTGTGTACTAAGAGAACCACCTCGAACCCTCTTGATAGTCCGGTTTTTCCTATGGACTCAAGCTAACATCTAACCAAGCAACCGCTTGGATCTAGCATGTCCTTAGCCTTGATCCATGTCTTCTCCGCGACTCCATCAAGTCCGTTCTTGTGTAGATGAAGGCAACCAATCATCCTTGTCAATAAGTTCATGGTGTGTTGGCGTTCACCACCAACGGACGGAGCTTTCTTCATATGTGACCTATAAGATCTCACAAAGAGTGTTAGTCACATTCATGGTTCTCATCCTATCACCAAAACATTCATACCTTGGGGTTTCCCTAGCTCCAATGGTCATGAAGCTTACAATCTCCCTTTTTGGTGATGGATGACAACCATGATAAAAATGATCGAGAAGATAAAAGATGTAATGACAAAAGCCAAGATAAAAGCGCAACTCGATCAAGACACTAAACAACAAGTATAAGATAGAGAGATAGTTACCTTGTTGATTAGGTCGAGACAAGTCATAGCTCAAAAGAAGTCACAAGTTAGAGCAAAAACTCATATCACAAGTGAAAGAAAGCACAAGGAGCTATGACAAGCAAAGGTTGCAAGGGGTTTACCTTCATACTTACTTTGTAGAATTCCGCTCCCCTTGACAAGTGCACCAATCTCAAGATTGTGTGAAGATCGATCATCTTGATCACTTGATCTTCATTCGCGCACACTCCCCCTTGAGACGGCATTGCTTCTTCTTCATCACCTCAAGATTGTGCGAAGATCGATCGTCTTGATCACTTGATCTTCTCTTGTACAAACTCCCCCTTGAGGTGACATCTTCCAACTCATTGTAAGTCCGAACTCTTCTTCCCCGTATTCTTTTCCGCTCGAACTCTTCTCCCCCATATTCTTGCTCGATCATTAAGCCCAACTCTTCTCCCCCTTTGGCATCTATCATCCAAAAAGAAATTCTTCCAAGGGAGAAAAGGTTAGTGTAAATGTAGGAGACGAGTGGGAAAATGAGTTACTTGATTTGGCGTGAAGCTCCCCCTTGATCCGTGATTCTCCATCTCCCAACAATTATCCCTACACACATTCTCAAAAGAAAATTGTCTTGAAGTACATAGGGGTTAGTTGATGATGATGGAAATGTATGAACCCTTAGACTTTGAGCCGCGCAAGTGGATTTAACCTTGGAGCTCAAAAATCTTGGTTCAATGGGCATGAAGCTCATATAGCATTGCTATAAATTCATCATAGGAGGTCATATACTCATATTGTGAATAAGCAACTCCCCCTAGATGGGTGCTCGGCGCCGAGACACTTATGCAAGATGCATGATGCGAATGCAAGGAATGATAAGTGTACAATGCATGATGCTATAAGGGTAAAACAAGAGAAAGCTAAGAGCGAAGTTACCAACAACAAGTTTGAGCCCTCCATGAGCTTGATCACAACGAGCCATTCTTCAAAGCCTCGGGAGCCAAGTGCCACCAATCCCAAGCTTAACCCATGCTCATTGCTATCTCAAGAAGGTTAGTCGTCGGTCCTACAAAAACAAGAAGAACACACAAAAACAACAACACAAACAAAAACAAGCAAAGTATATATACATATATACATATGTAAGCTCAAGGATATCAAGTGAAGTCGGAGAGGTCGAGAACATTAAGTTCTCCCGGAGCTTACAAAAGGTCTTCTTGTCAAGTGGCTTGGTGAAGATGTCCGCCAATTGTTCATGAGTCCGAACACCAATCAATTCAATATCCTTCTTGGCCACATGATCTCGAATGAAGTGATGCTTGACTTCAATGTGCTTGGCATGGCCGTGATCACCCTTGTTGAGAGCCATATTGATAGCACTTTCGCTATCACAATAGAGAGGTACTTGCCCATAAGATAATCCATAGTCCAATAGGGTTTGCTTCATGTATAGGAGTTGAGCACAACAAGCACCGGCCGCCAAATATTCCGCCTCCGCCGTAGAGATAGCCACACAATTTTGTTTCTTGGAACTCCATGAGATGAGTGATTGTCCAAGAAATTGGCATCCACCGGAGGTACTCTTTCTACTCACTTTGCATCCGGCGAAGTCCGAGTCCGCATAGCCAACAAGTCCAAAGTCCGAGCCTTTTGGATACCATAGGCCCATTGTAGGAGTGCTCTTGACATACCTAAGAATTCTTTTCACGGCACTCATATGGGACTCCTTGGGGTTAGCTTGATAACGAGCACAAAGGCACACACTAAACATGATATCCGGTCTAGATGCGGTAAGGTAAAGAAGTGAACCAATCATAGAACGATAGAGTTTAGGATCCACCGGTATACCTTTTACATCCACATCAAGAGGGACACTTGTAGCCATAGGTGTGTCGTAGGACTTGGAGTCTTCCATGCCGAATCTCTTAAGAAGATCCCGAGTGTACTTCTCTTGGTAGATGAACGTGCCCTCCTTCATTTGCTTGACTTGAAAACCGAGGAAGACATGAAGTTCACCTATCATGGACATCTCAAACTCTTTCTTCATAAGAGCACGGAACTCATCATTATAGATTTCGTTAGTGGAGCCATAGATGATATCATCAACATAGATTTGACAAACAAAGAGATCATCACCAATATGCTTAGTAAAGAGAGTGTTGTCGATACTACCGATCTTGTAGCCCTTGGTGATGAGATGATCTCGAAGTCGTTCATACCATGCTCTTGGTGCTTGTTTGAGTCCGTAGAGAGCCTTCTTGAGCTTGTACACATGGTCCGGATGCTCGGGGTCCTCGAAGCCGGGAGGTTGCTCTACATAAACTTCTTCATTGATTAGTCCATTGAGAAATGCACTTTTCACATCCATTTGGTGAAGTTTAAAATCAAAATGAGAAGCATAAGCAAGAAGTGTTCTTATAGCCTCAAGACGAGCGACGGGGGCGAAAGTCTCGTCAAAATCGACGCCTTCAACTTGAGAGTAGCCCTTCGCCACAAGTCTTGCCTTGTTCCTCACGATTGCTCCCTTCTCATCTTGCTTGTTCTTGAAGACCCACTTAGCGCCAATGACATTGGATCGCTTGGGCCGCTTCACCAACTTCCAAACATCATTCCTCTTGAAGTTGTTGAGCTCCTCTTGCATGGATAGCACCCACTTGTGGTCTTTCAAGGCTTCCTCGATCGTCTTCGGCTCTAGGGTAGAGACAAAAGAGAAGTTCTCAACAATGTTAGCTTCATCAACATAATTAGGTTTATATTGACTTCTCCTAGTCTTTATCCCTTGAGAAGGACTCCCAATGATGAGATCACGTGAATGATCCCTAGCAATGGGTTTGTGCTTCCTTGAAGGTTCTTGTCGAGGAGGAGGAGGAGCCGGCGAAGTGTCTTGCGCATCTCTTGCGGCTTGCTCCCTAGAGATGTGAGTGTCTTGTTGTCGAAGAGGTGAACCCGAGCCATCATCTTGAGTTGAAGTAGATTGTGCTTGTTCTTGATTGCTCGGTGAAGCTTGGCTCGTAGATGCATGAGGTGGACTTGATGGCGCTTGTTGCGGTTCACTTGAAGTAGCTTGACTCGTTGCATGTTGCGGTTCGCTTGATGGAGCTTGACTCGAGGATGCTTGTTGCGGATCACTTGAAGATGCTTGATGTTGTTCACTTGGGGGATTCTCTTGTGATGTACTCGTAGAAGCTCCATTTGATGAAGTTGTTGGAGGAGGTGTCGGAGGTTCATCTTCACGAGGAATAACTTCACCAATGGGCATGTTCTCCAAAGCTTCCTCCACGGGTTCATCACCTACAATATGAGAAGAAGGAGGGTCTTCTTGAGACTCGTGAGACTCATCAAATTGCACATCATAAGTTTCTTCAACAAAGCCGGTAGAGGTGTTGTAAACCCGATAAGCCTTAGCCGAGCCCGAGTAACCGACAAGAATGCCCACATCGGTCCTCTTCTCGAACTTGCCAAGTCTTTCCCTCTTCTTGTAGATGTAGCACTTGCAACCAAACACCCGGAAGTAGGCAACGTTCGGTCTTCTCCCAACAATCACTTCATATGGAGTCTTGTTTAGCAACTTGTGAGGATAGATCCGGTTGGAGGTGTAGCATGCGGTGTTGATAGCTTCCGCCCAAAACTTCTCCGGAGTGTTGTACTCATCAAGCATAGCACGAGCAAGAGTGATAAGTGTCTTGTTCTTTCTCTCAACAACACCATTTTGTTGAGGAGTGTATGTAGCCGAGAACTCATGCTTTATGCCAATCTCATCACAATAGTCTTCAATGATAGAGTTTTTAAACTCCGTCCCATTATCACTCCGAATCTTCTTGATGTGATGCCCATACTCATTTTGCACTCTTCTAGCAAACTTCTTGAATATCCCAATTGCTTGTGCCTTGTTCTCAAGAAAGAATACCCAAGTATATCTTGAGTAGTCGTCCACTACCACCAAGCAATAGAGATTTCCACCAATGCTCACATAAGTTGTAGGCCCGAAGAGATCAATGTGTAGGAGCTCAAGAGGTCTTGAAGTTGACAAGAAATTCTTGGATGGATGAGGTGAAGCCACTTGCTTTCCGGCTTGGCATGCACTACATAGCTTGTCCTTCTCAAAGGTGACATCCTTGACTCCTCTCACTAGCTTGTTCTTCATCACATGCTTGAGTTGACCCATACCAATGTGAGCAAGCCTCGATGCCATAGCCAACCTAGAGCGGACTTAGTGAAGAGACAAGTGCTAGGGGCAACAATGTTAGTCTCAAAATCAACAACATATAGATTATTATGACGAAAGCCCTTGATAGTGAGACCCATAGCATCATTATGAAGAACCACCCCATTAGCATCAAAGTTACAAGAAAAGCCAAGATCACATATTTGAGCAACGGATAGAAGATTGAAGTTTAGGGACTCAACAAGCAATACATTAGAGATAGAGAGGTCATTTGAGATAGCCACCTTACCAAGACCTCTCACCTTGTGCTTGGAGTTGTCCCCAAATGTGACCTTGTCATGATCTTCATTTTCTTCCAAGTTGGTGAAGATGGATGAAGTACCGGTCATGTGTTGAGTGCACCCACTATCCAACACCCAATGTTTGCCACCAATCTTGTAGTTCACCTTGGAAGTAGCCATCAAGCAAAGAGGAGTGTTAGTATCATGAGAATCAATTGACATATCATTTACCTCTTGCTTGCTCTTGATGTAGGCCATAGGAACTCCATTGAGAAAGTCCAAGTCCAATGCATCCAAGGCGTCAATCATTGCCTTGGTGACTCCATTGTGTCTCCACATGGTCCGATCAACACCCATGTGTGTGACATGAGTTCCAAGTTGAAGACCTTGAAACCTTCCCACATCTCCACTAGCATTGAAGTACTCAAGAATGTTGTAGATTTGATTCTCATAGGATAGTGCCATCAAGATCATGTCCTTGAGAGTCATACCACTAATATCATCATTGAGATCATTTAGAATGTGGACCTTCCTATTGTATGGTAGCATAGAGATCACCGTGTGAATAGCATGCTCATCACTAATCTTGTCTTCTCCTTCAAAAGAGTTCACTCTAGCCACCAACACAAGAAGTCTCTTCCAACAATCAAGCCAAGACTCTCCATCTTCCTATAGAACACATCATACATGTCGAAGAGGTGATAGTGAGGCCGATCGGCAAGATCCGGCTCATACAAGATGTAGTATTCTTCAAAGAGGGATGGCAAGACTTCTCTCTTCATGTGATATTCCTTGATAGGCTCCGGCTCATCATCACTAGCACTTGAATAGTCATCATCACAATAGAAGACGGGAACTCTATCATCTTCTTCTTCTTCCTCATCATCACTTGGGGTCTTGAATGTGTTAGAGAGCAAAGAGCGAGCCCTTCTTCTTGTGACGATCTCAATGACTTGCTCAATTGAATATGACTCAAGCTCAAAGCTCTCAAACTCAATGTGATCACCATACTTGTCCTTGGGAAGAGCATCAAGAAACCTTCTAAGACCTTGACCCTAGTGACTATCCAAAGCTTGTTCTCATTTATCCTCTTGATGAGAGAATCCATCCGAAGAGCAAACTCAACAAGATCTTCATTCGGCTCATAGAGATGTGGTCCAACTCATCACATAGCTTGAGATATCCATCCTCTTGATCCCGAGAAGAAGAACCTTCACCAACACGAGATGATGATTGAGCTTGAGGTAGAGGTTGAGCTTCAATGTGTTGATCTTCACTTGCATGAGAGATATCCTTGCCCTTCTTGATATCCTCCTCAAGAGAGGAGAGAATAGCAACCACCTCATCATAGGGCATGTTCACAAACTCATCCACTCGAGCAAAAGCAAGAATACCAAACCGCGAGAGTGTAGAGATCGGATAAGCTCTTCACAACATGCTTGTGCATAATAGATGGATAGCCTCGTGACATGAGTTTCCTAGCAAGAACATACAAGCGAGATGCGAAGTTAGTGATATCCTCATTATCATTCAAAACAAGCTCATCATACTCATCACGCACACCATAGTAGGAAATGTCATTAAGCACACAATCATAAGGCTCAATCAAGGTAGAGGCGATGGAAGTGTTAGAAACGTCATCATGAGTGGACTCCATTTTCCCACACGCAATCCCGGTCACGACTCAAGGCGGGGTAAAGCCCTAATAATGAGCACTTGGCTCTGATACCACTTGTAAGGATCGTGTGACCGAGAGGGGGGGGTGTGAATCGGTGCACTCTAGAATCTATTTCCAAACACTTACACCCAAGCAACTCCTAGCGAGTAGTTCTAGTAACAAGGTAAAGCACACTAAGGAGTATCCTTAACCTATATAGCTAGTGCATATAGATAACACAATCACACCACACTAGCAACCTAGCACAAGATAGATAGATAGCGGAAGACTTAAGCTAGGCAAGGCAAGGAACAAGATAACTAGAGACAAGGCAACCAAGATACTAGGCACACTAAGTAGAGTCCTTAGAGCTACTAGATAGGCTATAACAAGTAAGCACACGAGCAAGGCAATCAAGCAAACCTAGTGAAGCTAGTAGGTACCAAGGTAAACACACAAGCAAGATAAGAGCACAACTCAAGTACTACAAGCAATCATATGAAGTGCGATAAGTAAATGCGAGTAGTAAAGGAGAAGGGATAGAGAATGCTCATGATGTTTTCCCGTGGTCTCGGAAGGATGGCGCCTTCCCCTACTCCACGTTGGGTCACTCCCGCCGGAGTCTCGACCCCGTCCCTCCGCTCGATGGCGATCCCTCCTAGAGCACACTTCACCCTCCGAGTGAAGTCGCGGGCACGTCCCGCCGGGCTCGATCCCGGGTACTCTTCCGGAGGTAAGGCTCCGCACTTGATGCGTGCCAAAGGGCGCTCCACTAGTGATGCTTCTTTCGCACGGGAAGCTCCAAGACCGGTGTACAAACTTGTGTCGACTTCCACATCTCCTTGGACAGCTCAACACCGACGCCTAACCGGTCTAGGCCTTGCCATAGACCAAGAGTAACAGCCCTAGATGACTCTCTCAAGCCCACACTAGCCTAGAGATCAAAGGATGCAACTTGCTACTCTCTCAAGCACTAGGATCACTCCAAATCCCTCTCAAGTGCTTCACACTTCTTCCTCTTGGCTTCTTGGCAGCACCTCCCTCTTTCCTGGGTCCAAGAGCACCTCAAAGAGGTAAACAACCGACTATATATAGGCCTCCAACCTCAAACTAGCCGTTGTCCAAAAGTACCCAGTCTGCGTAAGGACCGTACAATAGGACCGTATTGTCCGGTCTCCATCTGACCGTATTGTCCGGTCTCTACCAGACTGGCGTCCGGGGAGTGCTGTCAATCATCTCAAACCAGACCGTATTGTACGGTCCCTAGGACCGTATTGTCCGGTCTCCACTTCTTCTCAGCCAACAGAAACTTCTCCTTCTCTGTTGCTCTTCTCCTGTAAGACCGTATTGTACGGTCTCCATGACCGTACCATCCTGTCAAATGTCCGGTCTCCATTCTTCAACTTCCAGAAACTTCAGCTTCTCTGTCTGGAACACCCAATAGAGACCGTACTGTCCGGTCCCTAGGACCGTACTGTCCGGTCAAACTGTCGGTCTCTATTTCTCCACTTCCAGAAACTTAGCCTCTTCTGTCTGGAATTCTTCTGTAGACCGTATTGTACGGTCTCCTTGACCGTACTGTCCGGTCTCTTCTGCCTTCACGCTTCGATCTTCTTCTTGATCTCTTCTTCAACACTTGATCTTTTTGGTTCCTTCAACTCTCTTCTGCCACCCTAGCCCCTGAGAGACTCACCATGCATCCAATGATCTCTATAAACTAGTGTGTACTAAGAGAACCACCTCGAAACCTCTTGATAGTCCGGTTTTTCCTATGGACTCAAGCTAACATCTAACCAAGCAACCCGCTTGGATCTAGCATGTCCTTAGCCTTGATCATATGTCTTCTCCGACGACTCCATCAAGTCCGTTCTTGTGTAGATGAGGGCAACCAATCATCCTTGTCAATAAGTTCATGGTGTGTGTGTGTTTCTCACCACCAACGGACGGAGCTTTCTTCATATGTGACCTATAAGATCTCACAAAGAGTGTTAGTCACATTCATGGTTCTCATCCTATCACCAAAACATTCATACCTTGGGGTTTTCCCTAGCTCCAATGGTCATGAAGCTTACAACAGAAAATTGTTCTTGTGTGTGTGTATTGCTAAGTGAGTGGATGTTGCGGCTTCAACAAA